>JASPKZ010009345.1:0-600000 GCA_030220185.1 Diploptera punctata | reverse complement strand
CATTTGGATTTTACTTTAAGCCAATGCTGGACTTAGGAAATGATGAGGACTATGAAGAGAATGTAATTGAAGGGCTTAATGGCAGTAACATGATAAGGCACATTCTGTTAAGAAATGTCATTTATTACAATGATAGCAAATAAATGTATTGAAATATCCATAAAATCATTTGTAAGTGTGCCTGTGATGAGTTAAAACATATAGACACAATGTATTAACAACAATACTACCCAATTAGTATTTATATTTTTTTGAAACATTAAAATCCTTATATCTCAGAAAAAAAACAATATGTGGCTTATGTTATTGCCCTAAGTCCTTCAATTTATCAACATGTTATTAAGTCCGTCATTTATTCTTTTTTAATTTAGGATTCCAGATAATTTAAAATGTGGAGATCCATGTTCAACACTGGAAGGATAACTAAAAAATAAATTACAATGTAAGCTATAAAATATTATTTGACTTCAAGAAACAATATTTCTGTTTACATTCCAGGCACCAGTTCCCAGCAGCTACTCCAAGTAACCCATTAGTTCCACCTTCCATTCCAGCTTGGCAGTTATCATCTCCTCAAGCTACAGATGGAGAGGAAGGACAAAAGGGAGAAGGTGATATTGAAATTTGCACCAGTGGATCAGGCTCAAGTGAAAATGAAGTCGTTATCAACACTGGCAGTGATAGCAGTCTTGAGATGATCAGGGAATAGCAGTTATGACCAATTGTGCTCATTCCAAATGTTGCTTCATAAAATTTATATTAAGGTGTTTGAACTATTTTTATAATGGAATTTTGGAAATTCTTTCTATAAAACATTCTAACATGATATTCATGGACTCATACTTGTATGTAACCAAAGGAAAAATCATTGTGTAAAGATACAATTTAACTATTGGGGCTATTTTCCAAAACACTATAATTACAAGATTATGTACATATGGGTTATAAATATATATTTGCAAAAGTAAAATGGATTTTTTTTTTCTGGTTACGGATACAAATATTTTAAGCTTTCCCCACTAAGAACTCTGGAAATGAAACATCTTAAAAAACTTGCTTTATAAATTTGTACTGTGGTGTCATTTGTTGACTTTTCATTCTGTCTTTCCAGTGCATCACAACAATTATAATAAACATGATGATGAGATGATTTACAAACAAAAGGACACATTTAACATTATATAATTTGTTTGTTCTAGCTAAATGAAAATGGAGACAATATGATAGGATACATTCATTCTTTTGTCTTACTAACAATTACCACAACAAAGCTATTCCAATTATTTACAGCATGAATATCATCTTAACATTCCCTTTCTTTCTACACAAATATGATGAAACATGAATTTGATATCTAAAAAATAAAGGATTCATGGCAAAAGACTTTGGCTTGCCATACATACAATAGATTCAATCTGCCTGCATAATGCAAGGGTTTGCATCTAAAATCTGCATTAACACACAATTAAAATTATCAACAAGATCTGTTTATTATATTCGTAAAAGGGATTTATCAACCCCTGAACTCCAAAAGCATGTTCCTTTACAACAGCTAAATGCTGTATAATCTCTCACTTTAAAAATACAGGGTATCTCACAAAAATTTTAGTGCCTGAGTAACACACACAAAAAGTAATAAAAAAGTTTTATTTATGTCAGCACTATGCAGGGCTATACAACCTAGACATACATGGAGATCACATATTTAAAAATCAATTCTTGCATTGAAAATGAAAATCAAATAATGAAAATAAGTTAAATTTTTCTGATGATATTGACATGAACATGACACACATTTCTATTAGCCCATTCGTGCTATGTCACATAACATATTTTGAAATCCTAAAAAAGTATATAAACTATAACCAAAAAAAAAAAAATGTAAAACAAGACTAGTATTAAGTATTGATTTCTGGCTGACTTACTTTACTTCAAAAGTAATGTCAGAAAATTTCTGTATACATAATATTAAAAGCACACATTACAAATTTACAGGAATTCAATTTTGTTCCAGGATTCATTGTCTTAATTGCACCCAAAATGAATGCATCTACCATTGGACTTTATCTTTTTTCTGGTTTTCCTTCTTCCTTACTTAAAGACAGTTTTACCATGAATATCCTTTTAAGTGTATTTACAGTATAGAATCACAGGGATGCCAAATAATAAAACATCTCCATTTTTTATGATGAAATATGAATAGAAAGGTTTAAAAAATTATCTACTACACAATCCCCCCCCCCATCCCTCACATACAGTGACATTCATAACAGTCTTTACCATGTATATATTGTACACAACAAACTTGCTAGACTTATTTGTGTATGGTAACAAATGCATGTCGTAACAAATTGTAACCATTAGTTTATTCTCATTCAAATTAAAGCATCTGAACCATATCATTCTATCAACCTGGCATCCCAGTAAATTCTGCTTGCACTATTACACCGGTACACACTATGAAGTGCAAAAGGATAAGACTTCAGATTTTTTTTTAATAATATAGGCTGAGTTGAATCCTAACCAGTCCTAAAGTAAATTGTTTTCTGATACAGAAAACAATTATACAATTGAAATCTAACTATACTTCAAAACTAACATAATATGTGCCAAGAATAAAAATACATGTTTGTGCTTTATGACCCCTTTATGTTTTCATAAAGGGATATTCTATGCAGAAATTTAACCATAACCCAAGTGAAATGCAGGAAGGGTGGTGTACCTTACATATTCTTCTTATATCTTCTGGTTGCACCAGTATTCTTCCACAATTTGGTTTTTCCTGAATTTTTTTTTTTTTTTTTTTTTTCCAGACACGAAACCAAAAAAATTTAGTCTCTTGCTTATCCCAATGCACCTGGCTGATTCTTCCATTATTGTTAACACAGAGTTTTGACGGTCTATGTCATCAAGTTCTGTACAACAACTCTGTATACAATAAATGACTTGATTCACAAGTTAGGGCGAGGGGTGGAGCTAACAAAACGACCAACTACGGTACTGGCTGAAGTGCTGTCCACGTTAAATGAACCTGGCAACAAATATCACATTCAATTACTATTCTCATTTTTGGCTAAAATCATATTTTACATGAGCTCCTTTCTTCATAATTATGATACTGCAGATTATTCAAATTCTAAAAAAAAAAAAAATATAAATAAAAAGAGTAATGATTTCTTAACTATAAAGTATGGCAGTGATACAAAAAAAATACTGAATTAACTAAAAATCTTTATTTAAAATATGACTTAAGAGGTGACTGTAAGGAAGAAGAGAGTAACATGGCTTAAGAGGTGACTGTAAGAATGATAATGAGAGGAAGAGAGTAACGAACATTATGTTAACAAAAATTTGCAGAACAGAGATATGAACTGATATATGTGTGCATATTGTGACATGAGAGTCATGGGCCAAAACTTCTAGATGTTGTTGTCGTTTTCTAATGGCGAGATTTGACGCTTAAGTCATTTTCTCTCTGGCTTCCCAGTACAAGCGAACAAGGTCCTTAGAGTGTTGTGCAGTTGGATTTAAAGCTGGACAGACTAGAAGGTGGTGTTTGTCCATGATCAGGTCCAGATCTTTGCATATGACACATCTGTCAGAGTGGAAAACATTTATTCTGTGGAGATGGTGAGCCAGGCAGTCGTGTCCTGACATCAGTCTAAATTTTGCTACTGCTTCCTTGCAGCCTTTATATTTTATTTCTGTGTATAGCTCATCAAAAACTTCTAGATGTATTTGAGTGAATTATCTCGTTAGGTGAGGACAGCTGGCAGTTGCAGCAAGCCTTCATGAGATAAGCTTCTCCAAAGATAGGACTTGTGGCAGCCCAGAGTGCACCTTCTAGAGATCTAGATGGAGCTTTTCGAGTTTAGGCACGTACCTCTTGGAGTTTCTGACATATTCTGCCCGCCTTCATTGGCTATATAAACAGGACTAGAGACTGCAGCTGCAGTTGCGACTGTGATATAGAGAACAGTGTGTGAAGTGTTTCAATTGTAATTTAAAAGTCAGCGTGCAAAGTCGTAGTAAGGTGGTAGTCAGTGCATGACGTCCATGGTGATTTAAGAGGCGACAATTAAAGTGCTTGTGAGAATTTAAGTTTTTTAATGAATGATAGAATGATACATGAGCAAACTGTGAAGTGCCAAGAACTGATAGATGGAGAATTGTAAAGAAAAATTACTGTAAATTAAATAAAGGGAGATTAAAATTTTCAATGAAACTAGTGGTCATTATTTAAGAGGTTCTAGCTGTATTGGTGCAGAACCTAACACAAACATGGAAGCGCTACAATAACTGGAAATGAAAATGTAATATAACATATTAATACATCTAACAAAGTATTACAAATGTAAAAAAAAACATAGAATTATTAAAAAACAAAACCAACAAATATAGAACATATTACATTTTTTTTAAATTCAGTTGCAAGAGCATTGGTATGGTAAACCAAAGGTCCCGGTCTGGGCAAAAATGTTTCTCTTCAAATTAAATTTATTCTTCAATGAGATGTGTTAAATTAATAATAAAAAAAAATCAATAGAACATGATGTTGAACAAAATTGACTATACAAAAGAAGAATTTATATTGGTCACATAGAATATGAAAAGTTAAAAATTTCTAGAATTGACAACAAAATATGTTAACATTAGAGAAGAGATGTGATACAGATAAATCATCATGAGAGAAATTGTCATGAATCATTAAGCAGTAATAAAGAAGATATGGAAATTAAACAGTATCAACAAGGGAAAAATTAATTAAATTTGAGTAGTTTTTGACTCATCTCATATTTCTTGATTTTTATGCAACTTAGGTTTTGTCACTGAATTTGTGACATTCTCGATGCATCACAACTGATGGTGGCATCAAGAAATATGAGGACATAACATTAGTCGGCAAAATGGTACTGAGAATGGGTTTGCCATGAACCCGAAATCGTGATCTACTTAGAAGATTATACGAGGAGAGGTATGAAAGATTTGATTTTATCTTAAATTAAACCTCATAGTGATTTATTCCTATAAAAGTTTAAACTAGAATCAATATTGTGAGACATTTTCAAGTCTTAGTTTGAGACTTCTGTGCCCATAATAGATAGACGTCAGAAGAAAAAGCAATGCAGTTGTTTGCTTCTCTTCATAGACTATCTACCAAGATTCTATGCAACATTTCATCAGAAGGCCAAGCAGAAAACATCATAGGGACCCTGGAAAACCATTAACGCTGCCACCATCATCTCAATGCCACTTATAGGACCCAACTAAAAACTCGTGTCCAGCACACCAGGGAGTTCCTAAAAGAATATGCCATGGCAGTAAAACTGCTGGTGCACAAGAGTCTAGTTAGACTCCCAACAATGTTCATTAATGGAGAGGATGGATCCACCTTTGTATGCAGCATAAGGGTCTGGAATGTGAAACAATACATGTTGCTGGTAGAACATCGGACCATCAACAGTGTTGTGGTTTTGGGACTGGAGGCGGCCAAGGAAACTGTATGTTCTCTCGATCTGGTGACACCATCATAATTACAACAATTGACTGCAGATAACATCAAGAGGCAATACTCATGACAGTCGAAGACATGAAAGACCAACCTGCTGGAACTACAAGGAAACTGGATATCTATGATGTGACTGTGACCGTAGGCCCACAAGGAAGCAGAAAAACTAAAATTGGCCAGTGGAAAAAAGGGCTACCAATGCCATCATCATCACCATCCCCTCGATTCATAGTGAATCCTGTTAACAAATAGAACGACAAGAAACTCATTGCCAATGGATGGATCCATGAATGGGTGCCCGAGTGCTTGTCAATACAGGTGATGCTGACCATTATGCAACCTGGAATAGCAGAAAGGTTGCCTGAGAGGATGCCACTATATAAGTTCAAGGTTTTCATTATGCATTGGAGGACACCATGCCAGTCGAGAAGGTTCTCCTGGAGTTAGTGTTAGGGAAGTGCAAGCTACTATTGTGGGCATTTGTCATCAAAGCTTCCAAAGATGTCATCCTGGACCTGGACATCATGAGGATATATGATGTTACTGTGGACATTCAACAACAGGTATTCCACTTTAGGAAAGAAGAGGTGATACTCAATGACATGGGCCAGAGACCAGCCATATGCAGATTAATCTTAAAGGAGGAGGAGGTAATTCCAGCTGGATGTGAGATGATGATGGCATATGTGGAAGGATGGACCTGATAAGATATGCTGCTGGATAGCGGACATAATCCCCAGGATAGACTGTATGTGGCTAGAGTCTTGCTACCATCTCATGAAGTTATTTCAATTAGAATAATGAATGTGACCAAACCGAGTGGTGAAGAGGATCAATGATGGGTCTACCTTATCAAATGTCAGCCTAGAGGGAAGCTGGTTGTGGTTCACCTGTATCTATTGACAGCATATAGAGGAGCTGCTTGGGATGATCAATCCTGAGGAGGGAGCACCAGCAGGCAAAACTTCCAGATATATTTCAGTTAAGTTTCAAGAGGTGGGCAGCCTACTGCTAGTTTTGAGCACATGTCTGGGATGGGGTATCTTGAGAGGTGGGGGCAGCTGGTGGTCATGGCATGCCTTCCAGTATGTCTGAGGAAGACATTCTCGAGAGAAATGGCAGGAGGAAGTCCACAGCACACCTTTCAGAGAAACTTGGTGGAGCTTCTCAAGAGTTCAGGTGCACACTTCACGGACTCTCTGGAATATTCTTACGTGCCTTCACTGGAGACTACAGATGCATTGTCATTTTAAAGTTAGCAAGCAAAGAGTTACATTTGTCAATGTACAAAGTTAGCAGTGAAGTATTATTCAGTGCATGAAGTCCATGATGATTTGGGAGGTTACAATATTACAGTGCTAGTGAGAATTTAAGTGTTTCAATGAAAAATAGAAACATGAATGAACTGTGAAGTACCAAGAACTGATGGCACACAGATATTTTTTTTTAAGTCCCAGAACAAACATCGTGCATGATCAGAGGTCAGCTACTTGGTTCATAAATGCACAACTATTTGAGAAACTAAAATCAATTCTATTTAGTTGTATGTCCTGCAAGAGAAAATAATTTTGTGTAAATAAGTATAAATAACTAGTGCAGTAAATTCTGTACATAAAACAAAGCAAAATAAATAAAAGGGAACAAACAAAATGTATTGAAATAAAGACAAGAGTGAGAGAAAAAAAGCATGACAGTGGATCAAACACACAACCTAATGCATGGGAAACAGCGGTTTCCCTCCACTAGACCAAAACCATCCCTGCTAGAAACAGTCTGCATGAAGCGATGCAATACTCCGGGATTTACTTGTATACCGAAAGTAGATAATAATTCGACTTAGTTTAAATTAATCAGACATTTTTGCATTAGTTGTGGAAATAAACAATCTTGTTATGCCTTGCATTTTGTAAACGAAGTAATGAGGTGTTACAATCATTATTCATTTTCTATATATGACCTCTTTCCTTTAATTAATTTATTTTCCTACATATACAAATGTATTTATTTAACGAAGCCTGGTAATGCATAGGCATTATGAAAATTAATGAAATTATTTTTAAAAAATTCTTCTTGACAAGAATCTAACCTGGCCCAGCGTCATTGCGAGAGAGCATGATACCGACTGCTCCACTTAAGTGAACGATACAAATACTGCATGAAGAAAGACTTATGCCTGCCCGATTTGAACTCAAAGGAGACAACACATGTAACAACTTACTGGTGTGAATCGCTTTTCAAAACTTTTAACTTTCCATTACCAAAAATTGCGCCATCATTTTTTTTTCAAAGGCTGTACATTAAATAATGAAAGATCAAAATTTTCAGTGAAATTAGTGGTCATTATTTAAGAGTATCCAGCTGGAAAAGGTCATCCACCCTTACAAGTTACAATATATATACAAACAGACACACATACATAAAGACAAGTGGATAGTTTCCAAAAGGATGATGATAGCAAGGAATTTTACTATCTCCATGAGAAGATATTTCAAGAACTTGAAATGTGAGAGAGCCCATAAAGAAGAATTTCAAGTATGGGGACAAAAACGAGTGATTCTACTCTTGACATCTAACATTAGAAATACAAAATAAATTAGGTAAATTTGTTTATCATAAGTAACAAATTAATTTGTTTTTAAGATAGTTGAAGAAGTAGATTCATTTTTTTTTCTCAGACACTTGGACACAAGTTAACTTCCTTGCTCTAATTATTCAAAAAACTTTCTTCCCCCTATCTCGCTCAAATACAGATTATAGTTCGTGTTTTGAAAGTAGGAAAATGAACAAAGTTCAGTATTTTCTGCTGTAAATTCTGTGGCCACAGGGTAAACATACATAAGTCTAAAAAATAATTTTTCACAAGAGCATATTAATTTTCAACTAACTTATTAATAATTTGAGACTTGTATTACTTCTGACCAAGAGATATCTACCATAAGAAATTACCCTTATGATCCATCCATAGTAATTCTGCCCGAAGGCAGGTCCTTCACTGCAATCATACCATTTTCATGCTATGCTTGCAGCTTTACTAGGGAATTGTAGGTGTGGTAGCTTCCCGTTGCTTTCCACACCGGTGATGGATGATGATAAGGGTGATTATGATGATGGCCATATGATTTCGGGGACCGTTTGGGCCTTAAAGTTTTCCTGACATTTGTCTTACAGGTAAGGAAAAACCCCGATAAAAACCTCACCCAGAAAAACTGCCCCGACCGGGGATTGAACTCGGGCCCGCTGTGTGACAAGGCAGCACGCTACCTCGAGACCACAGCGGTGGACACCCTTATGATAGAGGAAGAAAAATGCTTTACTTCTAAAAATGTTTGCTTTTACCCTAATGCCACAAAATTCATCTTGTCATATTTTTAATTAATCAGTGAGTATTCTAGTTCAACTGCTACTTTATTTTATAAAGCTGTTTCATTTTCATATTTACATTATACTTCCCTTTTTTTTTTTTTTTTTTTTTATTCTGAACAATTAAGGCAATTGGTTAATTTACTCTTATATTTTACTTTGTTCTTCTTTAACTCTTTTCTAAATAATACCTTCACTATTTTCCTTTATTAAATTTAACATATAATTACAGAAACATACCTGTGGTGCTAAGCACTGCTACCAGAGCCGATGCAGATGCAAATTTCGACTTAGGACACTGCGAACATCTTGAGTGAAACGTAGAGCATCTAACACAGGCAAAAGATTCAGCAGTGCTGTATCCATAGGATCACTGAACCATGATTTGATAGGAATAGCATTATCTGCAGAAGAAAAATAAGAGTATTCAGAATTATAGTAAGGGAAGATAGGAACAAGATTTTGTGAATATCTTTAAATGACATGACCCTTTCTTTACTGCTAAGACTATATACTCGTATTATATTGGTTACTAAAATTACATACTGGGTGAGGCAATGAAACGGCACGATTTGGACTCCGGCTGACGGGCGCAGTGGGGGGTTATGGGAGTGGGGGAAACGACCTTGAGCATCTAGACAAGTGGAAATTTCAGTAGCCATGGAGCGTTGGTCAAGCGTGCAACGTGCGTTTGCTGTAAAAGCATATTATAAAAACATGGATAGTGTGGTTGGTGCCCAACGTGCTTTCCGTCTTAAGTTTAATCTACCGCCACGGGCTCCCGTGCCATCGAGGAAAGCTATCCTCCTGTGGGTGAAAAACTTTGAAGCCACTGCAAGCACGACGAAGAAAATTGGTGGTAGTGAAAAAACAATCAGGACCCCAGAGAACATTGATCGTGTGCGCGATGCATTAACACGAAGTCCGCGAAAATCAGCAAGGCGGCACAGCGCTCAACTTGGTCTCAGCAATCGATCAGTGAGACGGATTTTGAAGAATGACCTACACTATCACCCATACAAAATGCAGATAGTGCAAGCCCTACAACCTAACGATTACAATCATCGCATACGCTTTTGCCAAGCGATGCTTAATGTTATCGGAACAAATGGAGAAAGAGTGCATAACTTATGGATGAGTGATGAAGCCCACTTTCACCTTAGTGGTTACGTTAACAAGCAGAACTTCCGGTATTGGTCCGCAAATAACCCACATGATCTTCATGAAAAACCTCTCCATTCTGAAAAAGTAACAGTTTGGTGTGCAGTATCTTCTCGTGGACTCGTGGGACCCTATTTTTTTGAAGATGAACATGGTAACACAGTAACGGTGAACTCTGAACGTTATGCTAACATGTTAGTAACTTTTGGTCTGCCTGGCATCGATCAGTATGATCCAGATGAAGAAACACTCTTCCAGCAAGATGGTGCAACAAGCCATACTGCTAATGTCTCAATGGGTTTGCTGAGACTCGCTTTTCCAGGACGGCTAATCAGCAAGAATGGTGATATCCCTTGGCCTCCCGTTCGCCAGATTTGACCGCCCCAGACTTCTTTCTTTGGGGCTATCTTAAATGCAAAGTCTTCGAGGAAATGCACCAAGAACAAAAGAAGATCTGAAGGAGAGAATCCGGCAGGAAATTAACAACATTCCTTTGCAGATGCTACAGAACGCCATGGGTGGATTTCATCTTAGACTCCAACAATGTGTGCAAAACCAAGGACGTCACCTTACTGGCACCATATTCAAAAAATGATTGTTTTTTAAGGTAAAACATTAATTTCCACTCATGTACTTAAGATTCATGTTCAAATAATTATACTCTTTTTGTAAATATATTATTGGTGATTTTTCAAAATCGTGCCGTTTCATTGCCTCACCCTGTATGTGCAGAATGTCTATATAACATTTAAAAAATTTACAAATTTAAGTAAAATTTTATCACCTCACCTCAATCTTCTTCTTCTTAAGACTGGTTTCAGGACTTTCTTCTTCAGCTCCATCCTCAGTATTTTCACAACCAATGTTTTGTTGTCTTGAAGAGCGGCTTCCTGCTCCCTCTGTTGGTAGACCGAAGAACCTCGAAATCAAATAATTTTTCCCAGGAATTTCAAAATTAATTTTTTTAATGAAACGAAGAAATTAATGAGCTTACAAATTCCTGGGGAAAATGGTTTGATTTCGAGGAGGTTCTTCAGTTTACCAACAGAGGAAACAGTAAGCAGGTCTTCAAGACAACAAAACAACAATCATGAAAATACTGAGGATGGAACTGAAGAAGAAGGTTCCAAAACTAGTCTAAGAAGAAGATTATTAGGTGAGGAGATAGAATTTTACTTAAATAAATAATACCTCATAGTTGTAATTAATATTTAATTTTAGGAAGTGATATTTTGAGGTTATTTTAATTATATTATTTTTAGTCTGATCATCTTACCTCAATATTAATGTTGATTTGTTCTTGAACATGTTTCAAAACAAGTCTGGACAAGCTGACGATAAAACAGAATTGTTTTGAAACATGTTCAAGAACAAATGAACATTAATATTGAGGTAAGATGATCAGACTAAAAATAATATAATACCTCATAGTGTTAATTCCTAAAAAAGTAAAATGTTACTACTTCAGGGGTCATATATTAGACATCCCAATATATTAAGGAGGGTGCTTGTTTGCTCTAGATTTAATAACAATATATTAATTCATTTATTTCATTTCATATTGAAAATGAAACAATATGAATCATATAAATTTTAATATACTCCAAAATTTTATCGGTTTTTAACATCTTCAGTGGGGGCCATGGCATAGTTGGTTAAGGCAATATGCTACAAGCCACAAGGTCAGTGATTTGAGTCCTGGTGGAGTCAGGATTTTTAAACTGGTGGTACCAAACCCTGGGGTCGACTCAGCAACTAATGGAAATAAGTAACAGACACTTGTTCTGAGGCTAAAGGGAGCTGTCATGCAGGGCTAACAATCCAGCTGACATCTCATGCCAATTGTCTATAAAGGTGGAAGTTTTAACTTCCTATAACCCCAAGGGCCTCCTAAGGCCTTTTACCTTAACATCTCCAAATTTCTATATAAATTGTAACTCATAAAATTAAAAAAAGAATCAATGAATGCAAATTTTACTTTTATTCATGACAAATACACACATACACTTTTTCATAACCAATGCTCAATACAAGCAAAACAGAAATGAACATTTTTTTTCAGCCAACATTCTACAACATGCAACAAAATTTTAAATGTTAACTTATTTGTTTTTCTTATTTTTTAAAAGGTAGTTATTTTGCAATTTGTTTAACTGTTATAGGAACGGCTGAGTTAAATGTTTTTTATTAGCTGTAATTAAAAATGTTTAAAACAAATTCACATTCTGCCTTAGCCATTGCCAAACAGCAAGAACATTTTATTAAATAAGAAATCAATTTGTTTTATTAGCTATGTAAATTGTGAAGAATGCTAAAAAAACAACCATATTTCATGAAAAGAAGAAAATAACAAAAAGTTAGCATTTAAAAAAACGTTGATATCATACCCTGTAGATTAATGGCTGAATTTTTTTGTAAAATATTTCTCACAAAATATTAAAATTGATGAGTTATTTTTTTTTTATTAGGGTCCACATTTTAATGAAATGTCATATTTTTATGAGTTGTCAGAGATGATGCAGATTAATAATTGAGTGCATTGTGCAAAAAATATGTTAGATGTATGAGGTTTTATATAGGTCATTTAAAATGTTTTTTTTTCACATTTTTTTGATAAAGTCATTTTACAAATTTTATTTGTAATTTTAGGTCATTTTATTTACTTTTTGTATTTTTATTTGTCAGTTTTTAAATGTTCATTTTTATGTACTTTTTTCTTATCTTGTTTTTTTTTTGTTCAGGCAAAAATATAACATGAAACCACTGTGCTCTGCCTCCAAGTGGATTGATTCGGGACTTCCCCTTCAATGTGGGAATTTTTTGGCACGAAAAACATTTGTGAGCTCTTAAAAATGTGAAAAAAAGAAAAGTGTCTCAATTACTGTTTAAAACAAACTGTTTTCACATCAAATAGCAAGTCATCTTTATTTTTTAAAGAATTATGTGAAGTGCTTATCAGTGCAAATATAGTATTTCCCCTCTTTTACACTTTTCAAGGGATCACGAGGAAAACGGTGTTAAATAGGGGAAAGTGTAAACTGAAGGAAATAAAGATGAGCTCAAAAATGTTGACCTCCATACTCTGCATCCATTCCAGAACATAACAGATGGGGATAATATACTACAGAATTACTCCTCTTTTACACTTTTCAAGGGACCAGAGGGAAAGTGGTGTAAATTGGGAGAAAATTTAAATTATGGAAAATGAGGAGGTAAAAAATGTTGACCCTCACATTCAGCAACCATTCTAAAACATGCAAAAAAAAGACTGACCTGGATAATGTACAAAATTGGCTAAATAATGTAATGTTTCTTTTAATTTAAAATAAAGTTCTTTACACCTCACATCATATCTTGTTTTTTATTTATTTAGTAGACAGGATATCAGATGAGGTGTAAAGAATTTTATTTTAAATCAAACCTCATAGTGATTATATTTGAAGAGAAAAATTTTCGCCTAGACCGAGACTCGAACCCGGGACCTTTGTCTATCCGGGCCAAGAGAATCCCTACTGGCTTTATAAAGTAGTGTTAAATTCCCAATTAATGCTTTCTTAACTAAGAGGCCACCATATGCAATGATAGAAGTAACGGTTTCAAAGCATTTGGCGCGAGGTAATTACAATGTATAAAGAGAAAAATTTGCATCTAGATCGCAACTTACCTCGGTAGCTCAGTTGGTAGAGCATTTGGCCTAGAAAGCCAAAGGTACCGGGTTCGAGTCTCGGTCCAGGCGAAAAAAAAAATTTCTCTTCAAATATAATTTATCCTTCAGTGAGAAGTGTTAAATTAATAATAAAAACTCATAGTGATATTCCTATAATAGTTAATGTAATGTGTATGTGAACTGCTGTAAACATAAAATTGTTTTATTTCTTTTACTTTCACCATTTAAAAAATAAATAACAAGGAGAGGTTCAGCAAGCAGCATTATGAATATTTATTAAGAGATTTAAAAAAAATTGTTTTGCCATAGAAGCACATGGGTTGAATTTCAGCACACTTCATTGGCTCGATGAACATGCTCTGCTCTTTATCGATTGTACAAAAGCCAGCTTCGTTGGCTCCTTATCGATTATCACAGACCGGAAGTTTAAGTATTATGAATCATTAAAATAGGCAGGCAAAAAGGCATCATAAATAGCTAAATAGGCAATGAGAAAAACCTTGCACTACACCTGTTTATTTACTAGATTACACTATTCAATAACTCGATCGTTATATTTTAAAGAACTTTAAATTTTTAAACAAAATGCTAGTGTTGTGCTTGACACAAAAAAATGAAAATGTTTTTAAAAGGCCTATGTATTGCAATGCCTTATTCATTGCACATGGCAACCAAATGCTTTTTTAAGTTCTCTGGAGTCGTGTTGAGTCTCCTGTCAGATAACACATTTTTCATATGAGAAAATGACCTCTCAACATCGACAGAGGTTATTGGAGCAAATCTAAAACATAACATCATTGTAGGATCCATTTCATCTGCAATAGAATTGTTACCTTGTACAATTTTTTAAATGTTTCTAAGTTTATCAAGATCACAATTTTTCGAAAACACTTTTTTATACTTTTCCCTAACTAATGAACCCCATTTCCCTTGTACACTGTCCAGTCTTTGCACTGCATCATCCACAATTTTCACTGACTTCGTCAAAGGCTGTCCTCCTTCTTGAAGCTTGAAATGCTTTTTTAAGTTCTCTGGAGTCGTGTTGAGTCTCCTGTCAGATAACACATTTTTCATATGAGAAAATGACCTCTCAACATCGACAGAGGTTATTGGAGCAAATCTAAAACATAACATCATTGTAGGATCCATTTCATCTGCAATAGAATTGTTACCTTGTACAATTTTTTAAATGTTTCTAAGTTTATCAAGATCACAATTTTTCGAAAACACTTTTTTATACTTTTCCCTAACTAATGAACCCCATTTCCCTTGTACACTGTCCAGTCTTTGCACTGCATCATCCACAATTTTCACTGACTTCGTCAAAGGCTGTCCTCCTTCTTGAAGCTGGCAGATCACTTGTGGCAGGAAACCAAACTCAGCCGCAATGAAAGTTATTTGAAGCATAATAAAGTGCTGCTAAGATCCATGTCCCCCATCTCATTATGATAGGTTGGGGGGGGGGCAGAGGTATATCTGGTGCAATGTATTTAAATGTTAGAATTCTTGATGGGGCTTTCACAAAGATCTTCTTAATAGTGGGAATCTATTTATCGACATCCAGAAACAAGCATTGTATCTCTTCTGACACCCTGTGAAAGCCATGTGCTATGCAGGTCACGTGAAGCATGTTTGGAAATAGCACTTTTAAAGTTATTCCAGCCTTTTTCATATATGGTGCAGCGTCACTCATGAAAAGTAACACGTCATATTGAATTTCTTCAGGCCACAGTTAATTTAATGAATTGGTAATAACTGCACGATAGTTGGAATTGTTAACTTTCTCCAGACACTCTGTTGTGAGCAGGAATGGTTTCTTTGATTCATCTTCTGAAGGATCTAATGGTCCAACAATGACATTGGCAATGAAATGACCCATAGGGTCAGTTGATTCGATAGAAATCTAGATCTTCTTATTTTTAATTTTATCTTTAATGATTTTCATTGTAACATTTGCTTAGGTAACATTTTCGCAAACTTGAAACTTGACTAGGCACAGATTCGTTCGTATACTTCTCCAAAAACTGTCTAAATGTATGATTCTATAATTTCCATAAAAGGCACCAAGAAAGGCTTTACATAAGTTGAATGCAAATTGAGATTTTCGACTCAATGTTGCAATTACTGTTGGAAGCAAAGAAATCTTCTTTCCAGTAGCCATGGAAAGTACACTTTTTGTGTTTGGTTGTACTGACATGTTGCGATATGAAATATTTATTTTCGTAGTTCACTGACTGCTCACATATTTTGCATGTAAGTACTTTACCGTCAGTACAAAATACATCGGATCCAAAAGTATTAACATAACTTTGCAATTTACTGTATTTTGGCATCTTGCTGCTAGCTACAACAACGTCGCAATGAAAACTGAAAGAAAATTAAAGTTAGACCCATATTCATTGTTGCCTTTTCAAATAAACACAAGAGATAATTAAAATGCTTACTGTTATTTATACATTTTTTGTTCGGCAGCACTCATTGTTGCAAGGAAAATATGAACTGACTGAACGACAATAATGTACATTCAGTGAAGTCACTTTCAATGTAGCAGTTAGAGAAATAAATTAAAATAGACCTGTAGGCAATTTTTAATAATAAATTAATAATAATAGATAAATTCAAATAAAGGTAAAAAACATTTATTTTGTACATAGGCAATTATATTAAAAAAGGCAACATAAAACTTTGGCATTTTAATCACAAAGGTATGAATCGTATGGATTCACTTTCAAATTGGAGATAGATTTGATTTAACACATTTAAAAAGGCATTCTGCAAAGTTCTGGTCTCTGTTTGATTATATAGCAGCTAGCTTCACTGGCTCAATGAACTTTCTCTACTATATATATCGATTGTACAGAAGTGAGATAATCGATCAAATAAATTGAATAGCTTCAATCTTTAATGCTGAAGATCGACGTGATGTGATGTAAATTGCAGGAAAACAAAATTCCAGAAACGTAAAAGCGAGGTTTTTGATACATTGTGAATATAGGGAAACTGAAGGGACCTTTAAAGAATGTTGTAAAAGCGGGGTAATGCTGTATTCCACTAGGAAAACTAAACAATTCTGAACTATGTTTTATTATTAATTTCATATATCTCAATGATGGATAAATCATATTTGAAGAGAAAAATTATATGCTCAGACCGGGACTTGAACCCGGGACCCTTGGTTCTCTAGACCAAGTGCTCTACCATCTGAGCTACCTGAGCAAGTACCGATCTAAATGCAAATTTTTCTCTATATACTTTGTAATTCCCGCCCACTAAATGCTATGAAGCCTTTGCTTCTATCTTTGCAAATGGCAGCTCCTATATTAAGAAGACATATTTGGGAATTTTACATTACATTATAAATGCCAATACGGCTTTTTTCAATGTTTTTATTATTAATTTCATACATCTCAATGATGGATAAATCATATTTGAAGAGAAAAATTATACACTCAGACCGGGACTTGAACCCGGGACCCTTGGTTCTCTAGACCAAGTGCTCTACCATCTGAGCTACCTGAGCAAGTACCGATCTAAACGCAAATTTTTCTCTATATACTTTGTAATTCCCGCCCACCAAATGCTATGAAGCCTTTGCTTCTATCTTTGCAAATGGCGGCTCCTATATTAAGAAGACATATTTGGGAATTTTACATTACATTATAAATGCCAATATGGCTTTTTTCAATGTTTTTATTATTAATTTCATACATCTCAATGATGGATAAGTATATTTCAAGAGAAAAATTATACGCTCAGACCGGGACTTGAACCCAGGACTCTTGGTTCTATATAGAGAAAAATTTGCGTTTAAATCGATGCTTGCTCAGGTAGCGCAGGTGGTACAGCACTTGGTCTAGAAAACCAAGGGTCCCGGGTTCAAGTCCCGGTCTGAGCATATAATTTTTCTCTTCAAATATGGTTTATCCATCATTGAGATGTATGAAATTTATAATAAAAACATTGAAAAAAGCCGTATTGGCATTTATAATGTAATGTAAAATTCCCAAATATGTCTTCTTAATATAGGAGCCGCCATTTGCAAAGATAGAAGCAAAGGCTTCATAGCATTTGGTGGCCGGGAATTACAAAGTATATAGAGAAAAAAATTTACATTTAGATCGTTACTTGCTCAGGTAGCTCAGATGGTAGAGCACTTGGTCTAGAGAACCAAGGGTCCCGGGTTCAAGTGTATAATTTTTCTCTTCAAATATGAATTCTGAACTACAAGATTTCCTTCAATGCCGTCCAGGTCATACTGTTACAGACAAATCAACATTGCGTAAAAATATTTAATAAAATGTTATGAAGACACATTAAACCATATAATTGTGTGAATGGAAAGAAAATTTAAGTATCAATTGACGTGACTACCAATTCAGAGAGACTTTTGTAGCTAATATAGTGATAGGGACCTTAGAAACAAACAGCCCTGGACAGATTTTTCTTCTGAATTCAAAAGTTTTTAGAAGCAGTTCAGGTAGTTCAGTCGGTTGAGCATTGACATAGAAAGCCAAAGGTCTTGGGTTCAAACTCCAGTCTGAGCATATATTTTTCTCTTAAAATATAATTTGTCATTGTTTATTTTTTATTATTTCACTCACCTCATATGAAGTATGAGGTGAGTGAAATAATAAAAAATAAACAATATTAAAAAACCTCATAGTGTTATTTCCTATCTACATAACTTAATATAATTTGTCCTTCAGTGAGAAGTATTAAATTAATAATAAAAACATCGAAAGAAGCTTTACTGGCTTTATAAAATGGTGTTGAAATTCCCAATAAAATTCTTCTTAAAAAAGAAGCCGCCATTTATGTGATTGAGCAACAGTTCATAGCATTTGGCAATTAACAATGTATAAAAGAAAAATTTGTGTTTAGATTGGAGTGCTCAAGTAGCTCAGTTGGTAGAGCAATGGCATAGAAAGCCAAAGCTCCAGGATTCAAATCCCGGTCGGAGCATATATTTTTGTCTTAAATATAATTTGTCCTGCAGTGAGAAGTATTAAATTAATAATAAAAACATCTGAAGTTGCACACGTTTGAAACCCAAAAGGTGTTTTATGGGAACCCTGTATATAGAACTAAAAAAAATTGTTTACATCCAAAAATAAAAATGAAGTTCCTGAGTTCCAGAAAATAAATAAAATCCTTAGTAAATTAGCATTGCAGTTATGACACAAAGTTCTATGAAAATATGTTTACCAAAACACAATGTCACAGGCAAAAATAAATATAAATAAAGTAATAAATATGTCATATCATATAAATACTCTATTAATATGATTGGATTCCCTTCTTCTAATGCACATGCTAGGCTTATTTATAAGCAGCTACTGATGCTTACATCAGCATAAATCAAGAATTGATGCAGGAAGGCATGAAAGAATTTACGAGCATCTTGGACCATAATTCTCTGTATCAAGCAAAAGCTTGCATGCTGGCATAATTTGGCTCGCAAATAATCTTTAAAAGATGCATCTAGAAAGTTCCCAATGAGCATTCCCGACTCATAAATCCCTTATACCTTATAAATTCAAATTGATGAATGCGCAGCATTACTTCACACTCGTCACAATATTAATATTTTAGTGTTTATAACATATAATGGAACAAAACATTATGTACATAAAATAATTTAATTTTAAAAATCAAGAATTATTAATTGAATCAGATTTTACATTTCACCTCATACTTTGTATAATATCCAAGACTGGTTCAAAGAGCTGTTCCCTTCATTTTAACTGGCATCTGTTTAATTATCTTGAGTTATGTATTTTGACTCACCTCATTTTTTTTTATTTTTTGCAGACTACAATTTTGTCGATGCATCATAACATCATTCCTACAAATATTCAAATAAATAAAAAAAATGGCATGTTTCTTGATTTGATAGTTGGCAATACCTCCATTGGTTGACTGAAGAACTTCCTAATCAAATAATTTTCCCAGGAGGGATGTGGAAGTTCTTTGATCAACCAACAGATGGAGGAAGAACAGGCTTACAGAATTGCAAACTGTCAAATCAATGGTCAGATGTCAGTTGAAAATGAAAAGAACAGCTCTTTGAAACCAGTCCTAGATATTATACAAAATATGAGGTGAAGTGTAAAATATGATTCATTTAATGACTTAAATAAAACCTCATAGTGTCACTTCCTAAAAATATGAGTTTTAAAAACAAATTTTTCTAGTCCATTCTCCCTTTCTAAAACTATGTACTTAAGCAATAAAAAATGGCATGGCTGAGATTTCTACTTAACTGTAGGTCTTGGCTGCTATACTAATAAAATTCATTGTTAAAACATATAAGTTGAGGACGACGGATCTTACCTAAGAAGATATATTTTATCTTATTTTATTGGCTGCTATAATAATAATTATGAATAATCTACTTTTATGTTGTAGGTAATAATTTATTAATAAAAATCTTTAATACCTCAGAATTAAACCTGTGAAATATTACCTGTTGGATCCATCATAGAGAAATATTGGAGAACAAGAACGCTAATGGCTTCATTGCCAATGCCCAGAATTTGATAACATCATACCTCAGAACTATAACATAAAACTGAGTAATAAAGGATTGATCCCTTTTGCACAGAATTATCTTCTTTCAGGCTTAATTTCCTTTTACATGCCTTAAATCTATGAAATCAAAATGGTTTTACTTCTCTTCCAAACAAAGCTATACTCAGGAATATTACACCCTAAAGCCTATTGATTCTGGTTGGTTTGAAACCCAAGAATCCTTCATGTTACAAAAGTAGAATATTTGTCTACTGGTGTAACAGAAAAATATATGAGGTTTACCTGGATAAGCTCTATAGGCGCCTGGTGAATTATCCAAAATAAATATGCTTGCAAGATCCCCACAAATAGCTGATAAATCCTTTGTATAACTTCCGAGATCTGGTGTGCAGTGTTGTCTGTAGTAGCGCCTTCTCAAAATACCACGGTTGTTGTCGAGTTTATCTGCCACGGCTGCACCATAGATCTCCATGCTTGCAGTAAATACAACTAATTCGTACCACTGTGACACCTAGAACATTTAACATTCATGAAAAGAAAAATTACATTCAATAATAGTCATTATCATCATCATCATCTGCCTTTCAAGTATTAGGCCCAGTGGCCTGTTACAGTCTCCCGTCATCTCCGAAAAGGTCGACCCACAGATCTTCTGCCTCAAGGAATGTAGTGAAGAATTTGTTTTGGTATTCTTAATGTATATTTTTGTTCATTGGAAGAAAGAGGACTATAAGAGCCTAAGTTTATTAATGTGTCACATTCAGTACCGTAAACCAGTTAAGGCATTTAAGGAGACTATCGTGTATGCGGCCGTCGGTCAGTTAACTCGCTGTAGAGCGGGCGCGAACAAACCGCGTTCATATTCAGCGCCTAAATATTGTGTTGGCTTAGTATGTCTTGGAGATCATAGATGGCATGTAAATGTACATTTTCTATTCCCGTTTGACACGTTTAACCTTGATGAATCTCCTTTAATTTTTTAAACAAACAACACATGGAATTCGTTCACCCAAACTTGTCCCCAGTCTCCAATGCAGACGTATTTGTTTCTCGTTATCGCGCTGTTCTTTGTGCGTGAGTGAAACCATGGCGAAAGAAAAATGTCTCACTGAAGAAGAATTAGTGAATATTTTGTATAATTATGATTCAGGTGATGAACTGATTCGTGAATTAGAAGATACACAAAGTGAAAGTGAAGATGAACTTCCACTTCCTGAAATTGATACGTCGATACTATGTGATGTCAATCACCCAAGTTATCTCACCATCAAATCCTACTAGGATATATCCTTTAGGTATGTACAAAATTTGAATTTTCTAGGACTAATAGTTTGTGAATAATGGTCCATTTTCTGAAGGGCCACAAAAAGGGTAGCTGGGGTATTTAAATGGCTTGCCTGTGAGTTTAAATGCCCTGCTCAGTGCCTGGTACTGAATTTGTTAATCAAATCCATACAATCACAGTTTGGCCATCCCAATATAGAAAAAAATTTTAATAAAAAATTAAAATAAAAGTTAGTGAGTTTTTTGGAATACAAACAAACACACACACACACACATCAAGATTTTTTTTTACAGTATACTCACATAAGAGTCATATATGTAAAAGGTAAAGTAATTCTACTCAGGCCTTGGGAAATTCCTGGGGTAGTAGGAGCTTAATGCTCACACCTTTCTAGACAAATGACACAAAATGTCACCCAAGTTATCAGCCCTGTGTGATGGCTTCCTTTACCCCTAGAACATTTCTGTACTCAATTCGGGTTTGAGACTGAGTAGACCCCAGGGACATAATGGCACCAGAAACTTTAGGCCATTTTAAATATCTTCACCCCATTGGGAATTGAACTCATGAACTTCCAGCTTGTAGCAACTAGACTATGATATGTCACCAAGATGTGAATGTATTAATGAAAAATAAAAACTTCTTTTATGTTTTTAAAAACAGTACAATATCCCAGCAGCTGGTGAAATTCATTTAAAACCCTCCACATGTTTTTCCCCATAGTAAACATTCACCTAATATTAATCCTAAATATGTAATGTGTGTCATTTGTTTAATTGAATTATTTTCAAAACTAATATCATCAATTACACAGGCCTGCAAAAAAAATTTAAAAAAATTGCAGTAAAAACAAAAATTAACTTGTATGATTAACTTTGCTGTGCTGAATTCGAAAATGCATTTTGTTTTTCTCGATCACATATAGTGGTTTGACAATTGTAAAAAAAATGTTAGTTTAACTTTCGCATAATATAATACCTGTATGGAGCATTTGTTAATGTTTAATCTAGGAGCAACAATTTTAATGAATGTTTTATATAAAATTGACTTTATGTACTGCAATTACTTCACATTTAAATAAGAAACTTTAGTACAAAAGTGTTTTAATAATGAAAACTATGATAAATTCAGGAAATAAATGAATATGCATTTGAAGAAAATATAAATACACAAGGATCAAAAACAACTTTATCAAGTAAGACAAATGAAAGTAGATATCAAAACTTACATTCCACTCCTTGGACACGTACATTATAATTCTTGTCCCTTTTTTTCCTTTTTCCTTGAGACTTGCAGGTCTTGGAAATTCTTGAGTGGTCTTTGTAAGGATCTTCACGTGCAATTGACCATTGACCATCATATTCATATCCCAATGACCTTAATAGCATCATTCTGCATCTTTCAGATTCTGATGGAATCTTTCACCTTGTTCTTAACTTACACCTCCTAAATTTGAAAGGAAATAATCCAAATGTGATGATAAGAAATGAAGCTTTAAGCCCATGTTACATCCAACATGTTTAAATTTGTCGAACATGTTTCTTACAATTTCTTGATGTTACCAAGAAATCTCTTTACATCATCTTTGAATGTGTTCCATGCATTTTACTCTATACCAGTCATCATATCTGTGAAGACATCATCCATAATCAGCTTGCAAATCTGTGGCCTGTCAAATATCCTCTTATTTTAGCAGTTTACAATAAAGAAAACGTTGGGCATAAATACTGGAAGTGTGTATCATTTCTGTCTAGCATTAACAAACTGTTTTGTCATTCCTAGTTTAATATGAAAGCGTGGAAGTAAATCAGGCCCATGAGGAACCAGTCGTATATCTGATATAAGATTTGGATATTTTATTCCTTTTTGTTTTTCTTATTGTAGTCTAAAATTTTGGCCATACAAAAATAGTAGTTATCATGGTTCTTCTACTTGTGCCACATAATAGGTATTGGAAACAACATTGCCTTTTGTTTCCCTTCCGACCAGTAATGCAGTTCCTCTACAAGTGTTGCATGCAGTGTGATGTGCAAATTTTTTATTTCACTTTAAATTAAGCAAAATATAGTTTCTTCACATACAAATCAATTTGATGAACTTTGGAATCAAATATATAGCAACCACAAATACTACAGAACTTCTGAGCACTTGTAAACCTGCCTTCTCTCCACCTCTGATGCACTACTCATATTGTTCTTAAAATACTCAAACCTAATATAAAGAAAATGAATAAAATTGTCTATATATAAAAACACATGTGCGACACAGATGAAACTAAAGACATACACATAAAACAAACATGATATTATCATGATGTTTTTATTATTAATTTAACACATCTCATTGAAGGATAAATTAAATTTGAAAAGAAAAATTTTCGCCCAGACCGGGAGAGAAAAATATTTAAGAGAAATATTTGCATCTAGATTGGAACTCGCCCTGGTAGCTCAGTTGATAAGAGCATTGGTACGGTAAACCAAAGGTCCCGTGTTCAGGTCCTGGTCTGAGCAAAAATGTCTCTCTTCAAATTTGATATCATATTTGAAAAGAAAAATATACGCCTAGACTGGGGTTTGAACCCAGGACCTTTGACTCTCTATGTCAATGCTCTTTCCAAATGAGCTACCTAGGCCTCCAATCTAAACATAGCTCACTTGGAAAGAGCATTGACATAGAGTGTCAAAGGTCCTGGGTTCAAACCCTAATCTAGGCATATATTTTTCTTTTCAAATATAATTTGTCCATCATTAAGATGTTTAAAAATGAACAATAAAATCATTGATATCATATATATATATATATTAATGTTGGAAAGTAAACATTATGAGGTTTGAAGCAAAATCTTTCACTCCGACTCCTAGATTAAGAAATTAAAATAATTAATTAATTAGGGCAACTATTATTACATTATATATCATGTTAAATGTCTATGGGACGAAATAATCATCGCAGGTATATGAAACGTATATGAAATCAAACCGCGAGAACACGTGGAGTTTGATTTTCATATAATTAAATTAAAATAAATTGAATTAAAGAAGTTGATACGATCCTGAATAAACGATCAGTTAATAATTAAGGAAACCATTTAACAAGTACATGGTACCGCTTTTGTCAGGCGACAAGTACATGAAGTGGCCACAAAAGAGTTAAAATTTAAGAAAACTTATTGTACTAGCAGATTACTGGACATTTCTTTGTGGACCAGTAATCCAAGATCTTAAACCGAGCTTCACTGACAGGTCATGAACAAAGCATTGATGTATTGCTTGGAAACTACAGCGTGGAGTAAACAACTCATTATAACGAACTCGAGAAACCGCAAGGATGCAAAGCCTAGCAAACAAGCAGGAAAAGGCTACTGACCCAAAGGAGTTATATAATAAATTTAGACCGGGATTCCCCAGGGTACGAACTCTTGTTAAAACTGTATTCACGATGGGAGTGTTCATACAAGGAACATGGTGGATCCTTGTCCAATGGAAAGATGGCGATTCCTTCTTTGGTACTAAGGAATCGTCAGCCAATATAATAAAGAGTTGTATCGCGACAAGGTAATGACCTCATGACGACACGATGACAGAGAGAGGGTAAACGAAGTTTACCTTATACCTAACAATAATTATAAGTTAGTTCTGCGTAACTCATCGAGATGGGGGTTCTCCACAACCCACCGATAAAAGAGTTCGGCGTCCTGAGTTCTGCGTAACTCATCGGGGCGGGAATTCTCCGCAGCCCACAGATAAAAGCAGAAATTTCAGACTTACAAACAATTTGCTGTGATAGATCCTCAGAGATTCCATCTTGGATTCTGAATGCGTTCCTGCAGCCAATACCTTGTCCCACTTTAATATGTCTACAATCTTACATGTGTACCAGGTGTCCTTAGATTAATAAAGCCTATTTATTAAACTTCATCTCGCGTAGTCTTTCGCCGGCCAGCTCCTTGCTTATCCCTAGAAAAAGAACCTCAACTCTACCGATTTCCAACCTGAGCAACCTAAATTCTCATACATGGAGAAATCCTTTCGAGACTCCTGGCGCCCAACATCCATTATTACCTATAAACCCTAATTAATACCCTCTTAGGTTATCTCATTAATAGTGAGTGGAGAATATATTTTTAACAACTCACCTCATAAAATTTCAAATTTCTTTGAGACCAATGGTTTCAGACGAATTCTTGTTCCTCTTCAGTTGGAGTCATGACTCAAGAGAGACGAGAAGTCGTCTGAAACCATTGATCTCAAGGAAATTTGAAATTTTATGAGGCGAGTTGTTAAAAATATGTTCTCCACTCACTATTAATTGATATCATAAATTCACGATGCTACTGCCAACAGTTTCAAAGAACAGCTCACCAGATAGTATTATTTAAAGGGTGGGGGTTTCTTCAATTCTCCTTACTCAAATGGTCTGAAGGATGTCCCTTATCGTTATCTAAATAACTTCTGCTAACCTTCTCTTGTTTCTTATTTTATAACTTCCAAAAGCCTAGCTACCTGAAAGTATCTCACTGTGAACGTACATTGAGAGACTAGACACCACTGATTCATTACAACAAAAATGAAATTGAGTCTAAGCAAGAAGTGATATTAAAAAACTGACACCAGTTTTGGATTCTGAACATTATCTCTTTCAAAATGGCCTATTTTATAATTTACCGCAAAATTATACAGGCTTGTGTAATAATTCAATACGTTGTCTATGAAATAAACATAAAATATTTTTAATTTCCAAATTTCTGGAAAACTCAAACGGTGGCTAAATTATTCTGAATATTAAAATGAGATACCCATGTTAACTATGTAATTAATTTCAATTCATTACAATTTGTATATGTTATTCCTTCTCCCAGATTAAAAACTGCAGAAGACTTACTATATCTAGGAAGTAGTCAACATGTGGCCTTTTGTGTACAAAGAATCTGACTGGATGCCTGTCTATAGTAACTTTCAAAACAAAGTCAGGTGGAGTCCCTGGTTTCACTGTTTGGCGAACTACACCATCATGATGTGAGTGTATAAGAGTCTCGTCCAAGTCTAAAACCAGTACCTTACGTTTCACTATACCTGAAAAAAAAAAATTAAATTACTGAATATTTAGCAAGTTCTACATTTACATGTTAATTTAAAGAGCAAATTTCAATTTGTGTGCAGTTGCTAACTTCAATAATTTCCAGAAAAATCAGTAATTTATAATGAAACTTTGATTTGAAAACTCAAAATATCTTCCCAGGACAGCCCAGCCTTACAATTATTTATAAAAAAGTAGTTTAGCATTGGTGGTTAGTTTTTATGTTTTTCATTTACAAAATTTCATTCAAGATTAAACTTGAAATACTCCAGCCAATTCATAAACATAAATACTTCAAAGCAGTCTATGACATTCTTTACAGAACTCGGCGACAAGTGGGTCAGGTCTCAGCACTTGTCATTCCTGGAAAATTGGGTCCACTGTCAGTGTCCCTACCTTCAAGACTAGTGAACATTATGAATACTGTAACTAAGTAGCCGACTCCTGTTCATTGAAAATTATAGATGATGCTGGGCCAGCTTGCCGCTGAGTGCCATAGACTGCTATGTAGCATTACAAGCAATATACAATTTCATTTAGGTAAAATTTTATCACTCCTCATATTTTTCTTCTTCTTTAATAATAAAAAAGTTAAAAACTAGTATTAAATATTTTAAATAAAGTCCAGAAGTAAAGTAAGAGGTAGTGATGTGCATTCTATAACCTCTCCTACCTGATTCTCAACCTCACCTGCACGTAGTACACCCTGCTTTTAACTAACGAGGTAATGGGGACCGAGTCACGGCGGTATAACCATTCCATCAAATATGGAGGAAATTCCATATTTTGAATGCCTGACTAGAGGCTATAAGGTAGCAGCCTTAAACTAGTCTTGCTCTGTGGATGGCTGGTAATCAACCCAGGGGACTTTCTACTACTCGAAGAAACTTAAGCAAAAAATCATCTGAGGAGAATGGCAAGAAATAGACTTCCAAAATTGGCATTCCAATATACCCCAACTTGATAGAATAAGAAATGAGGATATAAGAGAAGAATTGAAAGTACAGCCTTTATTGGATAAAGTCACGAATTACAGACAGAAATGGATTGATCACATGGATGGAATGAGTAAGGAGAGATATCCATTGTTAGCAAGAAATTATCAAGCAAGAGGAAGGCGTGATGTTGGAAGACCTAGAAGACGTTGGGCTGATGCATTATGAAGTTGGAACAGGCAATTGCCTAATCCCTGGAGTGATGATGATGAATATACCCCAACTGGACATAGGGACCAAGGAAGACCAAAACATCGGTGGAAAGATCAAGACCATCTTCGCTAGGTGTACCGTACAAGCCACATGGCCTAAAACAAATTTGTTCATGATGATGATGATGATGATGAAATAAAGTCCACCGCTGTGGTCTCGAGGTAGTGTGCTGCCTTGTCATGCAGCGGATCTGGGTTTGATCCCCAGTCAGGACAGTTTTTCTGGGTGAGGTTTTTATCAGGGTTTTTCCTCACCTGTAAGACAAATGTCAGGAAAACTTTAAGGCCCAAACGGTCCCCGAAATCATACGGCCATTGCAATCATCATCATTCATATTCATCTTAGATTAAGCTTAGGATTAGGGACTCTCCTGGTGCACCACTATCATCATCACCCATCATATCATCGGGGCAATGTAACCTTGCCTTCCAGGCGCCCCAACCTCAGAAGTGGGTTACAAGTGTGCCATGCCAGGAGAGAACACCAGGAATGTCGAAAGACAACCTGGGGCATTTGCAACAAAAACAAAAATATTTTAAATAAATAAAATATTACTGTTTAATTTAAGATTTATATAACTTAAATCTCCTGCTTTATAGTGTAACTATAGTTTAGCAGTGAACAAAATGTGATGCTGATACATTATTTTGACTGTATGTCTCCCACTAAACAGACCCGTGTTCTCCTCTTCATCTTGTTTCACCACTCAGCTCAACAACTATATCAAGAGATCTAGGGGAATTCCAACAAACGCTGTTAGGAAGCGGAACATTACATCATAGAATTCTAGCGCACGAGCAGTATGACTGAATTTTGTTTGCTGCCCAGCCATATTTTTGTATGTTAATGTTAAACAATGAGGCTCATCGTATTATATGGATCTAAATCATGGACTTTGACCAGTAAAATAGAAGGACTTCTTCGGAATTGGGAGAAGATTTTAAGAAACATCTATTTACCAACGTGTGAAAATTGACTATGGAGAATTGAAATGAAACATGAGTTATGTAAATTATATAAATTCATTAGTATAGCAACTACTGTGAAAGTGGGTAAATTGAATGATAAAATTTTACCTAAATGAATATACCTCATAGCATGAATTCCTAAAATAAGTAATACCATTTCATGTTTGTTTATAATGGAAGATCGTATGATATCTGAAATTTTTCAATGTACACTGAACAACAAAAAAAAAGGGCCGACTCTTGATCTTGAATATTTCAAGTTCTAATGCGTGATTCACATGAGTAAATTAATTGCACAGTAGAGGTATAATACATTTCTCTTCTTCCTTTGAAGAGCATTCTTTCTAAACATAACAAGGCAGCAAATGCTTGGCTCAGTACTTAGGGGCTTGATTCGTATGCAAGAGGTCTCAAGTTCGATTCCTGGTGAGGTTAATTTTTTTAATTGTTAAAATGCTTTCTATTTTATTCTGTATGTCCATTCTTAGAGAAAAAAAGTACTAACTATTTGGAAGTATTACTATTTTTATTTTTATTATTATTATTTATATATTTATTTATAAACAGGTTTACAGTGTAATAAAACATCTTCCTATGCCCAAAGCTTTTTAAATTTTCATTTTCTTTCTCAATTCTTCTCTATCTTCTCGTTCCAATTCTTCCAAACCCAGCTCCCTCATACCTCTTCATACATCATCCATCCATTTAAATCTAGGTCGACCTCTCTTTCCTTTCCCAGGTGGAATCCATTCTAAAGCTTGTCTGGGGGTAATCTTTTCTCTGGCATCCTATGTATACTGTATGACCATACCATTCTAGTTGTCTGTATATCACAAAAACTAATATTGAATTTTGGACTTTCATTTGTTGTCTGATGATTGTATTTCTGATTTTTTTCCAATTTAGAATGTCTGGTTGAACCACTGAAATAATCCATTTCAGTAGACATAAGCTTGAAACTCAAATTTTTATTCAACTACCAAGTTTCTGCACCGTATGTTAGCATACTTTGAATTACTGATTTATAAATTTCTAATTTGGTATCTATTATTATGTTCTTATCGCCACAAAACTCTGTTTAACATTGTTATTACCAATCTGCCTTTTTGAATTCTATATTTTATGTCATTTTCTCAGGTATATTATGAGTTAATTTTGATCCCCAGGTAATTACATACTTCACATCATTTGATACATCCCATTATTATTATTATTATTATTATTATAGATAATGATTAATAATATTAATAATAATTATAATACTTTTTTATTATTGTCCATCATCTATGGGCTATTATTATGCTGGACTTGACATATATAAACTAAATATTTTAATTGAAGGGCGAAACTTTTTCCTCACTAATACGTAGTAAATAAATAAACTCATAAATATATGAAGCTATATTATATTATATTACATAAATTTATAGCATTATTATTAAAACGTGGTACTGCATGCACAATTACATTTATACCGGTAGCTAAATGGTGTTACAGAGTTTATGAAGGTAGGAATATTACTTAAGATAGCGTAAAGTGGACGTAGATTACATGACAAGAATTAAATATTATAGGCTGTATTTTGCAAAAATACAAATGAATAAAAAAAAATTGTCGGAGGGATTCAAACCCTGACTTTCACATACATTTCATCTTGTTGTAAGTAGTTTAACGATCTACGCTACTCGAACATTAGATACTAGTTGCCTTGTTTACTTTTACACTATGCACAAGAGTTGAACTTTATTTAAAATGTCGCAATTTGAGTAATATTGCATTTGTCGAATAATCGTAAATATCTAGAAACATGTCTCCTTCACTGTTCTTTAAACTATTTAAGATGATTAAAACCAACTGCAGCGTATTTAAAACATTTAACAATGCGTTACCTAGTGAATCATAGCTATGGCTTTTCGAACATGTGCAGTGGACCATAACAGGAACTCTGCTTTTTTAAGCAGCTCATTCTTTTAGTCGCTAAGTGTACATCAGAAAATTGTGTATTTTTATTGTTGTATACAGTTATGTATCTTATAAAAATTAATTTACTTTAATTAATTATAAGTTGATAAAAAAGATGAAATTGTCTCACATAATAAAATTAACTCCATTTCTTTAATTTTAAAGATTTACATTTACATAATACTAGTTATTATTCTAATCCTAATCACTCTTACTTCCCTATTTTGTTATTTCTAGACAACATATTTACAAATCTTAATCTAAGATTAAATTAAATGCTTCATACCTCTCCTGATATCCAGTAGACCGTGGTCGAGAGGGTACTGAAGATGAATCCGCCAAGGATTTGAACCCGCGGTCTACTTAGAAAACTGGATATGAGGAGAGGTATGAAGCATTTAATTTAATCTTAAATCATAGTGATTTCTTCCTATAACAGTTCAAATCTTAATCTAATACATAAAAGACTACATAGGCCTACCATTTATTCACACTTCTTTAATAAAATATCAATGTTTTTATGGAGATGAAAAAAAAAATACAAGGATTTCTTGTAATCCGGTAATTGTCATGATTTGTAATTTTAAAATAGTATTTAATTCTTATATGAAAGATATACGACAAGGCTTCAAATCTTTGAAGGAAGTGGCCCGTTTAAGAATTGAGATAGAAATACAAAATATATGGTAGTAGGCAGTAAAAAAAAAAAGACAACATATCAATGGAATCATATATTGATATTTGAAAGAGTTTATAGCTTTGAATACCTAGGATCAGTAGTAAATGTCACCAATCAGTTGGGTGAAGAAGTTAATAAGAGAATAAAGAATGCAAATAGATATTATGTTGGTCTACAAAAACATATCAAATCCAAGTATCTAACTCAGGATACTAAATGCTATTTATACAAAACACTCATTAAACCTGTATTAATGTTCAATTGTGAAACCTAGACATTGTCACAACTGGATATAATGAAACTTGAAAAGATATTACATAAAATATATGGCCCAATTCAGGATTCAAATGGTAGGAGAACTTGATATAACTCAGAACTGTACTTTCTTTATAAATGACCAGATGTAGCCTCAATTAAAACAAACAGATTGAGATGGGCTGGATATATACAAACGAGATACTTAAGAGGGTAATGCAATCAAAGCCAGATGTAAAGGGGTCAGTTGGAAGAACAATACTTAAGATGATTGGATGGAATTGTTGAGGATGTGAAGAAGCTTGGGATTATTAACTGATGGAAGGTTGCAAGCAGGCAAGGCCCAACTTGGGCTGTTGTTCTGATGATGATGATGATTTATTATTATAGGATTTTAAATAAAAATAAATTTATTTTATCATAATACCCGTTAAAATTCTGTCAAAGTAAGATAATGTTTATCAATTTTGAACAGATTAACAGAGATAAAATATCATATCAGGTTTCTTATCCATTAAGCAGAAAGATAAAATCATAGCTTGATATGCTATGCATGATTTAAATAATTTAAAAACCATTTACACAAATGTAATACAATGAGATTTAATATAACTGTAAACAATAATTTATAACTTGCATTATGATGTAACATAATAATATAATAATAATAATAGTGGGGCACTAGAGATATTAATGCGGGAATTAGATAAATCGCCCTTGGATATAGTCGCTTTACAGGAAGTTAGGTGGCCAGGAGAAGGTAATCAGGAATCAGGAAGCTTTGAATTATACTATGGGGGTGCAGAAAGACCTGCATTTGGAACGGGTTTTTTAGTCAGAAGGAGGATCCTGTCCATAATCCGAGATATTAAGTTTGTCAGTGACAGGATATCATACATAATTCTAAAGGGTAAACGACATGATTTTATAATTGTAAATGTACATGCTCCCACAGAAGATAAAGATGACAAGATCAAGGATGAGTTCTATGAAGAATTAGAATGCTTATTTGATAGTCTTTCACGATATCATATGAAAATTGTCTTAGGAGATTTTAATGCAAAAGTGGGGCGGGAAGATATATTCAAACCAACAATAGGCAAATTCAGTCTTCATGAAGATAGTAACGACAACGGGGTTAGATTAGTCACCTTTGCCACATCAAAGAATCTCATTGTTAAGAGCACAACATTTCAGCATAAGGATATTCATAAATACACCTGGACGTCCCCAGATGGAGAAACTCGGAACCAGATAGATCATGTATTAGTGGACAAACGCTGGCACAGTAGCATCATTGATGTTAGATCAGTTAGAGGGACAGACTGCAATTCGGATCATCATCTGGTCAGGGTGAAAATCAGACAACGGCTATCGCTTATGAGAGGAACAAACGCTAAAGATGATTCTGTAAAATTTGAATTAAAAAACTTGAAAAATGATTGAAATGTGGCAAGAATACCAAATTAAAATTGCTAATAGATTTGAAGTACTGGAATCTTCAGATGACAATGTGGCAAACGAAGAAGAAACTGATATAAATAAAGAATGGGAGGCTATAAGAGATACTATTAAATTGTCAGCATCAGAAAGCATTGGTTATTTAAAAAAGAGGCAAAACAAGAAATGGTTTGATGAGGAATGTGCCGACATTGTAAAGAAAAGAAAGCTAGCAAAAATGAAATGGTTACACGAGCCAAATGAGGTAAATTTAGAGCAATTGGGTAGTATTAGACGGGAAACCACCAAGTTACTAAAGAGTAAAAAGAGGGAATATTTGAGAGAGAAGATTAATGATCTTGAAATGAATGCAAAAAATAGGAACATTAGAGAATTATATCAGGGAATTAGTATAGAGAAGAAAGGGTTTCAGGCTAGAACAAACATAATTCGGAATGAAAATGGGGATATGATTGCAGATTCCAAGAGTATATTAAATAGATGGAAAAGTTACTTTAATCAGCTATTAAATGTACATACAGAACAGGACATTGAGGAGGATAATTTACAGACAGCAGAAATGCTAGTCGCAGAACCAAGTGCATTAGAGGTTGAAATGGCGATTGAAAAATTGAAGATGTATAAAGCATCAGGTTCAGATGAGATCCCAGCAGAACTGATAAAATCAGGGGGAGAAAAATTGATGGACAAGATACGCTGGTTGCTTAGCATGATTTGGGAAAAAGAAGCTCTTCCAGATGAATGGAAAGAATCAATTATCGTACCAATTTATAAGAAAGGAAATAAAACTGATTGCAACAACTACAGGGGCATCTCATTACTTTCAACTTCGTACAAAATTCTAACAAATATTTTAGTAAGCAGACTTACTCCCTATATTTGATGACATTCTAGGAGATCATCAATGTGCATTTAGAAGAAACAGATCTACAACAGATCAGATTTTTAGTATAAGACAGATATTAGAAAAGAAATGGGAATATAATGGTACTGTACATCAACTATATGTAGACTTCAAAAAAGCATATGATTCAATTAAGAGGGAGAAGTTATATAGTATCCTGCTGGAGTTCGGAATTCCTAAAAAGTTAGTTAGACTTATACGAATGTGTCTAAATGGCACAAAGAGTAGGGTGCGTGTAGGCAAACAGTTTTTGGACACTTTTGAAATCCAGAATGGGTTGAAGCAAGGAGATGCACTATCTCCTCTACTATTTAATTTTGTACTAGAGCATGCCATTAAATCTTTAGAGGATGAGGAAGGCTTACAACTCAATGGTATTAATAAGCTGTTAGTTTATGCTGATGATGTAGTACTATTGGCCGATAGCGAGGAGATACTAAAGGACAACACGCACACACTATTGAGTAACACTAAGAAATTAGGACTGGAAGTAAATATCAATAAAACTAAATATATGGTCACACGTAGAAATTACATTATATAATGGAAATGGACAGCTAATGACAAATGAGGGAAATTTTGAGGAAGTGGCTGAATTCAAATACCTAGGAACAATAATCACAAATAGGAATGAGATGCACAAAGAAATTAAACATAGGCTCAATTCTGGAAATGCGTGCTATTATGCATTGCAGAGACTTTTGATGTCCCAACTCCTTTCAAAAAACGTTAAGCTGAAAATATATAAAACTATTATTCTACCAGTTATATTATATGGGTGCGAAACATGGACTCTTACTTTAAGGGAGGAAAGGAGATTACGAGTATTTGAGAATAAAGTTCTTAGGAAAATTTTTGGACCAAAGAGAGATGAACAGACAGGTGAATGGAGAAGACTACATAACAATGAACTACATGGTCTTTATAGGAAGCCAGATATAATAAGAACAGTTAAGTCTCGTAGACTGCGATGGGCAGGACATGTTGCGCGTATGGGGAATGAAAGACGTGCATGGAAGCTTCTTGTAGGAAAGCCAGAGGGAAAACGCCCAGTTGGTAGACCAATAATGAGGTGGGAGAACAACATTAACTATGATTTGAGGGAAGTAGATTATACAGGGAATGATTGGAAAACATTAGCTCAGGATAGGGATGTATGGAGAGCTTATGTCCGCGCGGCCATGATCCTACGGGTTCGATAGTGCCAGTAAGTAAGTAAGTATAATAATAATAATAATAATTATTATTATTATTATTATTATAAGAAAGTGATATTAAGAACAGATTAAATAACGGTGGAGCAATAACAGCAATGATGAATGGAGTCTTATGGAACAGACATATAACCAGAAAAAATAAGTTATAAATATATAATTCAATAGTGAGAAGTACTGTCACATATGGAGCTCAAGTTTAGAAATTCAACAAAAACTTAGAACTAAAAACCTATGTCGATGGAAATGGATTTCATACGGAGAGCAGCTAGATATTCAAAATTATGAAATGCAGGAAATAATGTCATACAAGAAAAAAATGAATATTAGATATTCAATAGTAGATTATATAAGATATAAGCAATTAAATTGGTATGGGCAAGAAGAAACGTTACGCAAATAAACATTAGAATGGTGTCCACCTGGAAGAAGAAGAAAAGGAAGACCTCGAAACTTGTGGATGCAAGAAATAAGAACTAGGATGACAACAAGAGGACTGGAGGGCATGGAGTGGATGGATAGAGATGAGTGGAGAAGGAAAATAAAACTTCACGCACAGAAAAATGTGTAAACATTAAAAATCTGTATATAAGTAAAAAATTATTATTATTATTGTTATTATTATTTTGTCTAGAGACTCAAACTAGTCTCTAGATCCAGGTTTCTGATGTTTAAAACTGCTTGGAATCTTTTCAAATTTCTGAGCATGACCTTTTTTATTATGATACCAGGGAATGTAAAATGTCTTCTTCTTCTTCTATAGGATGTTTTTAATTTTTGATCTGACTTAGCCTCCTCCAGAGATCTCTATCCTCCCAGCATTTTTTATTCTTAATTGTTGTCCATTCTGCCCCTCTTGACTATAGGTTTTCCCATATGGTCTATCCACCTCAATAATTACTTCCCATTTTTTATTCTCATATCCAATGTTTTTTTTTGTAGTCTAATACCATTCACTTAACAGGTCCAAACCATTGTAACCTCTTTTGTTCAATATATTCCTGTAATGGTTTAATACCAAGCCATTCTCTGATTTCTTTATTTCCATTCTGTATTTCTCATCTGGTCTTTATTAATATGCTTCTCACAATTCAACACCTAAACATTTTTCTAAATATTGTTTTTCAAGTGCTGAGGGTACTTTAACATACCATATATATGTGAAAACACAAACTATGCTTTTAAATTTTCTTTCTGAAGTTATCTGGATCCTCAAATTTTCTTACAAAAAAAACTTCGAACTTGGTCAGGATCAAATCTGTAATTACTTGGTCCTAATAAAAGAATCAGATGACTGAATTTTGTACAACTAATAAAATATGCTTATATTTCTGTGACTCAGTAACAGATCAATGGCATTCTACATCTGTATACTCACTTACTAGCAACCAAATGAGGTAATAGATAGTATTTCATTTAATTATGTTCAACATCTCAGGTCATTAGCCTTTTCAAGAATTACTGTCCTTGACCTTGTATTATCTTCAAAAAATACAATATCAAAGATAACAATTCTTATGCTCCAGCTGGTCAGATTGCTTTGTGGCAGACAACCAAAAAAATAAGTATGTCAAAGATCACAGATATAATTACTGAAAGAAAATCAATACAACTTTAATAATTGTATTTAGTAAATAAAGAATGACTATATCAATTTAAAACATAAAACAAAGGTGGAAGTGAGAAGAACAAAAAATGAGTACTGGGATAATATATGCTCGAATATAGATCATTCGATTGGATATGCTAGATCCAAAGAAGCTTGGAAAGCATTACAAAATATCAGGAAATCAGAAAGAAAGAAGATAAATATTCAGTTGATAAGACCATCAGAATGGATGCAACATTATAAAGGTTTACTTCAAGAAAATAGAAATGAGTTTCAACTTCAAGATACGGATGTAGAATATAAATTTGACACTCCAGAGATAACAGAAGATGAAGTAAAAAAGAGCTTTGAAAGAGACAAAAAATGGGAGAGCACCAGGACCAGGAAATATTTAGATGAAACTCCTAAAACATGGAGGAGATATTTTTGTAACATTTTTAACAAAACTTTTTAATAAAATTGAAATTGGAGATGATATCCCAGAAGACTGGAATTTATTGTATATTACTCCTATTTTTAAAAAAGGTGATAAAAAATTGTGTTCCAATTATAGAGGTATAAGCGTTTTACCTTCAAAAGCTAGGATTTTTAGTAAAATTATAAATTTTAAACTTAAGGAGATAAAAGATAACTTAAGAGAAGAACAATGTGGATTCCGGAGTGGAAGATCATGTATTGATAATATTTTCTGTATTAGACAATTACAAGAGAAAATCCTAGCAAAAAATAAAGAACTACATATGACCTTTATTGATTTAGAGATGGCATATGATAGTGTACCTCGACAATTGTTATGGATGGCAATGAGAAATATGAATATAAGTGATAAATGGATTAACATTGTTAGGAGGATCTGTAGTAATACAAAAGCTAAAGTAGAAATACAGAATAATTTAACAGAGGAATTCACAGTGAATAAAGGCCTTAAGCAGGGATGCAGTTTGTCACCAATTCTTTTTAACATTTATTTAGACCAGGCTCTTAACTTATGGTATAAAAAATGTTCTGAAATGAGTATTCCTATATAAGGAAAAGTACTGCATTCATTGTTGTTTGCAGATGATCAAATATTTTTTGCAGGGGATGAAGATGATATGAAATATATGATAAATAAACTAATGGAAGAATATAAAAAATGGGGACTGAATATAAATTTACAGAAAACAGAATATATGTGTTTGGAAAAGGATGTGGATAACCTCATACTCGAAACAGGGAAAATAAAAAAATGTGAATTTTTAAAAATATCTTGGGTCAATAATTAAAAGTTTTGGTACCTGTGAGAGAGATGTACAGACTAAAATTGCAATGGTAAAAAATGCAACTAAAACATTACATGGAATAATTTGGAACAAAAACATCACAAAGGAAACTAAAATGAAAATTTATAAGAGCATAATACAGAATATTTTGTCATATGGAAGTGAAACTTGGTCTTTGACGGAAGTACAAAAAAATAAAATTACAACAGTTGAATTTGATTATTTTAGAAGAAGCCTCCAAAAAACAAGACAGGATAAAATAAATTAATTCTGTTGGAGGGAAATGAATGTCACCACATCGGTTGTTAAGAGGATTGAAAATCAAACGCTTAAATGGTATGGCCATGTACAAAGAATGGAAAATGAAAGATGGCCAAAAAATATATACTAATGGTCACCCCCTGGAAGAAATAAACATGGCAGACCAAGATGGAAATGGAAAACCAACGTCAGAACTATAATGGATGATAGGAATTTGGAAGAGGGAGATTGGAATGATAGAGATAAATGGAAACTGAAGACGGCAAACCTATAAATGGGGGAAAGCCGAAGAAGAATATGGAATTTCATCAAGTAAACACCAGATCAATTGATTATTGAAAGAGTTAGCATCACAATTCAAAGCTAGGCATGAAAGGGCTGATAAATTTTGCTTAAAGCATATCTTAGTACATGCTTGAGGTTATTATACGTGGTGTATAACCTGACTTTCTTCTCCTTTAAAAAAGAGCCAAAAGCAGGATTTTTAGTGCTGCAAAAGTACATCATTCTCAGGTTGGTTTGAACTTATAATTCTCAGTTCCACAGACAGAAGATTGAGGGGTGCAGATTTTTCTTCACTTTACCATGTTCACAGGCCCATGAGCACACACTCATATAACATTTATTGGATGGCATAATTGTTAAAGAAATGGTAAAAAAAATTACATGTTTTAAAAATGTACATTATAAATTAAAGTCAGGTCTCAAATCCAGAAAATTAATGTTGAGTCATCATCACTGCTTTTGTAAATTCTAAAGAGTGCTTTTGACCTCTGCCTCAAACACAATGACTATTGAAAATTATAGAGTAAATATATCTGTTTTCTTCTAATCAATATCCATCTCTTTCAACACAATACCTCCTTCTCTACAATGTATGCATGGCATAATTTCTTTTTCTCCATATGCTTATGTTTTACTTTTATATGAAAGCTCAATTATTTAGTTCTTAATTTTTGTAAATAAATACCATAACACAATAATATGGGATTGACCAAAATTAGACCTTCCTAAGACATATATTTTATTTTTAAATTTGAAGAGAAAAATTTTCGCCCAGATCAGGACCCGAACCCAGGACCTTTGGTTTACCATACCAATGCTCTTCCAACTGAGCTACCAGGACGAGTTCCAATCTAGATGCAAATTTTTCTCTTATATACATTGTATTCCCGTGCACCAAATGCTTGAAGCCATGGCTTCATCTTTGCAAATGGCGGCCTCTTGGTTAAGACTTTTTTTATTGGGAATATAAACACTACTTTTAAAAGCCAGTAGGGCTTCTATTGACTTTTTATCATTAATTTAACACTTCTCATTGAAGGATAAATTAAATTTGAAGAGAAATATTTAAGTTGATGTCTCTAACTGTTTGATTCATTATTATTATTTTTTTTTATTATTACGGCTTTTACAATGAACATACATTTTTCCGGTTTCAACACATTTTTCCATTCTTGTCTGTTCATCCATATATCTTCTTCTATTTCCCATTCCCTCTTAGTTTCATTGATTCCCTGAATCCATTGATTGATTATTATTAATCCAATATATTATTTATCTATCTATAATGGTGTAACCCATTGTTGAGCCATAGCCTCTCCTTTATAAAGAGTTATTAGACCAAGTTGACTTTTAGTTACTTTATTTGCTCATAGATGTCATGGATGACATGCGGTCAACACACCGACCCAATAAGAAATCCAATATACTGCTACAGTAAAAAAAATAAACTGGATTGAATGGAATACGGTATAGAGAATTGAACACTACTCAAACAAGAATCTTTGTTCCTTTAAATAATTCACAATATTGTAATGTTTACAATCGTACATTTAAAATAATTAAAAATAAATATATAAATTTCTATCATTTTCTTCAGATCACATGTCATTTAATTCAATTTATTCTTAATTCTACTAATATTGCAAAACAATGAATTTTAAAAAAGTGGATTATTTACTTATTACTGGGACTCAGATTTTATGGTTTTATATTTTTTCTCCAATCTAAATCAATTTAAACCATTACTGCCAAATATATTTTTTATCAATTACTATAGAAACTTCTTGTGTTAACTTAATACACACATGTTAAAATTGCACAAATATACCTGAGTGACCCAGTCATCCTCAGTTGAGGAGTACCTCAAGTATATTTATACAATTAATAACAGAGTTAAAATTTAATACCTCATCTCATAAATCTCTACAATCATGAGATGAGGCATTAAATTCTAACTATTCTAACTATTATTAATTAAAATAAGAAGATTTTCGGACTATAGGCCGTGGTCGTAAGCCTTGCAGTTCCCCGACATTTCACCAGAGACTGCGTCTGGCATCCTAAAAGGGTTGTCTTGAGACTGGCAATTCTGTCCACTGTCTGTCCTATTTGTACGTTCACCGTGATGTGTTCGTAAGTTATATCTGCCTTCTGATTGGTCCGTGTTAGGGACTTCCATTGCTCCAATGAGATTGCTGTTTGATGGTCTAGTCAACTGTACTTGTAGAGGTTTACATTCTGCGTGTTCCTTTCCGGTATCTATACTTTGTTGACTTTTAATGATTCTTCTTTCTCTATAATATAATATTACTAACAAAAGCCACATTTCTATATATGGACTAACGGTAAAGCCATGCTCCACCGAAGTAGCAATTGTCTATAAAAACAACAAATTCCCCTAAGGTGTTTTCCTGATGGCTGGGGACAGAATCAAAACATGCATATAGTGCAGGTCTTGGCATTTTACCTCCTCCACAAAGCTTCTCGCAACCTCAAAAACATATCACTCTCTTTCTATGTAAGAGAGCATTCATTCCCCCTAGTAGGGATGTTGAAAAAAAACAACATTGAAAACATTCTAGCTGACATTCCATGCTTATGATCCTTTCAAAAAAATTCATCCTGACTCAGATTTCTGAAAAAAGAAGATCAAAATGCCTTATTCTTAAACCATCGATTGTTCCAGCCACTAGCGGAGTTCAGAAGCCAAAAAGAATGACGTGTTGAATCTGCTAAAAAAGAGGTTTAGTGAGAGCTAAATAATTAAAGTAATATTACTAGTTCTCAAGATATTCCAACTTTCTCTGGCAGAAGAATGATGATTCTATATGTGTGGAAGAAGGGGTGGTTGAGCAGACCATAGTAGATATTGATTCCACTTTGAATGTGCTATATAATAAATTATTAGAATCTTTCATTTTACATTATATAGATCAAATTATATTAATTATCCTGTGATATTACATTTTTCAAGTCAAAGTTTCACTATAAATATGACTAGGACTTGTAGCGAATTGTTGATTCATAAGGTGATAATTTAAGTAGAATGTTGACTCGACACAAAGAGGGTTCTTGTATTTTGATGACTAACAAATCATGTATGTTGTATAAAACAAGTTCATTAATCAATTATAGTTGCAAAGCATAATCCCTCATTTTTTATAGTAGTACTGCTTTATATCTATGCATTCATTTAGATATTATATTAATTATAATATAATTATTGATTTTCTTAATTTCTGTGTACTGTAATATAAATTGATTATTACATTAACTTTTTCCAACGAAAGTGTGTTTAAAACAAATATTTTCACCATTAAAATAACAATTTTAACTGTGAATGGAGCAAACTGCATAAAGTCCAAAACTTTTGCCCTAATATTGAGTAACCTAATTTTAAAGTGATTTCATAGTTAAGGAGTAGTTTGTTTTTGTCTTTCCTGTAAAGTTTTACTTTTTGGACATGGTGCAATTTGTAACGATACTCCTCAACTATAAAAAAGTCTAGACAATGTATCAATGATTGCAAAACTCTGACATTCAAGGAGGCAAAAAAAAAAAACTGGTTTATGAAAGGAAAATACTAAGAAGAATATTTGAAGCAATAAAAAACAAAGATTGCACTTGGAGAATCAAAACAAATAAAGAAATAAATAAATAGACTTCTCAAAAATAAAAATGTAAATAATTATTTAAAGCACAAAGATTAAGCAGAATGGTGATAGAATGGTTAAAAAATATTTTTGAATGGAAGACATTAATTTGTAATCTGTGGGATTAACCAAAACAACTCGGAAGATATTATACTCCAATCAATGAAAATAAAAATTTAATTTATATATGTCCAGGGGACAGAAAATTGTGGAAAGAATTAGTTGAGAAGGCCAAATTCTTTCTCAAATTGAAGCTGTAGTACCTTTTAAAAGAGTGCAATACAGCTAAGAAGATATTTGTTATGGTTCTGCTACAACCATAAAAGTTCAAATCATTCCGATTCAATTTGCTACCCTTTCCATCACAGCTTTGATTTTAACACTTGGAAGACACAGCTTGATGCTACAAATTAATATTATAAGAATTTCAATTGCAATGGATACCTACATATTGTGGAATTGATGGAAATGACACTGCTGATTTTCTTGCCAAAAAGGCTCCAATTTAATTCAGAATACTACTGAAAGCTTACCTTTCACATCCATAAAAAGACTAATTAAAAACAAATATAAAATCAAACAAAACCAAGACCTATGTAATAAAGCCAAAGACAAAAAATTGAATATTTTAGTAAAGGAGCCGCCAGATATTATTCCAGAAATTCCACGTAAAACTGCAGTAGCAAAATTTAGACTGCTTACAGAACATGATTATTTGGCCAAACATTTATATAAAATAGGAATTTACACGAATCCAAATTGTCCCCTATGCAACAAAGATGAAGAAATGAGTGAAGAACATCTACAAACCTGTAAAGTATTACCTGTTGGATCCACCATAGAGAAATATTGGAGAGCAAGAATGCTAATGGCTTCATTGCCAAGGCCCAGCATTTGAAAACAACAACAAACATATAAGAATTGCAGGGGAGATTGAAAAGATATTCAACTTTTCTTTTTCAAGTAGAAGCTTGCAGGCTGCTATAATTTGGCTCACAAGCAATCTCTAATATATATGTGTGTTTTTGTCATAGTCATTTTGGTGCCTAGTAGGTAGTATCAATGAAAATTTGTAAAAGTTTTTAAAAATCTTTGACACCCCATAGCTACATTTCTTCAGAATTTGTTAAAATGTATTAAGCCATCCAATACAATTCTACTCAGAATCAAGAGTAGATACGATTTCTTATCTCCATTTGAAAAAAGGTCCTCGAATATCTGTTGTAATGAAAGGGGCAGGATGATTGGTTGATCAAAAAAAAGAGGATAGTATTAATTTTTTTTATTGAAACGTGATTTCAAGTATGTAGTTTACTTTAAAATTATTTCTCAGGCAGTTTTCTGAGTGGCTTTCTTCTATACATTTGCACTGTTTAATTTCTTTCTTATGTTCTTTCAAATGTTTCGAAGCAAATGAATGTCTGTAAACTATATGTCATCTTGCTTCTCTTGAAAGTCTCAGCTGATTCTAGTGTAGTTTGCAATAACACATGCTTGGCTTTCTGCTTTTCCCTCATCATCATAGCTACTCTGCATTTAGGTACTTACACTTCTTCATTAATTCATTTTGAGAATTTTCCTCATCATTGAGGGTTTTCTCCAACCAATCTTAGTAATTAACATGATTTTTTTTTTTAAATACATAAATGATTACAGAATTATAGACTATCGGTTTGAACAAACATTCACATATTTCCCTTAATTAAAGTTCTCCATCATTCTTTGTCCATTGTGTCTTCATCTGTTACACCAAATTTCCTCATTGAATTTTGAATGTTATTCTTCCAGGTTGTTCTTGGTCTTCCTTTTCTGTTCCTTCTTTCAATTTTCCATGCATACACTTCTTCCAGAGTCTTAAAAACCTTAACTCACACCACAATGTCTGTGTAACAGATACAACATTTCCAACTGTTGGCAAGTTTACTATATCACTGTCTCTCATAAACTAAGCCTTCATATAAGTTCTCAAAGGCAGAAATTTGACATTTGAGTTTAGTGGGTTCAGCTTCTGTCCCTCTGTCAGCTAAGCCCCAGATGAGAGTTGTGCGCCAGTCACATTTATGCTACCTGCTGGCCTGGGTTTTTAAGACAGTGGAAAAATATATCTCTCAATGATTTTCACTTTATATCTAAATTTAAAATATGGATTTTCTTTTCACACTTAACTTCCAATAAGACATTACGACAACTTATAGAAATTAGGCCTATGGTATAACTTTGAAAACTGTACTGCCGATAGTTGGATAGAGTTATAGCTAAGAATAGCGAAGATCAAATTTATGACACTTCCTAGGAAGGGTTTTTTTTTAAAAAAGATAAAAGTGATAATAAATATGAAAGTTTCTGCTATCTCAGTATGTGAATTGTTGTAATTATGGAGAATGTTTTTGTTACTAATAATGCCCTATACTGTTGTGACACAGAAACAAAATTCAATATTAAATCTTCATTATTAAACTCATATCATAGTTTAGTTTTCACAAAGGAATTATATAAATAAAATAAAAGTTAACATAAAGACAATCAGATAAACCGATAAATAATAATCAGTTAATTGAGAGGCAGATTATTGAGGTTCCACAGTATAGGCCATAATCTCATAAATATAAAAATCAAATTTACATTTTTTTTCTATTTGTAGGATCAACAAAATATTGAGTATAATAAAATTAAATGTTCCAAATTAATAAAAGGCATATGCCATAACTTTTTAGTCACTTTTTATTTTAAATCATATTTTCAGCTTTTAAAGTCATGTTTGAATATTTTAGGGCATAAATGTATGCATTTTTTCTAGATTTTAAAAGGTTATAAAAATCAAAACCCCTACTTCTGCAGATAATTACCAGAATAAAACCTACCCATAAAATCTTCTTTAAATAAATCACATAATGCCTAATACATATTTATACACTATGTTTTAAAGACATTTATATAATAGTTGTAAAAATTTTGTAAAAAAAAAATACAAGTTGATGATTTATAGTTCAATATATTTGTCTTCTTCTTCTTCTTGTAGCAAGAATTAAACCTTTTTTGTTCTTCTTATAGCTGCTGTGTCCATCTCTTTCATGGGCATCTCCTATCTCTTTTTTCCTCCTCTTGGTTGATAGTTTAGACTTTTTCCGGCAACTTATCACATACGTTTCGAAGCCATTTTATCGACGTAAGTCATCCAGGAAGAAGTTTTGAAAGGTGAGATTTTTGCTACAATTTAAGCATGTGTTGTAACGTAAATATGTATTTATCCTTCTTAGAAATAAAATATTTTCACTTTTTGGATCTTACATGATTTGGTTTTACATAGATCAATTGCTTCTAGCAATATTATTGCAAAAAAAAAAATTGAAACTAAGTGCAGATAAGCAAAAATATGCAAAATATAACGGAAAAAATTCAACATGTCCTCGCAAAAAACTGTTAGGTGATAGAGAAAAATGGACTTTAAATTCGAAGTCAGCACATGCTAATTAACTAAAATCACCTATTTTCATTTCTGCGAGCGAGAAAAAGTTCAAATTTGTTGTTGTGTGTAATTGAAATCTTTTACTTGTTCTAGCAGTCATTTAGTACTACTTTTGTTCTTCTATTTCTTTGCCACGCTGGGCCATTACTTTAGTTTTTGTTAAACAAATTTCCAGGATATAATTTTGTGCAATATTATTTAATTTAAGACTTGCTCTTTGTAAGTCATTCTCTGGAGAAGCCATTATAGCCTGATCATCAGCAAATATGAGTGTGTCAACACAGATTTTATTATTAAAATTTAAAGTTACTTGCCATTTTCTGACAACTTTGTCAATATATTAATTGAAGAGAGTGGGTGAAAGAGGGCACCCTTGTCATAATTCTTGACTTATTACGATTTCATATTTCAATTTTATATTTCCACTCTTTAGTTTGATATTTGTATTTGCATATAACCTTTGAATAGCTCTTATAATATGTTTTGGAAAGTCTCTTTCGGTTATATGTTCCACAAGGTTTCTCTTTCTACCCTATCAAAGGTTTTTATATAATCTATGAAAGCTATGTATAATGAGTTAATGACAAATTAAGTTCTTGTCTTTTTTCAATTATGTGCTGCTGTAAATATATATTCATGGAAGGAAACTATTTTGTGATTCTAATAGTAGCCATTCAGTTATATTCAGTTATATTTTTTTTATTTGATTAGTTAATATATACAATATATTTGTAATTATAATTAATTGTATTTAATACGAGGGCGGATCGGAAAGTAATGCACAATAATTTTTTTCTGCCTTGGTATTGCAGCTAGAATGTTGAAATTTCACAGAGATATAGTTTGAAGTTTTCACTACAGATGGTATTTTTTTCTCAGGTGCACCTCTTGCAAGAGAAGCTTGAACTATGCAACAAAGATGGCGCGCATGCTACAGTCGTCCACCTGTGAGGAACAGAGAAGTGTTGTTCGATTTTTGTGGGCCAAAGGGCATAAACCCAGTGAAATTCACAGGGACATGCGTGGCGTGTATGGGGATGATTGTATGGACCGTAGCAATGTCTTCCGTAAAGTTAGTGCTCGCTGGGTGCCTAAGAACCTGACAGACGACCACAAGGGCCAGCGAATGATGGCAAGCTTGGACCACTTAATGCGGTACACCGCACAAGGACATGACTTTCTGGAAGGAATCATCACAGTTGATGAGTTGTGGGCGTACCACTACATGCCCGAAACAAAGCAGGCATCAGCAGTGCGCAGATGGCTACACTCCAACCAAACGGACTTCTACGAACAGGGCATATTGAAACTGGTAACACGATGGGAAAAATGTGTTGAGAAAGTTGGTGACTATGTCGAAAAGTAGGTAAAAGATGTAAGTTCATTTGTGATTTTTTTCCTTTTTTTTACTATTAAACTTTTTAAAAAAAAATTATTGTGCGTTACTTTCCGATCCGATCCGTCCCTCACAGGTGGACGACTGTAGCATGCGCGCCATCTTTGTTGCATAGTTCAAGCTTCTCTCGCAAGAGGTGCACCTGAGAAAAAAATACCATCTGTAGTGAAAACTTCAAACTATATCTCTGTGAAATTTCAACATTCTAGCTGCAATACCAAGGCAGGAAAAAATTATTGCGCGTTACTTTCCGATCCGCCCTCGTATATACAATATATTCTTGCTCTTCATGATATACATAAACTCAATTATTGAAAAATAGAAACTACAACCACATGGCAGTATACCACTTCAATAGATTATATAATTTAGACACCCTCTTATTTGCAGATGACCAAATTGTAACAAACTACAACATGGAAATCTCAACAGAAAAATCTAAAGTCATGGCTTTCTTAGGAAAAGGCCCAGTTTGCAGTAAAATTATTATTAATAATAAGAAGAACAAACTAACACATTTAACTACCTCGGCTACCAAATTACATACAAAGAAGAAAAAGAATTTGGTCAAAAAATTATAAAATTTAATAGAGGAATAACATTTTCAAGCCAAAGCAACACACACAAACTAGAATTTATAAAACACTGGCCAGACCCATATTATGTTACAGCAGTGAGGCCTGGACAATTTGCAGTGTAGATGAATAAAGACTAACTGCAGCAGAAATTAAATACTCCGTATATGAGAAGTACTGCAGGTTACTCAAGAACAGACCACAAAAGGAATTCTAAGATTTTCAAATAATTCCAAACAGAATCAATCGTGAAATATGTACAAAAATATAGAAACAACTGGAAATCTCACATATGAAGAATGAGCCGAACAAGAATACCATGCAAATCTTAAATTACCAGGCAAGAGATCTTTGGTCAGACCCTTCAAATGTTGGATAGAGACCGTAACAGGTCTATACATGAAAGGAAGAAGAAGATATACAATATATTTGTATATATTTTATTACATAATTTTATAAGTAAAGCTTGTCGAATACAAAAGAGATGAATTTGTCATTTTTTTAGATTTGTTCCTACATGCAATTAAGAATGCCTAACAACACACAATTATCACATGTGTCAGTTGAGTATGTCCTCAAAACCTGTTCCGGATTTTATTTAGTTGGAACATTTCTTGAACTTCAATGGCTTCCTAGGTAATAATTTTCATGATTTTTCTTCCATATTAAAACTGAAAGTATATTCATTTCCTGAACTTGATTCATCGTAAAATAGGTTATCACCTTCAAAATCACTCATGATTGAATTTTTAAATGTTTTCATCTCCAACATATATGTTGTGTTTAAACTCGATATCTATGAACAAAAATTCCACCACATGAAAGTGTATTTGAAGAGAAAAATGATATGCTCAAACCAGAGTTTGAACCCAGGACCTTTGGCTTTCCAGGTCAGTGCTCTACCACTGAACTATCTGAGCATTCCAATTTTTCTCTTATACATTATTAATTCCCGATCGCTGAATGTTACGAGCCTTTGCTTGATTATGCAAATGTCAGCTTCTTATTTAAGAAGACATTTATTGGGTATAATTTTTTCTCTTCAAATATAATTTGTCCTTCAGTGAGAAGTATTAAATAAATAATAAAAACATCACATGAAAGTGTGTTTTAACCATCTGTTTTTGTTACTGCTCATAATCTCAAACTAATTTCACTTGTACCAAATAAGTTCCAAAACTTGTTAGAACAGTAACATGGAAGTTGGAATGGATTCTGCACCTGAGTAGTAGAATTTATTCTTTATCTTGGTGGAACAAATCTATAGTAATTTAAAATAAGTTTTTCTTCACTGATGACCTCTAAGGTAATGGTTAGCATGTCTGCAACTAATGACCTTTATGATTTATAGTTAGCATTACTGACTGGCAACTCAGGAGTTTAGGTCTGATTCCCTGCTATGCCACAGGCTTTGGAACAAGGTCCACTCAGCTCTGTGAGGGCAAATAAGTAGCTAGCTGATATGAGAAATAGCATTAGGTCAACTTACTTACTTACTCACTGGCACTACCATGGCCACACAGACATAAGCTCTACATACATCCCTATCCTGAGCTAATGCTTTCCAATCATTCCCTGTACAATCTACTTCGTCAAGGAAATTTAAATTAAAGTTTAGAAACTGCAAAATGCTAACTATGTGATTCTTTGTTCTGTCAGCAACCACTTCAGTTGGCTTTAGATTTTTACAGTCATTGTCACACATATTTACTGTTTCGATAAAATATATATTATATCCTTGGATAATTACATAGATTATAATCTACAAATCAGGCAACAATGAAAAAAATTATAAAATTATAATATATAACTTTTTATTATTTTTATTTTTTAAAATTTAACATCTGAATTAATTCAGAGTCAAGTTCCAGTTGTAATGTAAACAAACCAAGTGTATGACTGTAATTTCATTGGTCAAATAATAGTTTTATTTGAAGTGTAGACGAAAATGTATTTGCTCTCTAACACTCAAAATAAAGGAAATAAAAATATATATTATATAGCACATGTATATGTAAGTTATATGAGAGAATCTTAAATTATACAATTATAATTTTAATAGATTAAATAAGCATTGTTTTATTCTTACACATGCATAATACATAATATATTGTAATTTCAGTTGTTTCAAAATGGCCGCTTCAGTAGAAAATGTCTAAATCATCAGAAAGGAAAGCATTTGAAAAGCGAAGAGAAATTATTTTGAATGTTTTCAAACAGTTTAGTGAAAAAGAATCCTCCATTAGTCATTGAAGATGTGGTGAAAATAACAGAATCTACAGGTGAATCAACATACAGCATAAATTCTGCTCCTAATGAAATTTTACCAGCAAATAAATGATATCTATCAATATCATGGAAAAAGCATAAACATCTGATTAGGCAGCCCCATGTATCATTTTTTTTGTAAAAAATAATGAAGAAATGGAAGAAGTTCCTAAGTATAGGTACAATCTTATCTTGTATTCAGTCTCATTTTCATAAAGTACAATGTTGTCTAAGAACAATGATCATTGAAAATTCCACACACAATTCAGTCAGATGGCAGTTAGACGTGGTACACGGCTCCTCAATACATGGAGTCGGCAGAGTAATACCTAATGCAAGTTTGTTTAAAGTAGAACTGAAACTTAGCTCAAAATTAGTATAATATATTATATCTGAAATCTGAAAGTATCCAGTGGGCTCTGGATGTGTTTACTTTTAATTATGGAGATGATAAATTATTAATGTTGCTCAGAGTAATGAAATTCAAACATAGCATTCACACTGATAACAGGAAAAATATGAAAAACCTCGTCAGGTTTTTTTTTTGCACAGGACCTTCTAAGTATGAGTCTCAAATGCTATTACCTGACCCATCTCACTCTGTTTTATACAGATATAAATCTAGATAATCAAAGAGAAGTGAAGAAGAAAGCATCTCCAATGGAACTCAAATCAACCATTACTAAATCATGCTTAAATTTTTTAGTCTAATAATATCTATACTTACTGAGTCTGTGTCTTGATAGAGGTGATAAAGGAAAGATTTCATATTTTACAGGTTGATGTTGTACTACCTGAAATATACAAAATTTTAACTTTATAATAGATCTCATAATTTATGCCGAAAGTTATTATTTCAACACCTATTTGATGACCCTTCATTGAGTCACTAAGTGCTTTGTAACTACTTAATGACAAATATTACTATAATCTTTCATAAAGTAGTAAGCATGGTAACTTTCATACTCGAATAATTTATTAAGCTTCAATTTTGAAATAAAAATTAATAAATGTTGGATATGAAATTTCCTAGCCTCTAACAGCATGTGGCCTCAGATTCAATTCCTGGCTCTACTCTGTGGTGTAACAGTATGTGACCCCAGGTACTAACTAACTCACTGGCACTATCGAACCCATAGATTCACGGCTGCACAGGCATAACTCTCAATACATCACTATCTTGAACTAATGTAAATCACCACCTGTATAATCTACTTCCCTCAAATCATGGCTACAAGGAGCTTCCATCCCCCTCTTTCATTCCCCATTCATGCACATGTCCTGCCCATTACAGCCTAAGAGACTTAACTCTTATTATATCTGGTTTTCATGTAGCTCACTATTAAGCAGTCTTCTTTATTTGCATATCTGTTCATTTCTCTTTGGTCCAAACATTTTCCTATGAACTTTATTTTCAAATACTCATAATCTCTTCTCTTTCATAATTAGGAATGAAAATGGGGAGATGAATACAGATTCCAGAAATATATTAAATAGATGGGAAAATTACTTTAATCAGCTATTAAATGTACAAGCAGAATAGGAAAGTGAATGATTTACAGACAGCAGAAATTCCTATCTACAATCTTGAAATTTCTCTTGAGCAAAGGAATGAGGTTCATTCAGTTTCTTGATAACTGAATAGCTACTTGATTTAATAACTATTGATATCTGTTTTACAAGTTCAAAATAAGAGTTCCTAGACCTTCCTGTGGTATAATTTTAAGTGTCAACCTAGTACCCTAATGACAATGCTATATAGGGAGAGATCTATTTCATTTTCTATGGCACCTGCCAACAAATGGGCCCAGTGACAAAACATGTCATTCCTGTGAACGGGATCAACTGCAATCGCATGCTATATTCAGCCTTTCTCTCTCTGTCACACCCTTAAAGATTAGTAAACAATATCAATACTGTCATATTAAGACTGCTCTAGCAGATCCCTTTTACTGGGAAAGAAAAACACTAATGCAAGGTCCACATGCTGCCAAATGCCTTAGGGAATGTCATAGATGGCTCTGTGTATAGGATCCATCCATAGTAATTCTGCCCGAGGGCAGATTTTTCACTGCAATCACAGTATTTTCATGCTATGCTTTGCAGCTTTACTAGGGAATTATAGGTGTGGTAGCTTCCTGTTGCTTTCATGAAAACTAATTCATTCAGCCTCATTAAAATAAGTATTTACTTGGAATTGAGAATCACTACTTCAATATAATAAATAGCATGTTTTTTTTATCAGGGTTTACTGAATAACTGCTTGAATTGACAAATAGTGAAATTTGATTAATGAAACTGAAATTAATGTTTCCTAGAACATCTCCATGGTGTAATGGTCAGCATGATTCTTGCTGAAATCGTCATCCAAACTAAACAGCCATGGTCTAGTTTTAGTAACACTCATGTTTCATCCATTGCTGCAATAGACATATTTAGAAGACAAAAGCCTGATCTCTGCGAACTCCTCAGCTGATGGCTAAGCTACACAGGAGGTATCCTTTTTTCCCTTTAATTCTTCAAATTTTCAAATACAACAAAATACATCCATCCTCATAAATTCACCTTATTTATTTAGAAGAACCTCATAATGTTACTTCCTAATGTAATTTATTAATATGACGGTACCTTGATTCTTGATGAAATCATCTTCCAGACTAAATAGCCATGGTCTATCAGTAAATTAAGTTTGTAGTCATCAGTTGAGGAAACCAAGCACAGTTTCTTGAAGATGTCTATGGCAGCAATAGATGAAACATAGGAGTATTAATAAAATAGACCATGCCCATTAACTCAAAGAACGATTTCAATAAAAATCAAGACAACAGTCGTGAAAATCTATAAACTCAAAAATAATAATCAGGATCTCCAGCTGTCCCAAGGGTCCCAAATTCAATATTCAGAAACACTATAGAAAATTATAAGTTTTGGATCTGAAATGGATTCACTCAATCTCATGTGGATAACTAAGTAGCTTGACTTAATTTAACACTATGAGGTAATATTTACATAAGTAAAATTGTATCACCTCACCTCATATTCTTCTTCTTCTTACGAGACAGGTTCCAGGACCTGATTCAGTTCCATCCTCAGTATTTTCAACAACCGTTGTTAAGTCATCTTGAAGAGCTGCCTCCTGCTCCCTCTGCTGGTAGACTGTAGATACTCAAAATCAAATCACCTTCCCAGGAATTTCAAAGTACATTAATTTCTTCTTTTCACTTTTTTGAATGTAGAATTTTTACCAAACATGAGCCCTTTAGGTTTTTCTGTTTGTTTTAATAATTTAGTATTTCTTTTGACTTGATGTTTTTCTGACTATGTGTGGTGGGCTGCTACTACAGAAGTAGAAAAATCTGCAGTAGCAGCCTACGCATGGTCAGAAAAACATCAAATTGAAAGAAAGGCTAAATTAATGAAACAAACTGAAAAACCTAAAGAGCTCAACGTTCAGAGAAAAAAATCTACATTCAAAAAAACAAAATGAAGAAATTAATGAAATTTGAAATTCCCAGGGAAAATGATTTGATTTCAAGGTTCTTCAGTCTACCAACAGAGAGAGCAAGGTCATGAAAATACTGAGAATGGAACCAAATAAGGTCACGAAACTGATCTAAGAATATAAGAATATGAGGTGAGGTGATACAATTTTACTTAAATAACTGAGTAGGTATATGAATTCAATTAAGAAAACAAACTAAGATTGAGGGATTATCACACTATGTTGACTGTCTATTCTCTCATCTGCTAGCCAGTAATAGCAACTTCTTCAGTAATCCTTGGCTCTAAGGAACTGTTGTGCCAAATTATTTATTTTATCTACTTAAGAAGTCCAACATACGTAGGATTATGGTAACAAAACCAGCTTCCTAAATAAAATATTTCTATGCATTTACAAATTGTTATTCATTAGACTCAAATCAGTGCACCTATAAGCTATTTCAATTACCAAACCATGAAGTTTGCTTCTACACCTATATTATACTTGAAATATTCAACTAGGATTCCTATATTTTTAAACTAAAAATATGGAGACTTTAGAAAAGATAATATGACAGAACCTCAAAAAGTCATTCTCACACACACTATGATAACAACATAGTAAACATTTTTATTTATACAGCAATTTACACATTGAGATAAAAGTGTAAAATTACTCACTGATTATATTGCTGTTTCAAATTATCTAGCAACTTAACCTTATGCACATTTCTTTCACAATACATGTTTATTTTCATGTAATAAAAACCAATTAACTAACTCACTGGTACTATCAAACCCATAGGTTCATAACTACGCAGACATAAGTTCTCCACACATCCCTATCTAGAGCTAATGTTTTACAATCATCCACTTTCCTCAAATCGTGGATAATTTATTCTGCCACCTCATTCTTGTTTTCCCTCTAGTTTTCATACAAAAACCTTCCATGTTCATCTTTCATTCCCCAATCATGTCACATGTTTTGCCCATTGCATTCTACAAACATTTAACTGTTTTATTAAATTTGCTTTCCTATAAATACATTGTAGCTCACTGTTAAACAGTCTTCTCTATTTGACTGTCTGTTCATCTTTCTTTGGTCCAAAAATTTTCCTAAGAACTTAATTCTCAAATATTCGTAATATTAAAGTAAAAGACCATTTTTTGCATCTGTATAATATAACTGGGAGAATAATAGTTTTTTTTTATATTTTCAGTTTAACATGTATTTTTTTTAGAGAAGTTAGGATGACAAGAGTCCCTCTAATGCTTAATAATACGCATTTCCAGAATTGGTCAGGGATCCTCATCTAGGGGATATGTGGATGGCGACCACAAGGTGCCCAAGCTGTGCAAAACATTTCTTCCACTTACTTGTGTTTTGCACTCTTTTAACTTTACTATCTAACCTCTCTTGGTTAACTCTTGTTTTTTCGATCCCAACGCTATTAGGGCATCCGAGGGCTAGGGAGTCCTTCCTTTTTTCCATTTTGTCTTTCCTTTATTTTCTTTTCTTCTCCAGAAAAGCCTGACCAGAGGCTATAAGATGGCAGCCCCATCACTGGTCTTGCCTTCCTTTGGCCAGCAACCAATCGAAGGGACTATTATTATGCTTTCAAGTCTTATACGAGAATTTCCCATAAGGGAAAATTTTCTATAGGATCGTAACAGGCCTTGGCCTAATACTTGGAAGGAAGAAGAAGAAGAAGCCTATATTTAATTTCTTTGTGCATCTCATTTCTATTTGTAATTGCTGTTCAAAATTTCCCTACTTTGTCATTAACTCTCCATTTCCATTATATAATGTATTTCTATTTGTGAATATATATTTAGTTTTATTAATATTTACTTCTGAGAAATTCTCGTATAAGACTTGAAAGCATAATAATAGTCCCTTTGATTGGTTGCTGGCCAAAGGATCCCCAAAGCTGTTTATAATTATATACCAAGAGGACGAAGATCACTGGGCCGTCCTATGAAACGCTGGAGGGAAAATTTTCTATAGGATCGTAACAGGCCTTGGCCTAATACTTGGAAGGAAGAAGAAGAATATTTACTTCTAATCGTAATTTTTTACTGTTACTCTATAGAGTGTGAGTGTTTGCCCTAGTATCTTCTCGCTATCATCTAATAATACTGCATCATCAGCATAAACTAACAGCTTATTAACACCATTGAGTTGTAGGCCTTCTTCATCCTATACAGATTTGATGGCATGCTCTAGTACAAAATTGAAGGATAGAGGAAATAGTGATCTCCTTGCTTTAACCCATTGTGAATTACAAAAGTATCAAAAAACAGCTTGCCTATATGGACCCTTCTCTTTGTGCCATATAGACACATTTGAATAATATCATATTTAAAGAGAAAAATTATATGTTCAGACCGGGACATGAACCCGGGACCCTTGGTTCTCTAGACCAAGTGCTCTACCAACTAAGCTACCGGAGCAAGTACCGATCTGAACGCAAATCTTTCTCTACATACGTTGTAATTTCCGACCACCAAATGCTATGAAGCCTTTGCTTCTATCTTTGCAAATGGTGGCTTCTTTATTAAGAAGACATATTTGGGAATTATACATTACATTATAAATGGCAGTATGGCTTTTTTCGATGTTTTATTATTCATTTCATACATCTCAATGATGGATAAATCATATTTAAAGAGAAAAATTATACGCTCAAGTCCTGGTCTGAGTGTATAATTTTTCTCTTTAAATTTATCCATCATTGAGATGTATCAAATGAATAATAAAAAAAACATCTGCATAAGTCTAATTTTTAGGAATTCTGAATTTCAGCAGGAAACTATATAATTTCTACCTCTTAATTGAATCATATGCCTTTTTGAAATCCACATATAGTTAATGGACAGTGGCGTTAAATTCCCATTTCTTTTCTAAAATCTGTCGTATATTAAAAACCTGGTCTTTTGTAGACCTGTTTCTTCTAAATTCACATTGATGATCTCCTATCATGTCATCAATATAGGGAGTGAGTCTGCTTACTAATATATTTGTTAGAATTTTGTAAGAAATTGAAATGTCCCTTAGTTGCTGTAATCAGTTGTATCTCCTCTCTTATAGATTGTTATGAAAAATATTTGATACTTTTCATTCATTTGAAAAAGCCTCTTTTTCCCAAATATTTTTAAGCAACCGACGTATCTTGGCCATCAATTTTTCTCCCCCTGATTTTATCAATTCTGCTGGGATCCCATCTGAACCTGATGCTTTATACATCTTCAATTTTTCTATCATCACTTCAACCTCTAATGCATTTTGTTCTGTGACTTAATATTTCTGTTGTCCGTAAATCATCCTCTAACCAACACAACATTTAATTTTAGATCAAGTTTCAAGGACTTTGAACTTTGAATTATATTAATTTATGCTTTACTTGTGTACAGTAATCAAGAGTTTAGACCATTGTTAATCTGTTTGATCCAAACTAATTTTTGAAACCTTAATCAGGACATTCAATTTAATCGTCAATGTTCAACATAATTATTGTAGGACAAGGGATCTCAGCTTTACTTCCAGGAGAATTGTCTACACATTAACTGCCTAATGTAGAATCCATCTATACCCATACATCCTCACATGAGACAAAGGTGGTATCTTGCAGGAGTTACTTAACCAACCTAATTTACATATGCAAGGACAAGTGCTTAGCTCATTGCCTCAAATAGTCACTTTAGGCAACTAAGGTATTACTTGGATCCTTCCAGTGTTGACCTATGGTAGTGAAGCATGGACACTAAAAACACAACATGAAAGCAGAATGACGGCTTGTGAAATGAGATTCATGCGCAGAACAGCAGGTTACACCCGATGGGATTGGAAAAGAAACACCAACATCTTAAAAGAATTGAAGACTATGCCAATTTTGGAATATATTAAACAGTACCAACTGAAATGGAAACACCATCTTGAAAGAATGAGTTCAAATAGGATCCCCAAAGCTGTTTATAATTATATACCAAGAGGACGAAGATCTCTGGGCCATCCTATGAAATGCTGGAAGGAAAATTTTCTATAGGATCGTAACAGGCCTTGGCCTAATACTTGGAAGTAGGAGGAGGAAGAAGAAGAAGAAGAAGAAGAAGAAGGTATTACTTGGAAGTAAAAGGCCAAAAACATTTTATACAGACGCTCTAATTTAGGCTTGAGGTATTTTTATGAGCTGAAAATCTTCAGATTCAAGACCCATGGAAAGTCCCTCCCACAGGACTTTGTGCCTTGGAATTTTCTAACCTTGTATGTAATAATGAAGACTTGACACGGAAAAGGATATAAGTGGCAAATTTGTCAAAAATCTAATTTTGTATACAAAATAATCTATGTTCCTCTGCCAACAGCCTAGCAAGAGATGGAAGTGCAGAGAACATTCTAGTTGTTCACACTAATGCCTTGAAGATCACATATACAGTATTTTTGTGATTCCAACTATGTTTTTTATTCCTCCTGAAAAATTTAAACTTTAGCACTTACATACTTTTCTGTGTAAGCTCTTCAATTTTTTTTAAATTGTTTGCACCATTATTATAAAAGTGTGAGCCAGAATTCTAAGACAAAAATGCAATTGATTATAAACTTCATTGTCCCACACAGAGTCGAACAGTCTAAAGAATCATGTCTTACCACAGAGCTACAAGATGTGTGCTGTTTTGAGTTCCCATGGAGGAAAAAATGTTCTTAGAGATATTTGGCCAGTGTAGGACCATGCCCACCCAGCAAGAAGATGAATACGAATAACTATAATAAGTAGCAGGTTAAGAAAACCAGCTCTAACAGCTGGGAAACCCAACATGATAATTACATATCAATACTATACTGGCACGCTGATGTTAGGCCAAAGACCTTCTAGGCCTATTTGTCATGGAGACAAAAAAACTGGATTGTCTAGGCACTATACTGGGCAGTATAAGTTGGAAATTTGTCTTATTTGTTTGTATCTCTGATCCACAGGCCACACAATATATCTTAAAATGCAGTGTGTAAAGTCAACTGGAATATAGAGCAAGCCGCATAAGATTTTCCCAGCCTGATTATGACAGCTTGCGTGAAATAGGAAATGTAAAGTTAAAAAGTTTAAAACTCTCCCAAACCTTGCAGCTCAGGCCTTCCAGATCACTTTATTTTTTTTAATACTTTGCAAGCAGTAGTTTATATATATTTTGTATTATAGGCTGAAGATATATGGATTTTAACACCCAAATCTCCGATGAATCTCATGTATTCCAATACCACCCACTACACTTTTCATGCTTCAAGTTTTGCTTTAGCCTAAATAGTATTTATATGGTCTATTTTCTATTTATGCAGACTACTTTACGCAGCTGATGTGTATATGTATTCAAAGAGGAGTGTATGATAAATGTGTTAAGTGTGTCATGTGAGGGATTATAATGAATAGAAGGGAGAAGGTGAAATACAGTGCCAGAAAATAGCCTCTTTCTGACAAAATGCACAAAGTGGGAATCTGGCTTAATATCCCCATCTGATGGACTTCAATTGTATTAACTATTGCATGCAAACAGCAAGTCTGAGTACATTAATTTCAATATTGTTTCAAATTAGCTCATGACACTGAACAAACCCTATCATAATATATTCTTAATAGAAGCGACCCTGTCATAATGTGAAAGGTTCACTAACGGGAGTACATAGGGATTTCAAGTAGAGAAACATTTGGTCTACTTCTGGGTTGCCTAACTAGTGTAACTGGTTAGTGCACCAGTGCATAAAGCTGGAGATCTTGGTTTCAAATACAGGTTTAGGCAGAAAAAAAAGTCTCTTTAGTTAAAATAATATTAACCATCGTATGCAAACATCAAGCTTGGGTACATTAATTTCAATATTGCATATACATATGTCCACGTCATATTAAAGAGGTATTGGTATATTATATATCTCTTCATAAATGCACCAATCTTTCATATAAATAATGTTGCAGTGCAAACAGAATTAGGCTTTATTTAGACAAACCAAAATAAGTTTTAATATAAAAATTGTAGGATATCACACTATGAGAAAAAAATCCAAGGGGGCAAGTCCTCCAGGAGGAACTTTAAGCCATGAGTCCCAAGTCTGAAAATTTTTCAGGCTCGTAAAAGAACCTGAAGTCTGAATAAAAATCCCTCTAAGCAAAATTTAACCTCCATCCAAGTAATACATTAGTTTCCTACTAGATGTCTGATCGAGGTGATGTATTAACCACATGTCACTTGCTGACATCTATAGAGAAATAAACATAACTAAATTAGTCTGGTTATGAAACTTCCGACTAATAGAAGCACCCATTTTCTGAGCAGGACAAATTGGGATCAATCACATTATAGGTTATTTTATCAAATAAACTGAATTAGATCTTTACATTTCACCTCATATAAGTTATCTTTCTTGGAACTAGTTTCAAAGAAAAATATCCTTTATCCCCAGTCAACAATCTACTTTTGAGATGTCTGTTCTAAGCTCTGCACATCCCTTCTCTCCGGTGTTGGGCAGACAAATCTCATAATCAAATCTTATTTCCCAGGAATTTCTAAATTCATTAGCTTCCCTCAATTTTTAGGAATGTAGGCCTCGCATATAGTAAATTCTGTTGGGCTTTCTGCTTGTTTAAGCAATTTTATCTTATTCTCAATTCTATGACTTTTTTTTGTCCAAACATAAAAAGCTACCTCAGATTTTTCTATTTCTGCATATTTAATATTTCTAAGGTGCTCTTTCTTTCTAGTGTTCATATTTCCTTTAGTTTTTTCCTAAAATAAGTATGTTTGTGTGTATGTATATATATATATATATATATATATATATATATATACATACACACAGGGTGTAACAGGACCTCACCGACAAAATGATAGGGATGATAGGTCACGCAGAGTTATTTATATATATATACAGGGTGTAACAGGACCTCAACAATAAAATGATAGGGATGACAGATCATGCAGAGGATATTTTTTTTGTGAAGGAACATAGAGTCGCAAACACTCGTTTATGAGTTATGTGCAGATGAAGGTGTAAGGGTCGGAATTGAATACAAACAATTGTACATGTATAATTTTATTGAAAAAGACATGTTTTTACAATAAGTGTTTTGACCATGTCAAAATCCTGCCATGCTGGTGGTTCGTTGCTGTGACGATATCAAACATGCAATGAGGCACAGGGTTGACTGTTTGATCACTTATTGTAAAAACATGTATTTTTTAATAAAATGATATGTGTACAATTATTTGTATTCAATTCTGACCCTCACATGTGAACACCTTTATCTGTGCATAACTCATAAACAACGTGTTCCTTCACAAAAAAAAGATCCTCTCTGCATGACCTATCATCCCTATCATTTTGTCGGTAAGGTCCTGTTACACCCTATATACATATATATATATACATATATAAACTCCATGGTGCGACAGGCCTAGAATACCCTTGACTTAACAGCCATCTGCTGACCTCACATCCACTTGTGTTAATCACAGGGACAGGCGTCATCTAGCCAAAATAGGGGTACATGTGATCAGCATGTTATTTCCCCAGGCATTATTCTCAACCTGGAGCCTCTACTTAATGTAACTACCCAAATGCTTCACAATGCTGGGTGGGTACAGTCCTATACTGACTGTAATTCCATGAAAAAATTTCTTCCCCCTTGAGGGCTTCCAGAGCAAGTCTCACAACCATCCTTCAAGGCAAGACACCATATATATATATATATATATATATATATATATATCTTGTCTTGAATATAGGAAATGTTAAAAATATCTGAAAATTGAAATGAAAAGAATATCTTAGAAGTATTAAATATGGAAAAATAGAAAAATAGCAGTAGCTGATCATATTTTGTCAAAAAATCATAGAATTAAGAAAGTGAATAGTATTGAGTCAAACATCTTACCTCATAAATTATTTTGTTCTTGAAAACATGTTTCAATATGTCTTCATATCGAAACATGTTCTCAAGTACACAACAATTTATGAGGTAAACAAATTGAAATATGTTCTCAAGAATACACAATTTATGAGATAAGATGTTAAAACTCAAGTTAATTATTAAATTCATCACTTATATTAAAGGACAAATTAATATTTTAATTAATTGAAAATATTATATTATGATTTTATTTAATATTGCTTTTTAAATGCTAAAGTCATTAGCATCGCAATTTAAATCTGGGCATAAAATGACCAAAAATGTTTGCACAGTCCTCCTTTTCAGGCTTGAGATTGTTTTATGTGAGGTCAGTCTATGACATGGGATTCAGGTTTTATTTTCCTTGTGAAGGAACCCATATTCAGGATTTTTTAATACTGTAAAAACCAATGACCCCACCCATATCTGAATCCACAAACCTAGTAACCAGAGTTATGCATGGTAACCGTCCATTAGGATAGACTTTGTGAAATAAAACTAGAATTTTTATAACAGGCCTATTGAAGAGTACTTCCAAGCTGTGAAGAGTTATTCCTTTTCCTCTTCCCATTCTGAAACCACCGAACAGAGTTGTGTTGCTGTCTTATGAAGTGCAGGTGTTAGGAAGTAAACAAATATGAGTTCTATTTCAAGTGCAACTATAAGTCTAAAATGAATTTTCAATAGTGCATGGGAAAACTGACGCACCATAGTCAAGTGGTTAAGGCAGGAAGCCTTGGCGCAGAGCTACAGGACTTGCGCTGGTTTGAGTCTCCATGGGGGAAGAAATTTTCTCATGGTATTTCAGCCAGTTTAGGACCAGTGCCCACCCTGCATCGTGAGGAAATTGGACAGCTACAATAAGTAGCGGCTTCAGGTTGAAAAAAACCAGCTATAATGGCTGGGGACACAACATGCTGACCACATGTCACCCCTACCCTGGCTGGATGATCATCTACCTCTGTGATTGCACATGTGGATGTGAGGCCAGCAGCCACAGGTAGGCTAAGGGTCTTCTAGGCCTGTCGCGCCAGGAGTTTTATGGGAAAACTGATATTTTGTCTTGAAAGAATGTAAAGCACAATGTTTACTTAATATGTTCATAACAATATTAATAACAAATCATTATCATATGAAATTAAGACAATTTATAACCAACCACAGAAATTTGTATGCAGAAAATAATTTATTGGGGATAAACCAACAAAAAGCTTTCAAAGGGTTAAAATCAAAAAGTGAATCCTGATGAAGCAGGATTTGTCTGCACCAGGTACAGAATTAAAAAAGTAATAAAGATGATAGATACTTTGAGAAACATGGATTTGTATGTTAATATAGTATTATCATCATCATAGTACATTCACGAATTTAGGCCATTTGTTGACCTGTTTCGGCCTCAAGAAAAACACCATCCAAAAGTCTTTTGAATGGACGTCCTGGTCTTCTTCTTCCTGCAGGTTTATATCTTAACATTTCTTTGGGTATCCTGTGATCTTCCATTCGATGAACATGTTGCACCCATCTTGACTTATAATCAGAAATTTTGTTTTCTAAAGGTTCCATGTGTAATTCTTCTAAGATTTCTTAATTTTTTTTTTTTTGTGATCTAAGAGTGTGTATCCTGCAGTCTTCCGAAGGTATCTCATTTCAGTAGATCTAAATCTCTGTATATCCTTCTGTTTCAATGTCCACACTTCGCTACCATACAAAAGAGTTGGAAGAGCCAGTGTTTTATACACTTTTAATCTTGAATGTTCTTGGACCAACTGTGACTTGAAGATAGAATTTATTAACCCTAAAATCCTTAAAAATTTTGATATTTTTGCATTTACATCCTTTTCTTCTTCATATGAGATATTGCATCCTAGGTATGTAAAATTATTCACCTGCTCCAAAATGTTATTGCTAAGTACAATTTTACTTCTGACCGGATCTATACCTTGAAATGCCATAATTGTTGTTTTCTCTGTACATATATCTTCAATCCATATTCTTCTGTAATTATATTAAGTTCATACAGACCTTTCTGCAGATTATCTTCTGAATTTGCAATTATTATTTGGTCATCTGCAAACAATAGGGTGTTTAATTTTGTATTTTCTGATATTCTTATTCCAAATTTATATTTCTTGTTCCAACTGAACCGAAAGTGCATTTTTCGGTTCAGTGTAGTATCTTTGTTCTCCTCCCTACACAGGAACATTTGTGAAATATGCCAATACCCATGTTCTCCTAGTGGCTACCCCTTCCCTCTTTATCCTTCCTGCCGCGCATGTCTACGGCGCATTCCCCCTCTACCTCGGAACCTTTATATACATAGTGCACCTACAGAACTATATCATTCGATCATCCTAGCAATCGGCGTTTTGGTTGTATTAACGGATTCAAGAGTGGAATCCGGTTCCAGGTCGATATGCGACTGGAAAGTTAAACATGGAAGGCTACATAGACAAGTTGTCATGAGGCCAAGAAGAGGCCTGTTTTAGTTGGTCCGACTATTTAAGGAAGAGGATATCCCCAAAAACTCGGACATCTGTGTGAGTGTGGTGTGATGTATGGTACGTTATTTTTTTTTTTTTTTTTTCTGAACGGCTACTTTGATCGTTTGATCGAATGCCAGCATTTTTTGTTGTTAATTTATTTTTATTAAGCCAACTTGTTTATTAAAGTTATCTTTTAAACAACGCCCCTCTTGCTTTGTTTAAGTATGAATAGTTGTTCACTATCCTGTTATGGAAATCACTCACGTAAGGAACCATTCCGAGCTCCTCAACTATCAGGCTGATTAGCATTGTTAAAAACACAGTCATTGTCTTGTTCACTCCCTGTATGTATTTAATAAGAAAGATGTATCAACGGCTACCTTCTATGGGCCCGAGGTAAGCCATTTTCCTGATAAGATATCCTCTTTGGAAATCTGATCCACGTTAATAGAAACAGCAAAATTACAAAACCCGATCCCGGAGTAAAATGGTAGCAATATGCGTGGTTTTCATTTGACCCACAAATGGTAGTCAGAGAACGTGGTTTATTTATTGTGGTCAGGTGTCGCACCGCGCGCACACAACAACATATTACTTCTAAGATTGATTATGAGGAGAGGTATGAAACATTTGATTTTATCTTAAATTAAACCTCATAGTGATTTATTCCTATAAAAGTTCAATATATTACTTTTTTGATATAGATCGCAAAGAGTGTTGGGGATAGGGGGCAGCCTTTTCTCACACCACGATTTGTAATTCCTTCTTTAGAAAATCTGTTGTTTAATTTAATCTTTATGGTGTTGTCTTTGTAAATATTTTGTATGTTCTGCAGAAGCAAATTTGGTACATTTTTGTCTTCCAATATATTGAAGAGTTTTGGTCTCTTGATTGTGTCGAATGCTTTCTCAAAATTTATGAAAGCAAAATGTGTTTTTAAGTTGAATTCTCTTCTTTTTTCAAGCAACAGTTTAACAGAAAATGCTGAATCAATACAAGATTATCCTTTCCTAAATCCATTTTGACATTCTATAAGGAATTAAAATGTTTGCATAAATTTTGTAGCATGTGTTTAACAAACTGATTCCCCCTATAGTTGTCCATTTTTCTCTTGTCTCCTTTCTTGAACAGGAGTACAGGGTGGACCGCTCGAATGGACCTAATTTCAATTGCTTGTTACTGGCAAACGGTTGAAGATAGAAACTTAAAACAACGTTCATAGTACAGAAAAACTCACCAAGTTTCGAATCCTGTCGGTAGATCGCACAAAGATACGTTTCTCGTTCTTAGATTTAATTGTTTGTGAAAATGGCGACTCCGCAGATGAAAGCGCAAGCTGTTTTGTGGTATGCGGAGTTTAAATCAATCATTAGAGTTCAAAGGGAGTTCCGGCGTGTGTTTAACCGTGATGCTCCAACTGCTAGAAGCATAAAGAAGTGGCGTGATACATTATTAGCTACAGGATCTGTGTTGAAGAAGCATGGTGGTGGTCGCAGAGCATCCGATGAAATGGTAGCAAATGTTCAAGCCGCATTTGAGCGAAGCCCCCGGAAGTCATTAAGAAGAGCTTCGCGGGAACTTCAAATACCAAAATCGACATTACAACGGATTGTCCACAAACGCCTCAAACTGCACGCATATAAAGTGCAGTTAGTGCAACGTCTGGAGCCGAATGACATGCCGAAACGAGTGGAATTCGCCAATACGATGCTGGACCGTCTCGGCGCTGATCCTGACTTCATGACCAAGATTTTCTTCTCGGACGAAGCCACTTTCCATTTGTCAGGCAAGGTAAACCGGCATAATGTGCGGATCTGGGGATCGGAGAATCCTCACGCTATTCAAGAGCATGTTCGTGATAGTCCGAAGATGAATGTTTGGTGCAGTTTGTCACATAATAAGGTCATTGGACCGTTTTTCTTCGCCGAGAAAACTGTTCGTGGTACCACATATCTTGACATGCTGGAGCAGTTCTTCTTTCCACAAATTGAACAACTGCAGCCTAACATCGTTTTCCAGTAAGATGGTGCTCCTCCCCACTGGTCCAATGAAGTTCGTACGACTTTGGACAACATTTTCCCTGGCCGTTGGATTGGTAGGGGAGGACCAATCGCGTGGCCCCCGAGATCTCCCGATTTAACACCACTGGATTTCTTTCTTCTGGGGCTATGTCAAAGATAAGTTTTACACCACCCCAGTCAAAGGACCTTCGTGATCTTCGTGAGCGCATCATAGAGGCTATTGAGAACATTCCAGAAGACATACTCCAACGTACTTGGCAAGAAATTGTTCATCGCTTTGATATCGTCACAGTGACTGCTGGGGCTCATATAGAGATGTGGTGATCTGGATATCAAAACTTGGTGAGTTTTTCTGTAATATGAACGTTGTTTTAAGTTTCTATCTTCAACCGTTTGCCAGTAACAAGCAATTGAAATTAGGTCCATTCGAGCGGTCCACCCTGTATAACAATGCTTGTCTTCCATTCTTGTGTATATTTGTTTTTTGAATAAATTATTAAAGAAGGACAACAGTCTTTCATGGAACTGTTTGCCTGCATATTTGTACAATTCAGAATTCAAGCCATCTGTGCCAATTGCCTTCCATTTTTCAATTTCTTTAACTATTGTTCAATTCTTCCAATGATATTATGGAGTCTGTCTCATTATTATTTCGGAAAATTGTATCTTCATATGTATTGTCAGCCCAAAGACTTTTATAATAATTGAAAAATTCTTCTTTCGTTATTCCGCAATTAATTGTGGTAGATTCTTTAATATCTTTATTCAAATGTTTTAATATTTTGAAGGCATTTGGTTGGAGCTTATGCAAGTCTGATTCTAGATGTGTAACAAAATTTAACCATGTTTTCCTATGTCTCTTTCTTATCTTCCTCTTAACAATAGCTCTACAGCTATTTCCATTTCATTTTCTACTTTCCTTGTGTTCAAATATTTTTATAAGCTGCATTTTTCTCTTCAATCAATTGTTTTATTTGATCATCCCAGATTTTTAGAGTTCTATTTCTTCTTTGTTGTACATTTACTTTTCCTAAAGTTTCATTAGCTGTATTTTGAATTATCATTTTAATGTTTTTCCATTCTTCTTCGACATCATTACTTTCTGGAGTTGTAGCCATATATTGCTAAATTCTTCTCGAATATAACCATTTAATGCTGTCATTATAAAATAATTTTACCTTGTACTTTTATTCTATGCTCTGTTGTTGTTTCTTCTTTTTTAACCATCTTGGTGAAAATCATATTTTTGCTTCTACTAGGTAGTAATCTGAACCAATATTATATCCTCTGTAGGCTCTGATATCGAGAAACAATTTAAAAACCTTATTATTTGCGTAAAATAATCAATTATTGATTTAGAGTCCTAACAATGCCATGTATACTTATGTAAATATATACATTAAATCTTACACTGTGATGGTTCAGTTATATAGGATGTGCACAAACTGGTAGTGTTAAGGACTTGCCTTGGAGTGAACAACAAGGTATAAGTCAACCATGTACAAGTTTCATTTCAACACAGCTCTCACTAGTTGCTTTGTCATACTTCAAGAGAATTGCAAGTTCCTAAATAAACAATTCATAAGATTCTGTATAAGAAGCTACATCAACATGCTTTTAAAGTGCAGATCACTCAAGCTCTGTCGTCAAATGACACTTTTTTGCAATTTCAATTTACTAATGTTTTATTTTAGGAAGTAATATTGTGAGGTTCTTTTAATCAAATTATTTTGAGTCTGTAATATCTTACCTCAATATTAATGTTGATTTGTTCTTGAACACGTTTTGATTAGTATTCTAATTAAAACATGTTCAAGAACAAATCAACGTTAATATTGAGATAAGATATTACAGACTCAAAATAATTTGATTCAATTTACTACTTCCATGCTCAACATAAACAATGGAGAAAATGAATATCTACAAAGATGTTTTCCAATGAAGTCACTTTTTACCATCTGTATATGCTGTCCACCATAACATTAGGTTATGGGGTTCTAAGAATATATGTTACTTGTGAACACATTCATAATAGTCATCCAAAGTAACATAATAGAATGATATACATACATACATAGTGTTCTGATCAAGAGCAGGTCTTTCACTGCAAACTCAACACTCTCCACACTTTCCTTAACTGAGCTTTCCTTTTTGCAGCTTTACTAGGGATGTATAGGTGTGGTAGCTTCCCGTTTCTTTCTACATCCCACTCTCTCTTTTGCATCTTAAAAGATCTTAAGAAGGTCCCGAGGGGCTAAAACTTGGAGGTAAGGAGAGTGGATTTGGCTAAGTTAGACCCTCCAGACTTCACCGAAATTCACCACAGAGGTTAAATATCAGTTCCATCAGGATTTTTGACCATCAAAGATCCGGATATCCCAATTAGCCTCTGCCCCCCCCATAGAATTATATGTCATTTCTTTTTTCTTCTGTAAGATGACCATTAACCCCTCAACGTGGGTAGATTTAAATGGCCCGTCATAACCAGATGCGGGAGGAATTTTGACTGGGGTTTAAATCCGACCATCCAATGCGAGTATTCAAGTAACACATTTAAAAGGATCCTGCGTAATTTAAATTATTTCAGACTCCCTCTCGGTGTATACTTAATATAACATTTAATAAATTATAAATATTATAATACTCACATAACATCTCTTCAGGTGTAGACTAACAATGGTTTTTATTCCACAGTTGTAAAAATAAATAAAACAACACAGTTCACATATATAATTAAAACAGTGAATTACACAACAAATTCTTTGAAGGATTCAGAGAACCGGCACACTACCTAACAACACAATGCAATATTACACAAGGGAAGGGTCTTCCGGAAAAAAAAAACTCAGAGCTGAAGGGAGCTTTAGAAATTTAGTTTAGTGTGAAAATTTTAAAGCAATTTTCGAGGCATAAACCAGCTTGACAGTCGGGACACCAGTAAGTTGACTCTTTCTCTTTCCATGTTTACTGCAAACAACACACCTCTTTTGTGGTTTAGACTTCTTCCCTGTTGGGGGAATCTTCTCCAAAAATGTCTTTCTAACAATCTGGGTACATTATTATTGCTCGTGTGCCTTCCAGGAACTTTCCTTTCTATACATGAACCATGTTGAGCTAAGAGACCTTCAACTAAATCGACCCTAAATTTCAAATTATCTTTCTTTTCGTTTCCAATATTTTGCTTGTATATAATACTTGCATTTAGTATGCATATGTTTAAAAGTCTTTTAAACATTTTCATGGACCATTTACTCATTTTTTTTCTCTCGATCAGGTAACCTTGTAGTAATTGATCTTTCAAATCCACGCCTCCCATGAAGTAATTGTAGTCGCATATCATCGCCGGTTTCACCTTATCGTGTCCTCTTCTTGTTTTCACAATTTTGGTTTCGTCAGTATGGTATGTAGATAACATGTCACATTCTTTTTGTCACTCCACTTCATAACTGTAACTGGACCTGAATGTTGTGAAATAAGTTCACCCTTTTTCAATTTTTTCTCCTTTACTGTCTTAGGCACGTGTTTCCTATTTAGTCGAAGAGTCCCAACACAGTCAGTTTTAAAATATTTTAATTTCATTGCCAATGACGGAGAATTATAAAAGTTGTCCATCCACAATGTATACCCTTTTCCTAGCAATGGTTCCATAAGTTGAAATACAATAGCCATAGTTTTATTCGCTACACCTGACGTCAAAGTAGAATCCAATTTTGTGTCCTTGCCTGTATAAACAATGAACGACCACAAATAGCCAGTAGTCGATTCACAGAGTTCAAAAGTTTTAATTCCGAATTTTGATGATTTTAGCGGTAGATATTGAATGAATGATAGACGCCCTTTCCATAATGTAAGGGATTCGTCGATTGAAATATTTTGTTTTGGTATGTACATTGTTTGAAATTTATTGTTGAGGTACTGTACTAAAGGATAAATCGGAAATAATTTTTTTGGGCCGTCATAGGTAGTGAATTTTATGTCATTGTTGTTAAAATGAAGAAATTTGCAAATAGATTCAAATCTGTCCAAGGACATAACAGAACCAAATATGGGAGTGGCTATTGTCGAATTTCGTGAAAAATAAGAGCGAAAAGTAGGTTTCTGTACTATTCCCATCAACATAAATAGTGCTAAAGTAACATACATTTCGTCAAGTGTCACAGGGGTCCATTCTCTCACTCTGGATCGAAATGAGAAAAGCATACCCCGAGATTTCATGTACTGTTCTGCATGACGGTTAGTCTCTGTAACAATCATGCTGACAAGTTCAAGAGTGAAGAAAAGTTTGAATGCTTCTACGACACTACTAACATTTCTTGCAACACTTTGTGGGCCGAACACATTAGTGAATGTTTCACGTTTTGGGACATAATTACACATGGATTCCCATGTAAATATTCAACCCCTTCTGCCTGACCTGCTATAGTATTTTCATCTGAATCACATTCCAAATCGGATTGCACTTCCGTTTCTGCCACTGCTACGTCACTTAATTCAGATTCGTCATCAGAATCAAAAACACTTTCTTCTGAATCACTAAAACGAGAATTTAAAAGATTCTCAATCTCGGAACTCGATAAACTTTTCGCCATTTCCTTAGTATACGCTAGACAAGATCACCAAGAACTAAACACAGAATGAAACATGGATTTTCTTCCTTTGAAAAAAAATAAACAAAAAAAAAGGTCAACTGACCATTTATTGGTCAATATAACATTCCGGTTTGTTCTTGAAGTTTACAGCTAAAAAGAGGGCATAACACAAAAATCTTTTATGGAGTTATAAATGTAAGAAAGTGTCAGGAGACACAAGAATAACTATAAAACTACAATTGTTTTAAAATGTTCCTTAATGACATCAACGAATAATATACACACTAATAAAAACATTGAAGTCTCTATATCATAATTCTATAAACGGGAAATAGTTAACGTAAAAAATAAGATAATAATAACAGTTTATAGCAGTGCGTGCAGATTGCGTACATGTCACGTCCTTCCGCATTTGGTGAAGAATTCACCCCGCGTACACGTCACGTCATTCCACGCTGACGGGTTAAGAAAACAATTTACTACATGCATGAAGTGTGCCTACTCCCTCAAATGGAGGAATGCAACTAGCTAGGTAATAGTAACTTATATAATGACTTTCTTACTCAGATCATTAATCAATACTCAATGTAAAAGATCTGACAAATTTTGTTCAGAAGCCTATTTCAGACTTTTTAGTTCTTTTTTTTTACATGCTATAAACTATGACACAATATCTATATAAACTATGACACAATATATATGGCTTCCTTCCCTTTAGAAGAAAGCCACATTCAGAATTTCATCCCCTTGAAAATCCATCAAGCTAGTCAGATTTTAACCTCCAAATTTAGAACCTGGCTATTAAGTATTTTTTTTATAATGATATTCAGTAAATTCTGGATAATATGTTCTCTTTGAAAATGACAGAACAATCACCAGGCCATCATGCTCCCTGATATTACTCCCTTCGATTTTTTCCTTTTGTGGACTGGTACATCACAGATTATGTTTACCAAACTCCTATTTAAGATTTCTTGCACTTTGTGATAAAGAAACTATTGATTTATGTCATACATTTTTCAAGCAATAATGGACTGTAATGACACCAAAACTTCATGGACACACCACACATTAAAAATAGTAAGTAGCTATCAAAGAAATTTAACAATATAATAATAATAATAATAATAATTTAATAACTTATATGGTGAAATGCCAGTTAGACATACTTAGCATAATATCTAGCCTAATTCTCAGCTAAAAAAGTTCAAAAATACTTTCAAATGGTAAAAATGATAAAGGTAACTTAAAGAATGATATTCTCCATTAGGAACCTAGTAATCCACCAGCTCTCCCCTTCTAGTGTATTTTATCATATATATAAAATCGTATGCAAGTAGACAAAAAAATATTTGCCATTATCACAATAGGATTGAACTACAATGCTAATATAGTACCTCATTATTATTCCATACTTTAACTTTTAAATATCTAAGCTAATGACCTAACCTTGTAATATTATCTAAGTACAGAGAGGATCTCCCAACCTACGGCCGGGCTAGCAGCAAAAGCGCATGCGGCCGCTGAGTCCTCACTCTGTGTCACGCGGCAGAACAACTACACAGGCTCTTTTCCCACTTCTTTCACTTGGTTCATGCATGACCATGAAAATAGCGAAAATAAGTTGCATACCTTATGATAGAAGATGTTGAAAATGTTCTCCTCCTAATTCCACACATTTTTAGCACGTTTCTAGGAAACCCTCATTCACATGCATTAGTTGCTGTTCTTTTATTGAGTTTATTTCTGTCCTGATATAATCTTTCAGATCATCTAATGTGTAGGGGTTTCTTGCATACACTTTATTTTTTAAGTACCCCCACAAATGAAAATCGCCAACAGTTAAATCTGGAGACTGTAATGGCCACAAGCACACACTGATCTTAAAAAATGTCACTAATTAATTTTAACAGGTTGTCAGCTGTATGTGCAGTTGCAAAGTCTTGCTGGAAATATCCATTTCGGCAGTCAACATCAGTCAGTTCTTCGAAAAATAGTTTCAGTATGCTATCTCTGTATCTTTGTGCATTAATTGTGTTATTAAAAAAATTGGTCCTATAATTCTGTAACCATTCACTGCATACCACACTCCTATCCATTCCTCATGTAGAGGAATTTCATGAATGTCATGGGGGTTTTCCTGACTCCAATACCTGTTATTCTGCGACAAAACATACCCATTTAAATGGAACTAGGCTTCGTCTGACAACATTATCAAGCACGGATCAATTATTCCATCATTAATGTTGTGCAACATCCAATTACTGAAACATAACCGCATCTCAGGATCACATGGCTGAAGTTCATGCATTACGGTTATTCTCTATGGTTTCAAACGTAAAAGTTTTGTAGCTCACAATGCTGAAGCCTTCGAAACACCAGTTTCTTGTGCAAGTTGTCTTAGGGATTTTGTTGGTGTATGCTCTAATCTTTCTCCTATTTCATCTAATTTTTCCTCAGTAATCACATGTTTTGTTACCTTTGGTTTCTTCTCTAAATTTGTTTAAAAGTTGTCGAATGGTATCTCTATTTGGAGGACTTACATATGGAAATTGTGTTCGAAATCGTCTGACTTCTCATTGGAAAACTACTAAAGAAAGAAGACGTAAAGACAATATACAGGCCTACCAAGAAAATCAAAAACCCTTCTCAGACCTATAAAGGATCAACTCCATCCCCATCAGACAGCAGGCATATACAGAATACCATGCAGTTGTGGAAAAATGTATATAGGTACCATCAAATGCAGCATCGCAACCATACTTAAGGAGCATGAAAGATACAGTCGCCTTAAACAAATGGATAAGTCGGCAGTAGCAGAACACTCTTTACTTGATGGCCACATAGTACAATACCAGAATACAGACATATTTTCTAATTGTACACACTATTTTACCCGTCTACAATGAGAAGCCATCAAAATATTCAAACATAAAAACCGTTTCAATAGTAAAGAAGAATCATTAAAAGTCAACAAAGTATGGATACCGGTTCTAAAAAATGCAGAATGCAAACCTCTACAAGTACAGTTGACTAGACCATCAAACAGCAATCTCATTGGAGCAATGGAAGTCCTTACCAATCAGAAGGCAGATATAACATGAACACATCGCGGTGAACATATAAATAGGACAGACTATGGACCAAATTGCCAGTCTCAAGACAATCCTTGAGGATGCCAGACGCAGTCTCTGGCAAAACATTGGGGAACTATAAGCCTCACAACTACGACCTACAGCCCGAAAATCTTCTTCAAGATCATTATGTAGCACTATTTCACAGTTAACATGAACTTCAGATAGTTCATGACCTTTTTCAGCACATGAAAACTATTTACATCAGACACCCCCTTTGTTGTCCAAAAATGTTTCTCCATTGAAAACAGAAGGCAGGACTAACATTAAAGGAAACATGACTTCTTGCAGCCATATGTCATGTCCTTCATTAAACAACACACTCTTGTTTTTTTTTTTTAATTAGGAGTTGTTTTATAACTTTTTTTTTTCTTTTTTTTTTCTTTTTAACAGGAAAAGGGACGACTTAACAAGTCCTCAATAATGCAAGCACATTTCTCACCCATGATATTTATTTAGTGGTCTAATTATTGTAATTGATATGCTCAGAAGCACTATGTTTACACAGGACTTACTCAGAGCAATTGAAATCTCGCTGTTAGCCCTTTCTGGAGTGCTAACAGGGCAGGTACAGAACATTGGAAAGCCTGCTGCTCGGCTTGAAATGCAGCATGATGTACTATCGATCAGCTTGAATGCACCTGTGCAACTAATTCTGAAGATCTCGTTGCATGTAAACCTCGGAAAGATGGCTAACTGTGTGGGGATTTAAAAAGTTAAAATACAGTATAGTATTGGAATGCTACAGTGTATATAATATCCATCCATAGTAATTCTGTCTGAGGGCAGGTCTTTCATTGCAATCATAGCATTTCATGCTATGTTTTGCAGCTTTACTAAGGAATTATAGGTATGGTAGCTTCCCGTTGCTTTCCACACCAGTGAATGATAATGATAAGGATGATGATGATGACCGGATGATTTTTGGGGACCGTTGGGCCCTAAGCTTCCTGAAATTTGTCTTACAGGTGAGGGAAAACCCTGAAAAAAAACCTCACCCAGGAGTCTGTCTAGACCGGGAATCGAACCCGGGCTCACTGCATGACAAGGCAAGCATACAATGTAATTACATTACTTATAATTATATTATTAAGTTACTACTGTTTACAACATTTAGACTACTATCATTGTATTGTTGTATCTCATTCCGATATTATGTTTCGTTTTAATTAAATATCTAAGAGTTTAATTCTAACTTTTGAAAGTGTTAGCTGGTCTAACAGTGCTAACATGGACCCTCCGCCACTGGCCGGATCTATATTGGTATTGCCTTATAAAGCAAGAATCTGTGTCCTGCTGCCACTCACAAAATACAAAGGTTGTTGAACAATGGATCAACAATGCATCACAATATTGTATTTTGCTTATAAGATGAAATAAGTGTATTATACAATAATGAAGAGAAAAAGATGATTTTTCACAAGATAACATAATTGGAGGCCAAGGGATTTATCCGAAGAGCTATGAATACTGCCGCTCAGAAAGAATGAGCAGACTCTTGATTGTTAAAATACACTGGTTTTAGCACACAGTTCACAAGAGAACAATTTTATTACAAGTCATCATAACATTTAGCTATTGTTCTTAAGTGAAATGTATCCATTTAGTGACAATGATAGTGTAACATTTAGCTCAGTATTAGAAGTGCTTGCTTCGTATACATGAAGTCTAGGGTTCAATCCACGATCAATTATTTCTTTCTGTCTTTCCCATTTGCATTTGTGTACCTTTTTAAAGACAACACACTGTTGGTAATGTGGAATTTTTCATTGCCCTACATCTCAGGGCTATTATGAGGCCAGACTTAGCTAATTTAAAAGTCATATTTGGAGATAGTATACAAAAAAGAATAAAAATAAGTAAATAATATAATTAAATAAATAAATTATGGAACTAATAGTACGTCCACATACCACCTGCATCTGTCACAGTATGCATTTGCCGCGGCAGCAGGTCCATGAGATTCTAGAAAGTTCTTGATCCAGTGTCACCTCCTCCCATGGATCAACAACTCTATTCCACAAATCATTCTGGCTATGGTATGGTCCTAGACATTTGAAGTGTAAAGTTGTCTTCACTCTCGCCCACACATGTTCTATCGAGTTCATATTGGTGACCCAGAGAATGATCCAAGAGATAAAAATTATGCCTGTACCGAAACCATCTTTGAATCCGAAGAGCAAGGTGGACCAAATGGTTATCCTGTTGGAACACAAGCATTCCTTCAGGATAACACTCCCGAGCAGAAGAAATTAATACATTCTCCAAAATATGGAGATAGGCTGTCGTGTTGAACCTCCCATGGATACATACTAGAACTCCTGCTCCATCAAATAACATCCATCCCCAACATAAGCTTATGCAACCAAACCTCACAAAAGGATACACATAATGAGCATCATATATTCTACCCATAATTCTTTCAACAAGGGTGAAAGAACATCTTAGAAATGTCAAAAAATGGTGAAGTGGAAAAGTCAGCAGCAGCTGCTCATGCATGGTCTGAAAAGCATCTAATTGAATCAAAAACCAGTCTAATTAAACAAATAGAAAACAAAAAGAACTAATAGTTTGGGAAAAAATCCACATTAAAAGAAAACAAGAAAGAAAAACTCATGAACGAAATTCCCACGGATTCTGACTGAATTCAGAGCTTTATCAGCCACCAACAGAGGAAAGAAGAAGTAGTTATTCTGATCGACATTACATTAGTCATCGAGAGGGTACTAAAAAAGAATCTGCCAAGGATTTGAAACCGCGGTCTACTTAGAAGACTGGATATGAGGAGAGGTATGAAGCACTTAATTTAATCTTATATGGTTTTTTGTTTAAAAAAAGTATGAAAAATTGTGAAAAATGAATTAGATTGGCAAATATAGCTATGAATGATGGTTAAAAACAGAATTACTGACTTTTTGGAATGTTAATGTTACCACCCAGTCAAGATGCCCCATTCAGAATTGCTGTCTCCAATTCCACCATTAAAGCAAACATAACCTATTTTAGGATAAAAATTGTAATGTAAGCTAAATGTAGCTAACCTAACAATACTAATTTAATCTAATAATATCTAACTAAACATATCTTAATGTTACTTGGGGGATATCTATTATAATTGTAAAAAAAAAAATTAAGAAACAAGATTATAATATAGGATGTAATAGCAAACGATGTCAGTAGAAGTAGAAAAGCTAACGAAAATAACTCACCCTAACCTTAAAATATTCCACCTAATAGAATTACTCAACTCATATTAGGTAGCTATTGAAGATAACACAGGCCTGGGAATTTAATTTCCCTTTCTGCAGTACATGATTTAACAGGTATCTAAACCTAATTTTGGTGTGTTGAATTCAAATATGTTAACAGTTTTTTGTATCACATAAGGTTATTTTCTTTTTGCCATGTAATTAAATATTTATTACTTATTGAATTATATGTAATAACCATAATTCTTTAAACTGCTGTAAAAAAACTATAGAGACTTGATACAATATCAATTGTACAGTTAAAACAGTTCAAAATAAATAAGGAATTACTAACATACCTTAAAATTCCTACTTTTTTTCCTCCTCTTAACAAAAAATGAACACTGAGTTGATTGGCTTTTGTAGTCCTACCAAGGATTTTCTCTTACACTAATGGTAGTCAGCAATCATGGAGACATCTCATTGACCCTGGTACCTCGTTTTCAACTATTTTGTCATGATGGAATCTCTCACAATAAATATTCTTCATTTAGGGCTGCATGCAAATACATTAGTCACTACTCAAATTACTTCCAATCACTGGTGAGCTAACTTTCCATGAGCAAGTGCAAAGATCGAATTAGCGACCCACTAACTGGTCATGCATGAAAGTCGTCGTTTTTGTAATATTGGCAAGAAATTACCCAGAATTCTCAACGATAAAACCACTTCCGTTATTTTCGTCTGCTAGAGGAATGCATTTATGCTTGCATCCCACAAATAATACCGTATATGACGATGTCTGCATCGCGCAATATTATGCCGATTCTCCTGTTCTTCCAGTTGAATTCTTTGGTATACTCTATCAAATTCCTCTCCTCCGCGTATACCGAAAACATGATCAAAGTCTTCAAGGTCCGACATCTTGAATAAAGCAGCAAGGTACGCAGCAAGGTTTCAAACTACATCGGTTCCCTTCGGGATTCTCACGATTCGTTTCTCTCCTAAGTCACCTCGCCAGGTAGCTTAGGAATTTCAACAATTATTTTGCATGAACAGATTTTTGAGTATGCAAAAACGTATTTGGATGCAACTTTCTCAGCAGAGTACAGGCAGAGAATGGCTTTTACGGTCTAATGCAATCATAGATTCGAGCCTTATTGCTCCTAAATTCTCTGGGAAATGTTGAAGATGAGACTGGAGGAAGTGAAACTTCAACTCAAATTACATCCCAATACCCTGAACTTTTCGAGCATGGTTTTTACAATTTTCTCATATTTTCAACTTTAATATTACCCAGAAACTTATTGATGACGACCTTGTATGATTCCCAAGTCTGTAGTTCCATGTCAGATATGCAACTTTTTAAAAGTCTTCTTCTTCTTCACGGTTTAGGCTTATTTACTAGCCTGTTCCGGCTCCAAATTGCTGCTCTTTCCATCTTTTCTTTGGTCTTCCCAAACTTCTTCTTCCTCGTGGTGAATAGCTGTATGCTGCTTTTGGTATTCTATTCTCAGTCATCCTTGCCAAGTGTTATTTCCAGTTTGTTCTGCATTTCTCTATTGTTGTGTTTAATTCCTCTACTTTTAGTTGTCTTATTTCCGTGATGTGTTTTTGTCTGTTCTTTAATATCCTGCTATTGGTCTGAGGAATCTCATTTCAGCAGCTTGTATTCTGGCAGATTGTTGTGTTGACACTGTCCATTTTCAGATCCATAAGTAATAATGGGCACTGCCATTGTCTTGTATAATTTCATTATAGAGTTTATTCTGGCTTTATTTTTTAAAGTTCTTTTTATTGTTCCTGTTATATAATTAAACTTATTTAGTTTGTTATTTACATTTTAAAAGTAACATCCCTAATAAGTTTGAGAATCTGTAGGCATCAAAAAATGCTTTCCATCACTTTTGCCTCCGACAGTAACAGAATTTCTTTAGCAATGAATTGATAACAAGGTTCTATTTTGTCTAAAGTTTTTAAAAAAACTGCTTCATTAATCCTAGTTTTATGTGCAAAGGAGGTAGCAACATTTTTTTTTCAGAATCAAAAATAACAGGCAATTTATTACATTTTATGTCCCTGGCACTAGTTGTTTTCTTTTTGGCCAATTAGTAACTTTTCAGTGTCTTTCCCTGGCTCTACCCTGGCTCTAGAGTCCCATTCACACAAAAAACACAGAAATTGCATGTATCCTCCTTGCAGCCCCAATAAAATATCACACACCTAAGTTCACAGCACACGTACCACTTGTGTATATTATATTTTACTTTTTACAGAACAGTACATACATTTAGATATGTTTCTTTCATGTACAATGAATGAACTATTGGCACTAAGCTAATTTATTCTCATTATGCAGAACTGGGCCGTCCTATGAAACGCTAGAGGGAAAATTTTCTATAGGATCGTAACAGGCCTTGGCCTAATACTTGGAAGGAAGAAGAAGAAGATGCAGAACACCCTTTAGACTTCTTTTGTTAAAGTCAATAAAATATATGCCAATCTGCCAATTCACACTGTTCCTAGGCAACTAATCAAGTCAGGGACATAATAGTACACTACTTCCCCTCCATTGGGAAAGACTTTTTAAATTCTTCTTCATGATGTATATTACCAATAAAAAGTTGTACCAGGAGCTATCCTAAAAGTTTACTTGTTTCTTTTGTAAGACCCAAATCACATACCAAATCTTGAATTTTGATTAAATTATAAGAAGTGGATTGTTGTCTTTTGATTCAAGGGACAACTGGAAATCATCATCTTCTGTTCTGGATGTGGAAAGAGTGCTGGTACTACTCTCTTGTAATGTTGTTGATGGTGTTGGAATTGGAATATCTGGCCCATATGCTATAGGCCTAATTTCTGATGGCACATTTGGATACGTACTGTGCCTCCTTGTTTTTCTTATTAAAGACAGATATTTTGCACAAACAAAAATAACAATCATTATAATGATTTTGTTGTTCTCTCCAAACCATATGAACACCAAACGGCAAAGATGAACTGCCCCTGTTATATCACTGTCTTAAATTTTCAGAACAAGTTTTACACACTACATGCAAAGTGAAATTTTTGTCTTGATCTCTTAATTTAATTTTAAAATACGCTAGATACAAACTCTTAATGCTGCTTAATAAAACAGCAGATATATAAAAAATTGTTTGGGTTCGCACAGCTTCTTCTAGAAATACAATTAAATTTGCCATTGTTACATTCAGAAACTTATTTTTACGGTCTCAGCACAAAGTTTAAGTGATACTGAAAATGCATGGAATACAATAAGCCAATGTACAAAACTTGCAAAAATAAATTATCTCAGACTGGCCACATAAATAGAATACAAAACAATTTTAACATGAGTCTCTGGATCGGATTTGCCAAAATATTAAAACATGCAGAGTTTGAATTTTCCCTTGTCATCTACTGGAAGATTTATAATTCTAAAAATTGATTCCGAAACATTCCCGGTTTGTAATCAGTCAAGTGCAATTCGGCACGTTTTATGACACTTAATACATAGACTGAGTGTCTTCATTGCTATTAAGGAGAAAATGTTTTGCTTATGGCGGCATATTGCCTCCAAAGTTTTTTGCCAGAAACTGTGTTAAGAAAAGCAGGAGAGGTCATAGGATGAACCTACCCTCAGTTAAACACAATGACAAACTAGTGTGAATAAAATTAGTGATTATATTATAAAATTGTAGTATATTTTTGGTATTTACACATTTTAATACAGCATGCATATATGGCATATGAGTGATGTACTGCACATTTTTATTTTTTGTGCTGAAAAGTGAATTGTGGAAAATTTGTATGTGATATGCAAAAACTAGTAACAATTTTGTTATTAGGGGATTTGACATGACTTAACCTCCATTAAAATATATCATGCCAAAATGGAATATTTTAGTAAAGAAGCCAGATATTATTTCCAGAAATTCCATGTAAAACTACAGTAGCAAAATTTAGACTGTTTACAGAACATGACTATTTGGCCAAACATTTATATAAAATAGGAATCTACACGAATCCAAATTGTCCTCTATGCAATAAAGACGAAGAAATGAATGAAGAACACTACAAACCTGTTGGATCCACCATAGAGAAATATTGGAGAGCAAGAACGCTAATGGCTTCGGTGCCAAGGCCCAGCATTTGAAAACAATAACATATATCATGCCACAATATCTTTGCAGGCCTGTTTGATTGAGAATAATCACAATATTTTATGACATGTAGCCTACACTAACAGACAGTATCCAGATACCAATGCTACAATAACCAAAATATTTAAGTAAAAAAACAATCAAATCAAATGTGCTTTTTATCTCTACTATGCAGAAAAAAAGGTAAGGTGACATGCAATGAGGTCAATCACAATGTCAGGCTAGATGAGTTCCTACATCAGGGATTTATCAGTAATTTGAAAAATCTTCTATCTATGAAAGCTTTTAACACTCTAGTGGCTATGATGTGAGGGTGCATCATGCCTAATCCCTTCTGTAATAGCTATGACGAGAGGGCATATAATGCCTTAAGTCTAACACAGTGGCTATGATGTCTATGTGCGTTATGCTTGTTGTAAGTGTTTTAGAGCAATCTTGTTAACTGTGTGCCCTCGTTTGTTCACAGTACTGAGTCCTTAGTTCGATTATTAATTTTTAGGAGTGTTTTACTGCTTTTATAAAGGTTCAATTAAGTTGTGATCTATTAAAACTATGGCTGGTAGCAGTAAAAAGAAAATGTTGAGTGATGGTGAATTGAACGAATTACTGAACTATGAAAATAATGACAGTTCCAAAAGTGAATATAGTGATGACAGTGAGCTCTATTTTTCCTCAGAAAGTGAAGATGATATAAACAGTGAAAATGAAGAGGATAAAAACACTGAAATTGATGATGATTACATAAGTGAAATGCTGCCTGGCATGTGGTCTAAGATGGACTCTGAGCGGCCACCTTTTCTATTTTCTGGGCAGCCTGGACTAAATGTAAAAATTCAAGACCTTACCAATCCCTTGGAACTTTTTGAACTATTTATTACGAAAGAAATTTGTGATCACACAAGTGATGAAACAAATCACTATGCTGAGCAGTTCCTCAAAAAGAATGCACATTTAATAAAAGAGAAATCAAGAGTCCATAAATGGAACGAAATCAATAGTGACGAAATAATTAAATTGCTGGCATTTTTGTTATTACAAGGGTTACATCAAAAACCTGACAATAAAAGTTATTTTTCACGCAGGAAAATTTTGGAAACCCCAATATTTTTGGAACTTTTTTCAGAAAGGAGATTCCATCTTCTGATTAAATTTTTATATTTTGTAAATAATGAGGAGTATGATGAGGTGACATGCGGTTCTAAGACACTGTACAAACTCAAACCGATTTCAGATCACCTTATGATATTTCGATAGACGAGTCGTTGATGATGTGGAAGGGAAGACTAGCTTGAAAAGTGTTCATTCCTTCTAAACATTCCTGATTTGGCATAGAATCGTTTGAATTATGCAAGGCAAAATTGGGCTATGTGTGGAACTTCCTTATATATGTTGGCAAGGATACAATATTCGACCAGTCGTTAAAAAATGAGGCCTTATGGGTTTAAAGTTGTGTTGGAACTAATGAACCCTCTACTAAATCAGGGATATATAGTTACCATGGACAACTGGTTTACGAGTCCTAATTTATTTTAAAAATTGTGTCAACAAGGAACTGACGCAATTGGAACTTTATGCCAGAACAGAAAAGGTGTACCTATTGAAATAAGGGAAGCCAAGCTAAAGAAGGGAGAACATGTATCGGCCTTCAAGGACAAATTGATGGTGATGAAATAGAAGGATATTTGCCTCTTAAGTACAACTCATGATGAGAAGATGGTATCTACCACGGTTCAAGGCCACGACGTCACAAAGCCTAAAGTTGTACTCGACTACAATTTGAAAATGGGAGGGGTAGATCTTAGTGATGCTTATCTTGTGAGTTATTGTAGCACAAGAAAGAGGATGAAGAAATATTACCAGAAACAATTTAGGCATTTCAGAGACATATGCTGCTTCAATTCTTATTTGCTCTATGTCAAATCAGGGGACAATATGAAACGAATGGAATTTCAGTTGAAATTGATCGAGAACATGATACTAAAGTATCATAAATCTGAAAACAAGTCCTCTCATAGACCTGCAAAATTAGCACTACCAGCCAGGATAAATGCTGCACATTACCATCAGCATCCAAACAGGAACCCAGGCATCGCTGTGCCGTGTGCTATAAGAAAGGTGAATGGCGTGAAACAAGATTTGCATGTGATGACTGTGATGTGGCATTATGTGCAGTGCCCTGTTTCAAGCAGTATCACACTGTCATGGATTACTGAGGGCAAAATGGGATGAAACCCTCCATGGTATCTTTACCTTGTCGTGGTCGAGCGGGTTGTGTGCTTAAATGATCCTGAGAGCTATGCCGGCGGTAGCATTGCTGCCGATAGGGTTACCCATGCCAAATTGGTCGAAGGTGATAAGCCAGACGAAAAAAGTACCTTGGTCGAAAGAGTGACGATCTTTCACCATAAAAATACAACCGTCAAGAAATGCGGACATGGGCTCAACTGGGGTAAAATTTTCCGGAGATCAAATAGTCTCCCATTTGGTTCTCCGGGCGGGGACTACTTCAGAAAACCAATGCCAAAGACTCAAACATAGGGACATGTTCCTAGGAACATGGAATGTTAGGACTTTATACAATAGAGGGGCACTAGATATATTAACGCGGGAATTAGATAAATCGCCCTTGGATATAGTCGCTTTACAGGAAGTTAGGTGGCCAGGAGAAGGTAGTCAGGAATCAGGAAACTTTGCATTATACTACGGGGGTGCAGAAAGACCTGCATTTGGAACAGGATTTTTAGTCAGAAGGAGGATCCTATCCGCTATCCGAGATATTAAGTTTGTTAGTGATAGGATATCATATATAATTCTAAAGGGTAAACGACATGATTTTATAATTGTAAATATACATACCCCCACAGAAGATAAAGATGACAAGATCAAGGATGAATTCTACGAAGAATTAGAATGCTTATTTGATAGCCTTTCCCGAAATCATATGAAAATTGTCTTAGGAGATTTTAATGCAAAAGTGGGGCAGGAAGATATATTCAAACCAACAATACGCAAATTCAGTCTTCATGAAGATAGTAATGACAACAGGGTTAGATTAGTCACCTTTGCCACATCAAAGAATCTCATTATTAAGAGCACAACATTTCAGCATAAGAATATTCATAAATACACCTGGACGTCCCCAAATGGAGAAACTCGGAACCAGATAGATCATGTATTAGTGGATAAACGCTGGCAGAGTAGCATCATCGATGTTAGATCAGTTAGAGGGACAGACTGCAATTAGGATCATCATCTGGTCAGAGTGAAAATCAGACAACGCCTATCGCTTATGAGAGGAACAAACGCTAAAGATAATTCTGTAAAATTTGAATTAAAAAACCTGAAAAATGATGATGAATGCGGCAAGAATACCAAATCAAAATTTCTAATAGATTTGAAGTACTGGAATCTTCAGATGACAATGTGGCAAACGAAGAAGAAGAAACTGATATAAATAAAGAATGGGAGGCTATAAGAGATACTATTAAATTGTCAGCATCAGGAAGCATTGGTTGTTTAAAAAAGAGGCAAAACAAGAAATGGTTTGATGAGGAATGTGCCGACATTGTAAAGAAAAGAAAGCTAGCAAAAATGAAATGGTTACACGAGCCAAATGAGGTAAATTTAGAGCAATTGGGTAGTATTAGACGGGAAACCACCAAGTTACTAAAGGGTAAAAAGAGGGAATATTTGAGAGAGAAGATTAATGATCTTGAAATGAATGCAAAAAATAGGAACATTAGAGAATTATATCAGGGAATTAGTATAGAGAAGAAAGGGTTTCAGGCTAGAACAAACATAATTCGGAATGAAAATGGGGATATGATTGCAGATTCCAGGAGTATATTAAATAGATGGAAAAGTTACTTTAATCAGCTATTAAATGTACATACAGAACAGGACATTGAGGAGGATAATTTACAGACAGCAGAAATGCTAGTCGCAGAACCAAGTGCATTAGAGGTTGAAATGGCGATTGAAAAATTGAAGATGTATAAAGCATCAGGTTCAGATGAGATCCCAGCAGAACTGATAAAATCAGGGGGAGAAAAATTGATGGACAAGATACGCTGGTTGCTTAGTATGATTTGGGAAAAAGAAGCTCTTCCAGATGAATGGAAGGAATCAATTATCGTACCAATTTATAAGAAAGGAGATAAAACTGATTGCAACAACTACAGGGGCATCTCATTACTTTCAACTTCGTACAAAATTCTAACAAATATATTAGTAAGCAGACTTACTCCCTATATTGATGACATTCTAGGAGATCATCAATGTGCATTTAGAAGAAACAGGTCTACAACAGATCAGATTTTTAGTATAAGACAGATTTTAGAAAAGAAATGGGAATATAATGGTACTGTACATCAACTATATGTAGACTTCAAAAAAGCATATGATTCAATTAAGAGGGAGAAGTTATATAGTATCCTGCTAGAGTTCGGAATTCCTAAAAAGTTAAATTAGACTTATACGAATGTGTCTAAATGGCACAAAGAGTAGGGTGCGTGTAGGCAAACAGTTTTCGGACACTTTTGAAATCCAGAATGGGTTGAAGCAAGGAGATGCACTATCTCCTCTACTATTTAATTTTGTACTAGAGCATGCCATTAAATCTTTAGAGAATGAGGAAGGCTTACAACTCAATGGTATTAATAAGCTGTTAGTTTATGCTGATGATGTAGTACTATTGGCCGATAGCGAGGAGATACTAAAGGACAACACGCACACACTACTGAGTAACACTAAGAAATTAGGACTGGAAGTAAATATCAATAAAACTAAATATATGGTCACACGTAGAAATACATTATATAATGGAAATGGACAGCTAATGACAAATGAGGGAAATTTTGAGGAAGTGGTTGAATTCAAATACCTAGGAACAATAATCACAAATAGGAATGAGATGCACAAAGAAATTAAACATAGGCTCAATTCTGGAAATGCGTGCTATTATGCATTGCAGAGACTCTTGATGTCCCAACTCCTTTCAAAAAAACGTTAAACTGAAAATATATAAAACTATTATTCTACCAGTTATATTATATGGATGCGAAACATGGACTCTTACTTTAAGGGAGGAAAGGAGATTACAAGTATTTGAGAATAAAGTACTTAGGAAAATTTTTGGACCAAAGAGAGATGAACAGACAGGTGAATGGAGAAGACTACATAACAATGAACTACATGGTCTTTATAGGAAGCCAGATATAATAAGAACAGTTAAGTCTCGTAGACTGCGATGGGCAGGACATGTTGCACGTATGGGGAATGAAAGACTTGCATGGAAGCTTCTTGTAGGAAAGCCAGAGGGAAAACGTCCAGTTGGTAGACCAAGAATGAGGTGGGAGAATAACATTAACTATGATTTGAAGGAAGTAGATTATACAGGGAATGATTCGAAAGCTTTAGCTCAGGATAGGGATGTATGGAGAGCTTATGTCTGTGTGGCCATGAACCTATGCGTTCGATAGTGCCAATGAGTAAGTAAGTAAATAAAATGGGATGAAATTGATATTCAACAAAAGAAATCTAAGAATTGTAAGTAGACTGCATGCAAGCAGTATATAAATACATTTTCAATTTTCAGGTATAGGGACACTTCTATCATTATTAGTTACGATGTTATAATTTACTTTGTTACAGCCCCTCCACCCTCTTGCAAGTATATACTGTAGTTGTATGAGTGAAGGTCAAATACAACATTCTAACTGGGCTTGTGTGAGGGTGAGAAACATGTACAAAAGTGAACCAGTTAACACTGCAGTTTGGCGGGCTAAATTTGACAGTTTCTTGGAATTTATGACACTATTGAAAGACGGGGGAAAAAGTGTATTCTTACAGGTTCAATGTCGTGCATGCTAAAGCTAAACAGTGGCTTGCTTACAAGTTTGTACAATTTGTTTTTGATTATTTTTTGTTTGTTTGTTAATGTTTTTTTTATTTTATTTCAATTATATTTTCTTCTATTGTAAGTGCATATAAAAAAAACTACAATATTCACATAATATAAATTGTTTTGTTTGAAATATTTAAATAGCATATTAACAGAAATATTAGCATTATAAAATAAAGTTGTAATTATGGTAAAATCAAATGTTTCTTACCTCTTCTCATACAAATCTTCTAAGTAGATTGCGATTTTGAGACCATAACGGTCTCATCTTCAGTAATATTTTGGCGACTGATGTTATGTCGATTGGAATAAATTCTTCTACTTCCCTCTGTTGGTGGACCGATGAACCTCTGGATCAGGTCAGAATTTGCGGGAATTTCGAAGTTCATAAGTTTTCCTTTGTTTTTCTGAATGTGGATCTTTTTCCAAACCATGAGTTCCTTTTGTTTGTCTATTTGTTTAATTAGACTGGCTTTTGATTCAATTAAATGTTTTTCAGACCAAGCATGAGCAGCTACTGCTGACTTTTCCACTTTTTTGATGTTTCTAAGATGTTCTTTCACCCTTGTTTTCAAATTTCTTTTTGTTTTTCCAATATAAATTTTGTCACAATCCCTGTATTTGATCTGATAAATTCCCGATTTGTTTTCTTCTTCAATTCTTTCATTTTTATTGGTTTTAATTATCCTATTAAGGCTGTATTAGTTCTTCGGTGCTAATATAAAAAGTTGTAATTCTTTAAAGGAATACAAAATTTAAATGTCCCATTGAGGGAAGCGTGCTGTAATGTGTAGTTACCACTTAACTGGTTAACATAGCCCTGCAAGGTCTATCTAACATTATGATGTAATTAAATTAACATTAAGAAGCTAAAGCTGTTACTATGATTGAAATAAGTATATTAAAGTACACAACTAAATTATTGAAATCAAATGGTAAAGAGAAAAATGTATGCCTGAACCGGGAATTGAACCCCGAAAGGTAAAGGAAGGATTTATGCTTGGATGGGAAGGAAGCCTGAATTAGCTCAATGGTTAAGAGCATCAGCACGGAAAGCTGAAGGTTCGGGGTTCGATTCCCGGTTCAGGCATAAATTTTTCTCTTTACCATTTGATTATGATGTAAGTTCATAAATAATTTTCAGAAGTAAACTCCATATAAATAATTCATTGACATTATTGTCTTCTAATTGCACTTTTCGTGTTTCGGGTTCTGCACTCGGCAAATTGTATTAATGTGAGAAGGTGAAACGCGGTGCCAGCATGTAGCCTACTCCTGTCAAAAACCACCAGGGGGGCTGTCAGGCTTAATATCCCCACCCAATGGACAAATTACTGTCAACAGGAGGAATTTGCAATTTAATTCAGGAATATGGTCACAATCTCATGATTAAAAATTGTATCTGCCTCCTGGCCCCGATATTAAAAATGTTACAATTAAATAAATTTAATTATTGTTATAATTAAAATTTTAAACTCCACCGGGTATTAAATCCCAGTACACTAGACAGCAATTAGCCAGCAACCACATGAGCCAGCATGGTGGACTATAATTATTACAGCATACTGTACCTTTGCTGATAAATCACAATGGGCACTAGCAGACAACTTACTGACAAACACTAGATGTCAAATTTTCTAATATGGAGATGTATTAAAGAGTATTGTCTCCATTTTCAACTAGATTTTAAATCATATTTGAAGAGAAAAATTATACGCTCAGACTGGGGCTTGAAACCAGGACCTTTTTCTCTTCAAATATGATTTATCCATCACTGAGATGTATGAAATGAATAATAAAAACATAGATTTTGAATGTTATGTTGGCTATACAATGTCTTGTAGATTTTTTCCCTCTAGTGTTGAGCAGTTGGAACTCATGACCAAATCCTTCTCCCCAGGAATTTCAAAATTCATTAATTTCATATTCTTTTGGATGTAGATTTTTTTTTTCCTTGCCTCTGGTCCCTAGGGTTGCAGGTCCAAACCCAGCTGGGGTCGATGGATTTTTTAGGATGGAAAAATCTAAGGAGCAAGTCCTCCGGGAGAGACTTTAAGCTGTAGGTCCCGAGTCTGAAGATTTTTCAGGCTCGTAAAATATCCTTGTCTGAATAAAAAAATCTCTAAGCAAAATTTACCGAATTTTCCAATCCTAGTACTTCCTTGGTTTCCTAGATGTCAGTATGAGGCAGAATGCTGACTACGGCCACTCCAATGACATCCATACAAAAACAAGTGTAACTAAATTAGTATGGTTCAATTTCTTCTCTGTAAGAGAAGAGCACCTACATCTTGTTGAGGGAAAAAAGGGCTTAGAAGATACATGAAGATATTATGAGTTTTTACCATTTTTACTTTTCTTCAATTCCATGATTTTCAGTTGAAATGTAAGCAGCTATTGCAAATTTTTTCTATTTCTCCAGTTTTTATATTTTTAACATGTTCCTTCATTCTGATGTTAAGATTTCTTTAAGTTTTTCCTATGTAGACATTTACACATTCCCTACCTATGATCTGTTAAATTCATGATTTTTTTTATCACAGTGTGTGGAAAAAAATAAAAATCTACATCCAGACAAATCAATGAATTTTGAAATTCCTGGGTAGTTGGAGGTCCCATGCCATAGCCAAATTGTTTACGACATGCTGCCTTAGTGCAGAGCTATGGGACTTATGTTGGTTCAAGACTCCTGGGGGAAGAAATTCTGAATATAGTTTCTAATATGCGAAAGAAAAATTGTTCCTAAGTCCGAAACAGACACGATATGCATGTGCTAATAGATGAAATTGGATACAATTTAGAATCATTCAATGTTGCCAACATATATAAATATAACACTCGTTGCCAACCTACAAGAGAAATGCCCCAATATTGAAGTCTTAAAATAAAAAGCTAATCAAAATACAAATACTTACTCTAACTAGATTTGTCCTAGGTAGGAGTTAGATAACATTTAGTATAGAAAATAGAAACTTAAAAATTATTAATTGGCTGCAGGAATAGAAGTCATTATAGGAACTTTGAATGTATATGTTGGTGCAATTTGGTGGCTACCAATACGGCTACCGCATCCTGTGTAGCCCGAACTATTCTATAATCTTGGCAAATGTACTTGAATAAAAGTTATAAAAAACTGGAAAGGCATAAATGAGGGAAATTGTCATAAGTAATACCATGAGTGATTTCCAAATTATCGATAAATTCACAACTCACGAAGTGTGGAGTGAATTTATGTAGAGAATTTGGAAATCAAGAGTGGCATTTGTTTGGATTATTTAACAAATAAAGTTAAGCTGTTTACTCACAAATCATTATTTAAATATAGTTATTTTAAAATATTTATATATTTAATATAAACGATGATGTTTGAAAACAAATGAGAAACGTCTGTTATGCTTCATTTGTTCATTACTGCAACCAGATCATATTATTTATTGCCAAAGGATTGCAATATTGTAAGAATGCACCCTAGTGGAGAAAAAATGAACACATCAAACTGTTTAACTAACATTATAGGTTATTAATTAATTTCTGATGTCCTATGATGTAAATATGTCAATTATATCTTTCTGGAATGTAAATTCCTGGGAAATAATAAGTTTAAGAAAGTGCAAACAGTGGTTTCTTTTTTTTTTTGTGGTATAATCAATTGCTGCAAAAGTTTTTATATTATGTCCCGCAGCACTATCTGGTTACATTTGTGCACTATATATACAATCTGGTAGCCACATGCATAGAATTCTTACATCTTAATATATAAATTGTTATATTCAACGTATTTCTTAGAGAGTCAGTCACTGCAAAATAATGCTCTGACCTATTCAGAATGTTAAAAAGGAGGAGCTTGATTTTACAGTGATATTAAATTAATAAAATCTGGGTGAAAAACAACTGTGATTGGTTGTAAATCAAAATTCATTGAAATGTGATTGGTCATTGACTCCCATTTGGGGCATGAGTTAAATAGTCACAATAAAATAATGTAGCCATGTTTATATTCAAATTAAAGAGAAAAATATAAGAATAAGAATTATCAAAAAAGAAATATTATGATGGCCAAATATGATAATATAATTAAAATAATTATTTTTAAGACTAAATAATTTAGAAGTATCGGGTGTACATAAAAGAATATAGCAATTTGAAAGGTGTTTAATTATACTTTAACTGTGAAAAAAACAAAACTCATATTAAATGAAAGAGTAACATCTCCAGTTTACATTATAAGTTCATAGGTGTTCAATGTGATCCCCGTTTGTTATATGATACACATCCAACCTGTAAGCTAATTCTTCCAATACATTAATAAGCTTGTCTGGATTGGTGGCAGCAACAGCTTCTCGAATCCTGTCTCTCAACTCAGGCAGGTTTGCAGGCTATGGAGGCATTAGACTCTGTCCTTTACAAAACCCCAAAGGAAAAAAAATTGCATGGGGTGAGATCCTGTGATGTAGGAGATAAGCCCTGTCATCTGGACCATAATGACCAATCCAGTAATGACAGTGTGGAAGGTCTTCTGAAAACACATATGTGTCCCTACCATTTACAATTGTTACAGGTTCTAACGCCTACTGATTATGCTGACTTTGCACTTGTAATGTTCCAGCAGCAACATTCTCCTCAGACACTCTTGGTCATCCCACACTTTTGCCTTTACACAGACAACCGTTCATTGCGAACTGATTATGCCATCGACGGATGTTGTTGGCATTGGGGGATCACTATTAAACTGCCTATGAAATGCATGTTAAACTGTCACAACTGATTTACAACTCTCAAACTGCAACACACAAAACGCTTTCTGTTGAGGAGTTGCCATCTTGTTATTATTGTTGCCATAAAAGCAAAACAAAGCTAACCGCTCACTCACACAACTAAAACTATCTTCTTTCCTGTTTCATTTCAGTCTACACACAACTTTCTATGCTTCATCTGAGTAATATTATTATTACTTGAAACTACTATATTTTCTTATATACACACTGTATAAAATATCAGTGAGTCTGGTTGTATAAAATATTAGTGAGTCTGTTTACACTTTCGAGTCATGCCAGGTAGTCAGGAACAATGTAGACCTGCACAATGGTAAAAAAGTATAATTTTTACTCAAGGTTGAAACTCGGCAACTATTATGTCATATTTAATTAACACATCAATGGATACCAGTTATCAGTATCATGCATAAATAATGCACGGATAAAGACCAGCTATTTTTTTATATCATGAAAATTTGAAGCAGCATGAAAACGGAGGTCTGTTGTGTTGATGTATGTATCCTAGAAATATTAAAATGCCAACCATAAATGTGTATTTGTGAAATTTGAATTGTGTGGTAAGGTAACATAAATGCAAAATTTCACTCAAACAAACTTCACATACTGAAAAAAGTATAAAATTACATATGAAAATCTCACGGATTTAGAATTTTTTATCGGATTTTCAATCCGGATTTAAATGTGAATCAGTGGCCTCAAAATTTAATATTTAGTTACAAGTTTCAAAAGTTTACGTCAGTATAAATTTGCAAAGTAAAAGAAAAAGTGTATTAAGCATTATATAAAATGAATAATCACTACATATTAGGCTGTGCTAGTCAAACATGATGTCACAACTAAAATTGAATGAAGCTAAATTAAGATTGCATGTACATCGTCAAAAGATCAAAATAAATTGTATATTCCTCTAGAGTATTTTACAAAATAAATATTACACTAACAGTTTTCATGTATTATGTAAAATCATTGCCCGCCCCCTACCAATTGCCTTGAAGATATTCTAGTATCATGCCAAATTCCATCACACCCTGAGCCTATATTAGCTCGGCATAAACCCAAAACCTAAACTTGGATAACCTTTCTTCCAAATTAACACCCTCAAACCTACCCTAAAATAGCACCTCAATGTGAAAACCTATTTACCGTCCCATCTGAATAGGAGTTGTTGTATATTATTAAGAATTAAAAGTTTTAATAAATTTTATAAAACATTTAAAATAAGTGTTATTAAAAACGATACCATAACTCACCAATTTGACAAAACTAGTGTGGGGTATATTAGAAACTTGAACCAAAATTTTCTCATGGAATTTTAGCTATGATTAACACATGTGAATGCCCAAGTCAGCAACCGACTGATAAGCTAACTCCCTTATAGGCCAATTGTGCCATGAAGTATTTTTTTTTTTGGGGATAAGGATTTGATGGGAGGTTTGTTGGCTCAAGTCTAGTATTTTCTCTCACGATGTTCCAAACATTCTTATGCCACTTTGCACTACACACTTTTACCATTTTTAATAACACCACATACTATTTTAAACATTTTGCAACAATTCTTTAAACATCTTATGATTTTTTAAATATTTATAAAATTATGTAAATACTGTTAATGAAGTTCTACAGAATCACAGTGTGCATGCACATTTCTACTAGATGGCATTCAAATCAGTGTTACCAACATTTGCAATTAATTCCAAACCATATTTCAGGATATTAACTTAATTTTTTGCACGATAGTGCGTTCTGTTGTACTTACAGCAATGGCGACCATGATTTTAAGTTCAATTTCCTAAATTTCTGGGTTACCAACCTATAATAACTAAATAACCATACTGTAATATTACAAATTACCTATCTAGTGCAGGAAGTAAAACCACTGCCCTTTATGTACACTACAAAAATATATCCAAGAGGTAGTGTTAATATGCATTATACGAAACAAACCATTTTAAATGAACTTAACTTTATTTAAAACAATATAAAACAACCAATTCATACTTGCTGCCATTTTATTCCTGATTGGTGTCACGACCTGCTGTAGTCTCAACTAAATTATTTTTGGCATTTACCATGTAAACATTGTTAACGTTAGTCAGTTGTTTATAATGAACGCAAATATTTCCAACAAACGTGTTATTACTTTACCGTTATCTATTATTTTAAAAACAGCATCATGCAAAAAATAATGTACCATGCACATTTATGAAGTGTTTTACAGAATTTCAGAAATTATAAACCAAGCAATAGCGAGGCTTTTAATCATTTTCTCACTTCTGTAAAAATCACTTCCCAACCTCGCATTTGTAATATAAGCCTACTATTGTTAGGAACCAATGGGACAAGTTAGTGTATACAAGATTAGTTTATAGTTTATTAAATAATATTCATGTATATTTAAATTAATATTGGGAAGTAAACATTATGAAGTTATATCATTAATAGTGAGTGGAGAACATATTTTAATCGACTCACCTCATGCATTTTCAAACTTCTTTGATACCGACGGTTTCAGACAAAATCATGTCCTTCTTCAGTCATGGCTTCCACTGATGAAATTCCGTGATTGTTGATTTCTTTAGTGACATCACTTCTTGTGCTGCCATCTTTCGTTGGGATTATAAACTTTGTAATTAAATTTTTATCCACCGAAATATCGAAATTCATAGATCGATATTTATTCTTCTGAATGAATATCATTTCCCAAATTGTCAATTCCAACGGTTTAACCAATTGTTTCAAAAGTAAATTCATAGATCGATATTTATTCTTCTGAATGAATATCATTTCCCAAATTGTCAATTCCAACGGTTTATCCAATTGTTTCAAAAGTAACAATTGGATAAACCGTTGGAATTGACAATTTGGGAAATGATATTCATTCAGAAGAATAAATATCGATCTATAGATTATAAATTCATAGATGAATTTCGATATTCCGGTGGATAAAAATTTTATTACAAAGTTTATAATCCCAACGAAAGATGGCAGAACAAGAAGTGATGTCACTAAAGAAATCAACAATCACGGAATTTCATCAGTGGAAGCCATGACTGAAGAAGGACATGATTTTGTCTGAAACCGTCGGTATCAAAGAAGTTTGAAAATGTATGAGGTGAGTTGATTAAAATATGTTCTCCACTCAATATTAATAATATTCATGTAATTTATTTTGTTAGATTACAAAGAGGGAAATTGGTGTATGTCCAATTATTATAAAACATTTGGAAATTTATTGCAAAAGTTGGTAAGACCAATTTCTCTACCATCTAGCAGAAGCTGCATTAAGCATTCCAACATATCACACATGCTCACTGAAATTCTGCAGAACTTAGAAAAATTTGTGAGAGACAAATACTTGACTTCTTCCGGTTTGTCTCCCCACCAGTACAAGACAACAGATGGCCAACACAACAGTAGGAATCTAGTGATGACATGTATATTTCCATTTCTACATGTTGGTAAAATTTCCTATCAATTATTGATGTCATTAGCAAACTAATTTACATCACTAAAAAGGGATATATTTAAATAAAGCTACAATTTATAACAGAGCAATACTACCTCCACTACTTTTTCGAGTTGTTTAATCCTTAGGGGAATGCATAATTTAAAAAAATTAAATAGCATAGAACTAAAGTCCAGCAGCTGGATCTCCTGCTCTGAAGTTTAGGTTGTACGAGGGGTAAAAAAAAGAAACTTGCCCTTACTGCCAATAAGGGAATAGTTGAGTGCGAGTGGACGTCAGCCACAACAAATTACTGCTCTTGACGCTGCTATAGTGTGCTAGTAAGGTTTGAAATTGCTGAGATGTTGTCAGCTGTATTTCTGCTAATTGCATAATACATAAAGTGGTCCCTTCCACTGAATATCCATATCGACAACACTGTCGTGAAAACGTCAGAGCTGGAGACTCAGTGGTTGGACTATATACACACAATTAATTTCCTTCAAAATTCTTATTTATAATATGACACAGAACAAATAAATTATTAAAGTATATTATAAATTTCAATTTAATGCCATGGATCCTAAGAAGTGACAGCGTATTCGAAGCTAGAAATAAGTACATAGGCCTATATAAACAATTTTAAAGCATATAAATGTAAATGATCAAAAGCTATTATTTTTTTAATTCATATCACTAGCTTTCTTACACATTTTTTTTCAATTGTGAAATTAACACTGCAAAATTTAATGTTTTAATATATATTTACTATAAACAAAACTACATAAGCCAACTGAAAATAAACTACTTACTGCTCTAACCTGCTTCTTGAATAAGAAACATACACAAGTCCAAACTCTTGACGCCAGTAATAAGAACGCACGAAGGCCCATCTGCAATTGCTTCAGCATTGGTAAAGTCTTTAATTAACGTCCTTTTAAAGAATATAAAAATTATTTCTAATAGAAAGTCAAATTCCTAATGAAGATGTGAAGAAGCATCACATTTCTAAAACAACCAAAATATACTACCAGCCGCCATGATCGACCCATTTCCTATACGCAACTGCGATGCGCATGTCAAAATTTAGTTTCATATTGTACCAAAAGATGGCTAAAAAAGTTGTGTAACAAATAGAAAAGTCATCGAGAATAGAAAACGCAAACGTTCTCTATGGCAAAGATCTATTATTTAGCTTTGCTAATTCTAAGATTATAATAATAATAATATAAAGGAGCACTCAGAAGAGCATTAGTTTCGAAAGTTTTACGTTCTTTTCCACTGATCACTTGTATTCACTCTTTGCTTAATTGATTTTGTTCTGTTTTTACACTCTGTGATACGATAAAGTTTACACTTATCACCGCACAGTGCACATCTGCAGTCTTCAGTTGGCTGGTGGAATTTTTTATTTTCGCAGACCTTGTGATGAAAGCCATGTATCGCTAGTCTGGCTACAACGTGTCTCAGTGTCTGATATTCTCTTGTCCAGTTTCTGTCTGTCATGGCACTGGAGGTGTAAAATTCCTCATTTATTTCCTTCCGTTTCTGTTCCCTCACTTTTACTGCTTTTTGATATGGTTCTGTAGATGGTAGGAGGTATGTTATCCTGATGTCTTCTATGAAATATGTTTCTCGCATGAGTTCATAAATTAATCTGGATGGTGCTGTTTTTCCAGTTCCAGTGATTCTCTTCATGAAGCTTGGCTTGCTTTCACTTTTTCTATTTTGTTGAGGTCACTGACTGTTAATTTCTGCCATATGATATCGATTCCGTATGTAACAATGGGAGCTATCGTTGTGTGGAAAAGTGTCATTGCAGTGTCTGTTGTTAGTTTTGTAAGGTTCTTGATATTGTAGATCGCTTTTATTGCTGCTGCTGTTCTGTCTTGGACGTGTATGCTGAAGGATGTCGCTGTGGTCTGCATGGTGATACCTAGATATTTGTACCTGTTGTGTGTCTTTAGAGGACTTTCCTGCCAGTGTGATGGTATATTCTGCTGCTCTCCTTCCCCCTAATTCTAAGATTATCACATACTACATTCATCCCGGTCTCCATCATAGGAATAGAGAACATCATAGGTCTCCATAGTTAATTGATGTACATCATATACAGGAGCGATCCCATGAAAATGTCATACCGAGGTGAAAATTTTGAAACTGATGCAGGAATAATTTTGTTGATGTAATATATATCTGTAAATATCAAATTTTATAATTCTATAAGAAAATGTTTCAAATGTGCATTATTTTAATCTAATAATAGCGGTAGAACTTGTCATATTCCAAACCTGAAAAAATACGCAAACTTTTACCAATTTCTTGTTTAATGATTTGGTCGTATGAATTCGTTTTATTTCACAAAATCTTTTTTTAAACCATGCTTTGGTCCTCCTTGGTCGTAAATGAAACAATATTAATTGCATTCTAATATTCTATATACCTTAAATGTGTCCTATAGTTGTTAACTGTAAGTTATGGTCAGTCAGTCACAGAAAACGGATAAAAATTACTGTACACAACATAATAATTGATGGATTAAAATTTCCTCTTGGATTGTACGTTATCGGTACACAACTAACAAAAACGTATTGATGACATTTTCTTATAAAGTCATTATTTTTCCCGCTGGAGTCCCGTGACTGACTGACTTTTTGTCCCCTCATTTATATTGCTAATACGCATGACGCAGTCAGTTGCTTGCTGGACTCCGCTGTGTATTAACATAAACATGGTTTAGGAAATCTGGTAGACTGTTCGGCTCAGCTGTTTCATAAAATAATTACTGGCCCTTCTTATGTGACAATTTGAGCTAAAAGGCAGTCAGCGGAAGGATTTAAATGTAGAGTAATTCCATGAAAATGTCATACCGATGTGAAAATTTTGAAATTGGCGCAGGAGTAATTTTTTCGATGAGATATACTTTTTACAGATGAAATTTTCTGATTCTAGAAGTTAATGTTTGAAATACGGATTATTTTGATTCTAAAATTAATAGTAGAACATGACATATTCCGAAACCTGAAAACACATGCAAAATTAAACGAAATTTTGTTTTACGATTTCACTGTATAAATTTGTTTTGTTTCACTGACTCTTTTGTTATACCATATTTCGGTCCTTCCTGATCGTAAATGTAATACTAATAATTGTATTATAATATTCTAGATAATTAAAATGCGCCCTATAATTATTAAGGGTAAGCTACAGTCAGTCACATAAAACATACAAAATTATTGTATACAATACGATAATTGATGGATTCAAATTTCCTCTGGGATTCTACGTTATCGGTGCATAACTAACAAAAATGTATTAACGACATTGTCTTGTAAAGTAATTACGTTTCCCGCTAGAATCCCGTGACTGACTTTTTTTTATTTATATTGCTACTACGCACGGTGCACTCAGTTGCTTGCTACACAGATTTTTAGAAAAGCGATTTCAACATCTTGCAGCTATTCCGGCAACTCATGGAGTTCACCATGTGAAAGTGTTGAAGCCGTATATTATAGAATATGCACAAATTTCAAATGAACAATCAGTGCGAAAAATTCACAAGTTTCGTGTGTGAAAGAAAATTATATTTTTATTAATGGCATTTAAATAATTCCTCATTATGCGATTCTTCAATATGTATGTTATTGTGCTGTACCGCAATTGAAAAATTCACAAGTATCGTGTGTGAAAGAAAATTATATTTTTATTAGTGGCATTTAAATAATTCCTCATTATGCGATTCTTCAATATGTCACTAGAGTATTGTGTACTGGAATTAAAAACAAGTGTGCAGATCTTACGTGTTAAATGTGTGTGTGGGAGTCCTTGAACTTCAAAGGTTCTCGCATTAGTTTGACCTTTGACATGCCATGTGTGTCGTATTATCGGGGATCCACAGTGCGATGTTGCCACAGTTCCATTATTGTGCTAGCATTCACTTTGTGAAACAGAGTCATGCATGTTGATTGCAACAACAGTTTTAAATCATATGAAGTTACTTGTATAAAAAATACAATTGGCGTGGCGTATATGTGATTAAGTATGTATAACCGGTAGTGTAAAAGAAAATTATTATTGGGTGTAGCGTTATTGGAAACCAACAGAGTGAAAATACGTATGACAACGCTGTACTATGTGCGCCAGCTGGGAACAGTCAGTCATAAAGTAATATTTCGCGCATTGTAAGAGATTTCTTTCAATTGTTTAGTTTAAAAATAGAACTCATGTCAGCAATATAATTTGTAATCAGTTGCTTTGAAAGAATTATAACAGAATTTTCCACATTTAAATACAAATTTTAATAAATTGTATACTGTACTTTATCGTTAATTTTTTTTTGTCTTTAAAGTTGAGACGCGTGAAAGTTAATTTTAGTGTTCTGGAACGAACACTGCAAATTCCATATCGGCATTTTTATTTATTTCAATGGTTCAATCTATTAACAGCATCATATAAATTTTAATTAGTTAATATGGATGTACTAAAATTGTTATTAATACACCTAAATAATTAAATTCTGACACTTGTTCTATAATTTTTCTTTCCACTTCTAATTTGCATCTTACTGGTTCTTTTGATATTGTTTAGCATTTTGTCTTATTCGTGTTAATTTCCATATTGTATTTTCTGGCATTTATATTAAATTAATGTAAAGATCTTTGTAAATTATCTTCAGATCCTGAAAGGAGAACGACATCATCTGCGTAACATATTAAGTAAAATCTAGTGTTTCCCATTTTATAACCCAAACGTGGTGTCCTAACTCCTTTAAAAAAATGTTAAACTGAAAATATATAAAACTGTTATTTTCCCAGTTATATGGATGCGAAACATGAACTCTTACATTAAAGGAGGAAAGAAGATTATGAGTATTTGAGAATAAAATTTTTGGACCAAAGAGAGATGAACAGACAGGTGAATGGAGAAACTACATAATAGTGAGCTACATTGTCTTTATAGGAAGTCAGATATTATAAGAAAAGTTAAGTCTTATAGACTATGATGGGAATGAAAGAGGTGCATGGAAGCTTCTTGTAGGAAAATCAGAGTGAAAACGCCCAATTGGTAGACCAAGAATGAGGTGGGAGAATAACATTAACTATTATTTGAGGGAAGTAGTTTATATAGGGGATGATTGGAAAACATCTCTGGATAGTAATGTATAGAAAGCTTATGTCTGCATGATCATGAACCTAAGGGTTCAAAGAGCCAGTGAGTTAGTTTTTTAGTTAGAGTGTCTTACTGTCTATGTTGTCATAGTAATGTATTCCACATTGACAACAGCCAATCATTGCCTGCAAACGCAAATGCTACCACAAAATATTTTTGATATGTTGCAAGTTCTCTAAAATGCAAATAACAGGATTTTAGTTCAATTTTTAAAATTATATTTGATTTTCATTTTTATTATCAATATTAGAAAACAACTCAAGAATACAGTGGCAGTACATATAATACTTTTTTATTAAGTTACATTAAAGTTTTAAGATTTTTAAAACAGTAGGCCTACCTGATATCTCAGTCATCCTTAATAATTTGCAGTGTTGTTTTATAGGAGGCTTTTCGATAACTTAAGTATCATCTTCTGCTCTCATTTTGGTACTGACTGTTGTTGGTAATTATTTTGTACAGAGGATTTATATGGCTGGGTGCATTTCCATTTAACAGGTGTTTATTTTTGGTTTCCTACTAAATGAAAATGCACCCAGTAATATAAACGTTCTGTACAAAACAGTTACCAACAACAGTCAGTACCAGAATGAAAGCAGAATATGATACTGAAGTTATTGAACGGCCTCCTATAAAACAACACTGCAAATTATTGAGGACAACTGAGATATCAGGTTTTATAAATCTTAAAACTTTAAAACAGTGACCTCAACGGAGTTTTGTAATGTATCTTAAAAATCTTGATAAATTACATTAGTAAATAATAAGAACATGTCCACCGCTGTGGTCTCGAGGTAGCGTGCTGCCTTGTCACGCAGCGGGCCCGGTTTCGATCCCCGGCCGGGGCAGTTTTTCTGGGTGAGGTTTTTATCGGGGTTTTTCCTCACCTGTAAGACAAATGTCAGGAAAACTTTTAAGGCCCAAACGGTCCCCGAAATCAAATCATATGGCCATCATCCTTATCATTATCATTATCATCATCATCTTTCACCGGTGTGGAAAGCAACGGGAAGCTACCACACCTACACAATCCCTAGTAAAGCTGCAAGCATATCATGAAAATGCTATGATTGCAGTGAAGGACCTGCCTTCGGGCAGAATTACTATGGATGGATAAGAACATTTTATTACCCTTTCCCCTTTCATTCTATACCCTCTTCTATCTGCCTCTATCTCTCTACCTATTTACTCCTTAATCTCTATCTTATTCATTCTCCCTCTTACTCCAATTTTTACTAAGTTACATAGTTTTTCTAATGGCAAACTACTTATTTACAATTTTATTTTCAAATTTCTTACCTGGAGGAGACTCAACCCCAAGTCTTTCAGATCAACAATCTATGATTCTATCATATGAGCTACCACAACTCACTGATGGTTTTATATTAATTTTAGTCTTATATGTTTAGAATTTGGAATTTTGATTTATGTGAGCTATATAGGCCCCTACATTTTTTTTAATTAAGAAAGTAAAAATTAATGAATAGTACATGTCCAAACTCCAAGATTTTTTCCATAATTAACTAAAAAATTAGTGAAATGTAGCTAAAATTAGACATTCTTATTGTTAATATATTGACAATAGGCTACATTAAAAGTCTCTAGCTTTATTTAGCATGATATTCAATTTGCATACGAGCAAAATACCATATTCATTCATTAGCAAATTATATACATATTCCTGAAAAATGTAATCAATGAAGAATATAGTGAAGTATTTATTAAATTTTAGTGTAGAATATTGTGTGGTAGAAGAAGTAGTGAGAAGTATATTAATAAACAAAATCTCCCATATCTGGGATTGGATTCATGCCAAAGATTTTGTCAATATAGGCCTATGGTGCAAAATATTACCTTATGTGGTAAAACCATAGCCATAGTGGCTGTAAAATGGAATCAATGAATAATATAGTGATAGTGTATATAAGAGGAAAATTTGCATTTATATTGGAACTTGCTCAGGTAGCTCACTTGGTTAAAGCATTTGCCTAGAATGCAAAAGGTCCTGGGTTCAAGCCACAGTCTGAGCATATAATTTTTCTCTTAAAATATAGTGTAGTATTTATTAATGTTCAGTGCAGAATATTATGTGATACACGGAACAGTGATGAGTGTATGAACAAACAAACCAGTTTCCTGGATTGGATTCATACTGAGTTTTGCCAAAATTCAGTACATAACATTAGCATATACGATATAATTGTTGTCATACTGGTTCGTTATTAAATTCTCTCAATTTAATATACACTAATTTGACCTATCCTAATCTAATGAAATAAATTGCATACATATCCAAGATTAAGGGAGAACATAAACTGTAATCTGATGTCAGAAATCTAACATATGAACTATATAGTTATGATACATTTAGAGTCAGTATAAACATCTAACCTCATAATTAGTAGAATTCCCGAGAACATGTTTCAGAATTCTATCATCAGGTCATTCTGACTGTCGAATTGTTGGTTGGCGATCCTGTATGTTGCTTCCTCTTCCCAAACAGGATCACCAACCAACAATTCAACAGTCAGAGGAACATGATCTCAAGAATTCTACTAATTATGAGGTGAGATGTTTATACTGATTCTAAAATGTATTATAATGAATCTCATATCATAGTGTTACTTCCTATTGAAATATTGAGTAGTCATAGTTATTTCAAATCAAAAGAGGCATTTATCCAACATTTGCTGCCCTATTCTGGAGTTTAACCAATATTAGAATTTAATTAATTAATTATTAATGAGTTTCTCTGTTATGATTCTTAGCCCCTAAGAGTGGATTTGACATACACATAAATTACTGGTTTCTTCCTTTCTGTGCAGTCATTCATTTAAATTCCACTGTACCTCTGTGTGGTAGTGTTACAGTGGAAGTTAAGCCCAGCCGTAACGTAGCGTAAAAATAATCTTAATGTTTTAAGAGATTTTTGGCCCGAGCGGTTGGCCTTCGTTTTGGTGTTAAAAAACACAGTAAACAATAAAATAACACTATTTATTTGAATAAAACAAAACATAAAGAAATATTACAACAAAAGCATATAAAACTACTTATTAAAACCATCTAAAATCGCCATATTGAAAAGCGTCAAAAAGACTAAAAACTTGATAAAACTCAGAGAGAGAAAACAATCATTTAAAAAGAATCAACTTTGGTCATTATTCTAAGTTATTTGACCCTTAGGTCTTCTTAATTTCATGCATTTTCAACAATCAATAAAGTTATTCTAAGTTCTCTGGACCATTTGGTCATTTAATTAAATTTTTGTTTGAAAATTACCATTTAAAAAACATGAACTTTTTAGAGAGATAATAGTATAGAAAAAATACATCTTACCCATGTAGAGCTGCCTCCTCCCAGGAGGACCGAAGGGTTCGGTCCCCCACACCGTTCTGACTTTTGCTACCCAAAAACCCCAATTTTTATATCATCCTCTCTACCTTTCACCATTCCGAAAAACTAATGGAAACCCTATTTTCTTACCCAATCTTTTGTAATATTCCTAGTTCTATCAGGGCCATATTATATAAGATGTTTTTAACTACGTACTTATCCTAATGTGTTTGGGTTATATAAGTTTTCGTAAGAGTGTCCCATTAGGTTGAAACTAACAAAGTTGTTTTTGATATTATATAAGATTTCGTAAGTGTATCCTCATAGATTGAAAAATATATTGATGTGGAATCATTTTATTATAATTTTTACCCTAGTTTTTTATTTTAAAACACTTGTGTGTATTTTGATTGAGACTTCAATCCGAATTTAAGGGTGATTATTTATTCCTTATCTTTTGGTATAATAAAGAAGTATCTTGTGTATATGCTTCATCTGTTTTTATAGATTTTTATTATTATGGCAGTTAGGCCCTAGTGTAGGTATAACAGGTAGTAATTTTAAACTGTAATCTATTCAACCTCTTTATTTTAGATATATAATAAATTCTGAATTAATAACAATAAGTTAAATCATACTTATTTTCTAACCTTGCTTATGGATATCCTTTGTCCACGCCTAGAAATCCAGATGTGATATGTTTTGAACACCCATCCACACATAGTATTCACTCACCAATAAACTGATTCCTTTCTTATACTGTTCCTGGCATACATTACTCTTTTTGTGGTTTTATCTTCTTCCCCATTGGAAGAATTGTCTCAGGAAAATGACTTCCTATCAGTCCTTTCAGGGGTAACTGTGTTGAAGGTAGCCTTATGCAAAATTAATCAGCAACAATCTGAATTAAAAGTACCGGTATTCCATTTTTGTATTTTCTTTTTATGATTTGTAGATCACAAAAGCATTAGTAATTGCTACATTTTAGTCTTTTGAAAAAATGCATATACCATTTTGTACCTCTTTTTCTTTCTAATAGTTAAGTAGGGTTGAAGGTTTTGTCCCTAAGATCAACCCCACCCATATTTAAATTGAAATCTCACACAACAGCTAGCTTCATTCTATTGCTTTCTTCTTGTTTATGGACTGACATGTTTTCATTACGTTATGTTGAAATCATTGTTACCCATTTCTTATCTTTCCATGTTAACATGGTAATATCACCAGAATGTTGTGCAAAAGGTTTCCCTTTCGTTATTTTTCCTCCTATCTTCTTCTTCTTCTTCTTCTTCCTTTCATGTGATAGACCTAGGGGTCTGTTATAGTCTCAATTGAATGTTTGAAGGGTTTGCCCAAGGATCTCTTACCTGGTGGCTAGTAATTAAGATTATCTAATTTTGGTAAAAACCTACCAAATATTGAATATAATTTTACATTATAATCAGTTTGTTAAACACATGCTACAAAATTTATGCAGACATTTTAAATGGAAAATTGAAAAGTTTCAGTGAAAAATTCCTTATGGAATGTCAAAATGGATTTAGGAAAGGACGATCTTGTATTGATTCAGCATTTTCTGTTAAACTATTGCTTGAAAAAAGAAGAGAATTCAACTTAGAAACACATTTTGCTTTCATAGATTTTGAAAAAGCATTCGACACAGTCAAGAGATCAAAACTCTTAAATATATTGGAAGACAGAAATATACCAAATTTACTTCGGCAGAACATACAAAATATTTACAAAGACAACACCATGAAGATTAAATTAAATAACAGATTTTCTGAAGAAGGAATTGTAAATCGTGGTGTGAGACAAGGCTGCCCCCTATCCCCAACACTCTTTGCAATTTATATCAATGAAGTAATATGTTGCTGGAACAAAACATATAAATTTGGAATAAGAATATCAGAAAATAGAAAATTAAACACCCTATTGTTTGCAGATGACCAAATAATAATAGCAAATTCCGAAGATAATCTACAGAAAGGTCTGTATGAACTTAACAAAATTACAGAAGAATATGGATTAAAGATATCTACAGAAAAAACAAAAATTATGGCATTTCAAGGTGTAGATCCTGTCAGAAGTAAAATTGTACTGGACAATAAAATTTTGGAGCAGGTGAATAATTTTACATATCTAGGATGCAATATCTCATATGAAGAAGAAAAGGATGTAAATGCAAAAAATATCTAAATTTTTAAGAATTTTAGGGTTAATAAATTCTATCTTCAAGCCACAGTTAGTCCAAAAGCATTCAAGACTGAAAGTGTATAAAACACTGGCTCTTCCAACTCTTTTGTATGGTAGCGAAGTATGGACGTTGAAACAGAAGGATATACAGAGACTTAGATCTGCTGAAATGAGATATCTTCGGAGGACTGCAGGATACACACTACTAGATCACAAAAAAAATGAAGACATCTTAGAAGAATTACACATGGAATCTTTAGAAAACAAAATTTCTGATTATAAGTCAAGATGGATACAACATGTTCATCGAATGGAAGATCACAGAATACCCAAACTAATGTTAAGATATCAACCTGCAGGAAGAAGAAGACCAGGACGTCCACTCAAAAGACTTCTGGATGGTGTTTCTCTTGAGGCCGAAACAGGTCAACAAATGGCCTAAATTCGTGAATGTACTATGATGATGATGATGAATTTTTATATTACTTTTAATTTATGTACCAGTTCTGAATATTACTACATAGGTGATGTGTACTTGCATACAGAGAAGAGTGTAGAATTAATATATGTTTAGGTACTTTTTTAAGAGAAAAATGCTTCTGTCTGTACTGGATTTAGACCCAAGATCTCAGTTTTATGCACTGGCACACTCAACACTTCCTATCCAAGCATCTATATTCAAACATGATTTTTCTCTCTTGTGATTCTGCTTTCCTATAGCAGCTAACCATTGTTCACAGTGTAGTTGGATTGCTTCTAATCCAAGAAGATTTTATGAAGGGATTTTAACACTACTTTTTATCTGCAAAGTTACTATTATAATGTTGAATGTAAATTTATTTATCAAACTCCAATTTGATCATCTGAATAATTTTTTTAATTGTTTTATGTTTAAGTGTTTGTGTTCTATGAGGGATCATAAAGAGAATGTGAAACCTGGTGCTGGCACATAGCTATTCCTATCAAATAGTGATCATCAGGCTAAATGTCCCCATCTGATGGAAGACTTGCAATACCACCTGCTTATATAAGTATAGGTTATACGTATTATGTACTGTGGAAATTTGGAATTTAATCCGGCATCTGTACATAATTTAGTGATTAAAAATTATACACCACCACTCCTTCTAGGGAAAAGATTGAAAATTTTACTATTAACATTTCCAACTCTTCTGGGTATTAATTCCAGACCCACTAATCAGAAAGGAGACATGCTTCTAACTGAGCTAGCATGACAAACATCTGAATAATTGTAATATGATATTAAAATTTCTTTGTAAATTCAGAGAAACGACAGAGGATGAAATTTAAAAAGAAAATGTTCTGATTTAGATGTTTCCTTTCAAATTAATAAAGGAAATGTAAATATTAAAGATGTTTGCAGTGTTGAACTCTTCAATGAGTTGATATCTTTTAGACTTTAATTAGTGGCACTGACATTTCAGACACTAATCCATTAAACAACTTGACCTGCATTGCACAAAATAACTTGATATCATTTCCTAATTTATTTATAACTTGGAAATGTTTCTGCATTACCTATGAGTGTAGCCCAAATTAAAGGAGTTTTAAAAACTCAGACTTCTACTTTTTTAAAATAGCAATGATTCAAGAAAGATGTAACAATTATTTAGGATTATTAGTTCTATAATATGAGTTATGAGGGTGAATCAACTATAAATGAGACTTTATTTTTCATAATTTAATGAATATAAGTACCAAACACACATTTCAATTTTCTACTTAGCTTCCAGCAACTAATATAGACGTATATTTTTGGCAGCAGATAGACAATTTGGCAATTTCATTTTCACAGAAGTAAGAAGAGTGGGTGTTAAAGCCATCTGCACAAGAACTCCTCCACTCTACCATCATTGTTAAAAACACTGATCTCTCAATTAATCTTTCAATTGTCCATACAAATGGTAGTCACAGGGCAACAAGTCTGGGTTGTAGGGAGGATGCTGAAGAGATGTCAAGCGTATTTCCTTCAATTTTGCAGTGTTAAGACAGCTATGTAAGTTCAGCACTGTCATGAAGTGTGGCACCCATCTTGTTGAGACTTTTCAAAAGCCCAGTTCTTTGTGAATGATTTTCTGAGCATTACCATAGCTTATGCCAACCAAAGCAATTTCACTTATTGTCATATTATGGTCACCATCAGTAAGTCAAGAACTGCCTGAATGACTCTCCAAATATATATATATATATATATATATATATATATATTTGTCATTCATAAACTAGGTCTTAGAGATGGTGGACTCATCAAATTGTGCTTAAAGTCCTCTCAAAATTTCACTGGGTTTATCCCTTCTCTAGCAAGAAATTTGATTATGATACATTGTGCAACAGACATGCGTATCACCTGGTTGGCCATTTGTACCATACTGCCAATGCTGGAAGGTGTCAGGCAGTGAGCAATGCAATACTTGACATTGCCCCACTAACCCATCAGTGTGGGCATTTAAACATGGCGTTCCCTTCCCAGTTGCAGAAGGACGTGTTAGAACGCCTGGACTTTTAAAAATCCAAATGCAGATTGCCGTGTCTATACGTGTTGGTACATCTATGATTTTCAAGGCCTATACCGAGTTTGTTAAACATGCTGAAGAACTTATTTTTTTATTAATAAATGAGTTGGAGAAAATGTTTTAACATCTCACCTCACAAAGTTGTGTGTCTTCTCGATACCGGTTTCAAAAGTATAGTATTACTTCCAACTTCAGTCAAATTCAAATTTGATCAAATATAAACCGGAATTTGTATCTGGAGGGTCTGGTAGCGAACTGCAAAGGTTGCGGTTTGGACGGGAAGTTGGTGGGGGTGTCTGGAGTAGGGATCTTGATGTGTCGCACTCCGAAGAGCGGCCACTTGCTTCAGTACGCCATGAGCGAGCAAGAGGTACACACGTCTGTTGCGCAACGCATTATTATTAAGTTTTTGGCGAAAGAAGGTACTAAACCTTCTGAAATTTTGAGAAGGCTCCATGCACAGTTCGGGGAAGCAACCCTTTCAAAGACGCAGGTGTATGATTGGCGCAAAAAACTTTTAGCGGGCCGGGATTCAGTGGAAAATAATCCCCACCAAAGACGGCAACGAACAAACATCACTGCAGACAACATTCGTGCTGTACGGGACCTTATTGAGGAGGATCGGCGCGTAACAGTTTCTGATATTGCTTCACACATTGGAATAAGCTTCGGAAGTGTTCAAGCCATCATCAGTGATAAACTCAAATTCCGAAAATTGTCTGCCAGGTGGGTTCCTCGACTCCTCAGCCAGGAACAAAAAATTGACAAAAAAACTGACGAAAATGCATTGGACACCTCTGGAACATCCTCCTTACAGTCCAGATTTGTCACTCTGTGACTACCATTTGTTTGGGCCACTGAAAGAAGACCTGGGAGGAAGGCGGTTTGGTGACAATGCAGCTGTAGAGGAGTTCGTGCTCAACTGGCTCACTACACGTCTTCCCTCATTCTTCAAGGACGGCATCAAAAAGTTGCCAACTCGATGGCAAAAGTGTGTTGGAAATGCAAGAGACTATGTAGAAAAATGAGGTGGTGGTTTTGTATTTTTTTGTTAATTCAATAACATTGTAAACAAAAATTCCGGTTTATATTTGATTCACCCTTGTATATAATGAAATAATATAATGTGGAAAGCAATGGAAAGCTACCACACCTACAATTCCCTAGTAAAGCTGCAAGCATAGCATGAAAATGCTATGATTGCAGTGAAGGACCTGCCTTCGGGCAGAATTACTATGGATGGATGGATATAATGAATTTATTTCACAAATAAAATTTTAATTCTCCAACTTTTATAAAAATTGTACATAGTGAATCTGATGTGTGGAATTATGAAAATCTTTGATTTATAAATATGAATGAAGGATACATAGACAAAGTTTAGAATTATAAATTATAAATAAACATTTAGCAACAATTTAAAAAATGTATGCATTTAACTTATATCTTGATGAAAGTATAAGGAAATCTCCATCTACAATTAAATATAACTTGTAATTAACCGATGAAAGACACCATTACATATCATTCTTTGTTTCAATATTATATTCTATAGTGTTCTGTTCTAGTGCAGATCTTCACTGTAATCATAGAATTTTCATGCTATGATTGCAGCTTTATTAGGGAATTATAGGTGTGGTAGCTTCCCATACAGGGGGATGATAATGGTGGTAACGATGATGATGAAGGTCAGATGATATCCGTGGACCGTTTGGGCCTCAAAGCCCACTGCGTGACAAGACAGCATTCTACCTCAAGACTGCAGATATAATAATTAATATTTTCTTAACCCTTTCATTTTATTTGTTTTGTTTATCAACACTTACGCTTATTTACCAACATGTCAACAAGATACATGTGGTTAGCACATCACCTCAATCAGAGATCTAATAGGATATTAAGGTATAACTTGGAAGAAAGATGAACATAACACTGAAGAACGTGGTATCTATGAAATCCAGATGTAATAAAACAGTGTAAGTCTTGCAGGCTGCTATGGTTAGGGCATGTGGCACGAATAGGAAATTATATAGGAACTTCGTGTACGAAAACCAGAAGCAGACTGCCCAGTAGGGAGGGATAACCATAAGGTGCAAGAAAAATATTAACCAGGATTTGAGGGAGGTAAATCATATAGGACTCTCACTGCTGGGGTCCTGAGATCGAGTCTCGGTCACTCTATGTTGGTTTCGTGGCAGACGAAACGGAGGTTGGGCAGGTTTTTCTCGGGGTTTTCTCCTGTTTCCCCCTGCTGCATTTTCATTCCATAATTTCTCCATACTCATCACATTAATTTCGTTTCATCTGCCCTGTGATGGTGCATCATGCATGGTTGGCCGCACCCTTGTCATTCATAGATCTCTATATATAGGGGGTTCATCTCATCTCATCTTCAACCCGACCCTGAGTTGTACATGAGTTGAGGATATTATTATAAATTATACAGGAATAATTGGAAAACATTATTTGGGATAGCAATGTATGGAGAGGTTATGTATGCATGACCATGACCTCCATATTTGATGGTACCATTAATTTCAAGACAACACAAAACAAGTTAGTTTCCAATGTCCTTCAATTTTTTTTAAATTGTCCCTTTCATTGAATGTTTTAATAATAAATTCTAATCTTTCTACCTTCCAAATCAAGATATTGTAAATGATGAATCATTATTGTTATGGAGGGGCAAACAATTCCCTCCACTTAAAACTGCCAACTTTGATGATAAAAGATATGAAATGAAATTTTAGAGTGGGCCTGGTACCCCAATTTGAGAAACCGCCATTGTTTAAGCGCGAATGTACTCATGATGTGCATTGTTTAGGTATTGAGCCAATTATATTTTGCAAGCAGATATCTAATAACCCAGAACAAGTCCTTAAAATATACTGATCAATGAGTTGTAGTTCTATGGTTAACAGTTGAAAAAGGCAGTTTTAACCATCAGTAGTTACATTCATCCAACCATTAATAATTCATAAATTTATGCAATGTTAGAGAAATAATTTATTTTTCCTTCAAGAATATCGTTATTAATACAAACAATTGAAGATACTGACATAAATTTTATAAAATTTCTTAGGTTTCTGACTAATTCAATATGTCTCTTTGTCAAATTTCTTATCAATTGTACCAACTCCTGTCAAGCTAACTTCTAGAAAATCATTAGGTATGCAAGTTTGTATCTCTATCTTGTTCAGGTACTCTTTAGAGTCACTGCAAACAAAAAGAAAAACTTTTAATAGATATGTTTATAGATTCTTGATGTTCTCACATATACAATGAAATAGTTGAATGCAGGCTTTCACGGCCGGTAATCATAATGTTGAGTGATTCCGGGTTCTGTGGCCGTGGTCCATAGTTGGTGTTGATACCAGACGTTTCGCCCTCAACTGCGGAGGGCATCTTCAGTGGCGAGTGCTTCTAGGCGTGTTTCCTGGTCGGAAGCTCTACTTAGAGTGAACGCTGCGGGTGTTGTATTGATACTAGTGGTGGGAGCAGGGTGAGCGGGCGTGGCTCTTGCTGATTGGCTAATGGTCGTCTCCTTGTTGTCCCTAGTGTTGATGCAATATCAACACTAGGGACAACAAGGAGACGACCATTAGCCAATCAGCAAGAGCCACGCCCGCTCACCCTGCTCCCACCACTAGTATCAATACAACACCCGCAGCGTTCACTCTAAGTAGAGCTTCCGACCAGGAAACACGCCTAGAAGCACTCGCCACTGAAGATGCCCTCCGCAGTTGAGGGCGAAACGTCTGGTATCAACACCAACTATGGACCACGGCCACAGAACCCGGAATCACTCAACATTATACAATGAAATTTTAAGGAAATTGCTGTAAGTGATCACAGGATGCCTAGAATTCAGATTGCATATAGATAAGTTCTGCAAATGGTGTGAATAGGATCACTGGAGTAAATGGATCAAATATAAGAGAAAAATTTGCATTTAGATTAGAGTGCTCAGATAGTCCAGTTGATAAAGTATTGGCCTAGAAAGCCAAAGGGTGCTGGGTTCAAACCCCAGTCTAAGCGTATAATTTTTCTCTTCAAGTATGATTTATCTATAATTGGAAAACTGTTCATTGGATCATCAGAGGTATATAAGATAATACATAAGTGTATGTAGAACACAAATAGTATTAGAAAGTTTTCATTATTTTATTGTGGGGACATTATTTAACATAACATTCTGCAAGTACATAGAGCAAATCATCAAGTTTTTATCAAAAAATTTAAAGGACTCTAATTAATGAGGCTGTACCTGTGAGAAGATTTTTGAAAGTTTTCCAAATGTTCATTGATTCAATTTACTTACTAGGTACCACCCTCAGGGTCCCCATAAGGGGATATATGGATGGCGACCACAAGGTGCCCAAGCTGAGCAAAACATTACTTCCATTTACTTGTGTTTTGCTCCTTACTTTTATCTTTAACTGATCTGGTATTTCTTCCTTTTCTAGTACAAGACCCTTCTTTTTACTTCCCTATCCAGTCTCCCTTGCCTGACCTCTTGTTTTCTTCAACCCTGATGGTATTAGAGTATTCGAGGCCGAAGGGTTCATTTCTGTATTTCTTATCTCTTTCTTTTAACCTCGTGGGCACTCACCTTCAATGCCCACATAAGCTGCATGTTCAAATGCAGCCCCATTGCAACTTATAGCATAAGTATGCAATGGATTAGTATCATCAGCTAAGGCTCGATACACCTAATGAAGAAGAAGTTTACTAGGTAACAAAGAGACAATATATATATATATATATATATATATATATATATACTAGAAGTCCCGGCCACGAGTTGCTGTGGCTAAGGTATACGTTAAAAATATAAATTAAGTTGTTGTCTTTCAGCCAGATTACTTAAAACTAATACACGCGAAATTAATAATATTGAAAATAAAATAAACACTGAACACACTTAAATTATGAAATAACCAAAATTTGTAATTCAATTGAAATTCGCGGTTGCAACAAAGAGCACGGCCATCTGGATCTCTCTTTGTTAAATAATAAACCAATTACCTTACCAAATTACCTTACACCACCATCTGTTAGAATCATATGGAACTCACAGATAATTATAACTCTTTGTTAAATAATAAACAAATAATTTGCAATAAAAAATAATGCGACTATAAATTTAGTTATACACTGCCCTAAGTCTCAAGTTGGATCAAACTGCACACAGTGTGCAAAATTTTATTAAAATTGTTCAGTAGTTTAGGATTCCATCGCGGTCAAACAACGTGACACGAAATTTTTATTTATTAAGATAATATAGATGGAGTGGCTTGCGTGCTTAAATGATCCTGAGAGCTATGCCAGCGGTAGCATTGCTGCCGATAGGGTTACCCATGCCGGACTGGTCGAAGGTGATAAGCCAGGGGGAGAAAAATTGATGGACAAGATACGCTGGTTGCTTAGTATGATTTGGGAAAAAGAAGCTCTTCCAGATGAATGGAAGGAATCAATTATCGTACCAATTTATAAGAAAGGAGATAAAATTGATTTCAACAACTACAGGGGCATCTCATTACTTTCAACTTCGTACAAAATTCTGACAAATATATTAGTAAGCAGACTTACTCCCTATATTGATGACATTCTAGGAGATCATAAATGTGCATTTAGAAGAAACAGGTCTACAACAGATCAGATTTTTAGTATAAGACAGATTTTAGAAAAGAAATGGGAATATAATGGTACTGTACATCAATTATATGTAGACTTCAAAAAGCATACGATTCAATTAAGAGGGAGAAGTTATATAGTATCCTGCTGGAGTTCGGAATTCCTAAAAAGTTAGTTAGACTTATACGAATGTGTCTAAATGGCACAACGAGTAAGGTGCGTGTAGGCAAACAGTTTTCGGACACTTTTGAAATCCAGAATGGGTTGAAGCAAGGAGATGCACTATCTCCTCAACTATTTAATTTTGTACTAGATCATGCCATTAAATCTTTAGAGAATGAGGAAGGCTTACAACTCAATGGTATCAATAAGCTGTTAGTTTATGCTGATGATGTAGTATTATTGGGCGATAGCGAGGAGATACTAAAGGACAACACGCACACACTATTGAGTAACACTAAGAAATTAGGACTGGAAGTAAATATCAATAAAACTAAATATATGGTCACACGTAGAAATTCATTGTATGATGGAAATGGACAGCTAATGACAAATGAGGGGAATTTTGAGGAAGTGGCTGAATTCAAATACCTAGGAATAATAATCACGAATAGGAATGAGATGCACAAAGAAATTAAACATAGGCTCAATTCTGGAAATGTGTGATATTATGCATTGCAGAGACTCTTGATGTCCCAACTCCTTTCAAAAAACGTTAAACTGAAACTATTATTCTACCAGTTATATCGTATGGGTGTGAAACATGGACTCTTACTTTTAGGGAGGAAAGGAGATTACAAGTATTTGAGAATAAAGTACTTAGGAAAATTTTTGGACCAAAGAGAGATGAACAGACAGGTGAATGGAGAAGATTACATAACAATGAACTACATGGTCTTTATAGGAAGCCAGATATAATAAGAACTGTTAAGTCTCGTAGACTGCGATAGGCAGGACATGATGCACGTATGGGGAATGAAAGACTTGCATGGAAGCTTCTTGTAGGAAAGGCAGAAGGAAAACTCCCAGTTGGTAGATCAAGAATGAGGTGGGAGAATAACATTAACTATGATTTGAGGGAAGTAGATTATACAGGGAATGATTGGAAAGCATTAGGTCTGAATAGGGATGTATGGAGAGCTTATGTCCGCGCGGCTATGAACCTACGGGTTCGACAGTTCCAGTGAGTAAGTAAGTAATATAGAGTAAGATCGGGTAATGTGGTCCCTTCGGTTTGAGTGAACCCTGTTATTATCTTCTTTAATTGGTGTTGCCCTCGAACAGAAAAAAAAAACTTCTTCCCCTCATCAACTTTGTTGTGTACAAAGCTAGTATATTTTATTATTTTTGTGAAGGAAGGTGTTTTTTGTGATATGTATGAAAATCATTTTAAAAGTTTTTCAAGCTAAGAATTAATTCTTAATTTCTGCTATTGAATATTATAAATATTGAAAAATCTCCTAAATATATTATATTATGTAGATGATGTTTTACTATACTGATGGATTTAGTTTGATATTATGTGACATGGTGGCTATATAAAATAATTTAACATAACAAAGGAATTTGGTTAACGTGGACCTTCCAGAAGGCAGTTAAACTGTATCTGGATTCACATTAGACGAACACATATACTTTATCAATGAGGATGCTACCTGTAAAAACCATGCACTTCATTAATTTTATTTAATATCCTTGTAATTTTATTAAACTCAAAGACTGTCACTGCCTGCAGATGAATGTTATTATCAACAATAATTTTTCAAAACATCAAATAAATATCAATGCTTTTTAATTACGAACAGTCATCAATATTAAGTTAGGTACCCAGATATCAAATTCATCAACCCCAAAATTTGTCTGGAAAATGGTTAAGAAAACAATAACCAACACCAAAAAAATTTAGAAAAGAAAACTCTTAATTTGGAAAAAATCAAACACTATACAACGATAAGTAAAATAGACTTTTTACATTTAAAATTAACCAACAATTTAGACCAAATAGTTTGGGATAACCTTGAAAAAAACTTCTATAACCAACTTAACCTCAAAATGAAGAAAAAAATTGATGTACAAAAGAAAAAGATAATTAATTTAAAACCTGAGTTAAATAAATTGAAGAAAAATAAAAGTACAAAAAATATAACCACTAATTTAGGGGGGGGGGATAAAGAAACTGAGAAGAATGTAATTAACCTATCATCGGAAAACTTTAAAAAGAGGAAATATCTATTTTGGACAAGGAATTGAAAACATGCATTAGTTACTCTAACAATTTACAACATTACATAGCTGATGTTGAAATTTCTATCAATGACATGAATTATGAAGAACAAACAATAATCAGAAAATAATGTAGGGAAGTTATTGAAAAAATTAAAATCACAAGTATAGCAAACCTATGCTGCAAAACAAATATGAAGAAAGTAAAAAAAACATTAACAATAAAAATGTGTTTTTTTCAAAATCAGACAAAGGGAATAATTTGGTAATTTTGGATAAAGAAGATTACAATGATAGGATGGAGACTTTATCAAAGGGAGAGGAATATGAAGAAATAAAAACAAATCCTCTTGCAAAAACAATTAAGGAAGTTGGAACCAGCCTAAAATCAATTAAAAAAATTATGACACAAAAGGAGAAATTTAAATTAAAAATACCAAATCCCAGAAACCCCAACATTCATGGTCTTCCTAAAATCCATAAAGACGGAATGAAAATGAGACCTATCATCAACAATATCAACTCACCGACATATAATATATCAAAATAGCTAACCAATAAATTTAAAGGTATGGAAAAATTTGAAAATTTAGCAGTAGAAAACTCTTACCAACTAGTGGAAAAATTAGAAAATGTAGAAATAGAACCGTCAGAAAGTGTAACGAGATAGGCCATACTTAAAAAGAACATGATAATAAAAACTATTATTTAATAATCACATCAAGAAAACTATAAATGAAATATACTAATTTATTATACCGGAAGATAGGAAATAAATAATCACCGTTAAATAATAAATAGTTATACTCAAAGTTCTCCAAAGGCTTTTAGGGGAAAAAAGAGTGAATTTTATAATATTTTATAATAAAGTATCCTGGACCAAAACCATGTCACAACACACCAGGATGTAATTTCAAAAATATCAACATGTTTTGACAGAAAGACCAGATATGTCCACATTAGATAAAGTTGGGAAATTGAGCTGCATAAGTGAAAGAGGAACATAGGTAAATGTTTTTTAAGACGACGATAAGAAATCCCACATTTATGAAAGTGGAAAGTTAGGGAAATTGAACTTTCCACCCAAGATTTCCCCGCGAATTAGAAATTTTTAGAAGGGAAAACTATCGAATATATACTCGCGATTTTTTAGACGAAAGTTAGACAGAGGCAGGGACTAAAGCAGACGCTACAGGTTCCTTTGGGACGGGTCATGAATCCTTTACATGAGTGAGTATAAGTTTTTTTAATCACGATGGTGGATCATTTTAACTTCAAAACTAAAAGGTTCAAAGAACCATTAAATACATTAGATTAATTTGGTTTACTGTTAATAACTATGCATTATCAAATAAGAAGACCAAAGGGTCGAATTAAATAAATAAGTTAAAAATTAATAATCTACAGTTGACTTAGTTTGAACTCTCTCAGAGAAATATTAAGATTTAAATCAAATTCGGCGCGATCCAATATGGCAATTCTAGCTTCCTTGCATAGATGTTTTTAACTGTTTTATATTTTTGATTATGTTTTATGTAATGTTGACATTTATAATAAATGTTTTTTTGTTTTATGGTTTTAAATGTTTCTATGTACAATGTGATGCTCCCGTTAATTGTGATTATAGCATGTTCTCCGCCATGACCGAAAGCCAACCGCTCGGGCCAAGGTCAATTAAAAATATTGAACCATTTTTTCTGCTACTTTATGACCTATGATGCTCTAGGTTGTAACAGAAAGATTGGTCTCATTTGACGTCACTTCATTGTTCACAAACATCCCGACTGACATAACTTTGAAAATTTTAGAAAAGTGGTTGAAAGAAAACGAAAGTAGATGATGATAGCGTTAAAGAATCCATAAAATTAACAAAATTATGCTTAAATCAAATGTTCTTCACCTTTAGAGGAAAGTACGTTAGACAAAGATCAGGACTTGCAATGGGAAATCCATTATCACCATTCTTAGCAAATATGTTTATGGGGAACTTTGAATGTCATGTAACCAAAGCACATCCTTTGATGTTTAAATTTTGGAGAAGATATGTAGATGATATCATAGCAATAGTAAAACAGAAACAATTAGAAGATGCCATTAAACTGTTAAATATTCAAAATAAAACAATCAAATTTACAATGGAAGTAGAAAATAATCATGAAATACCCTTTTTAGACCTTAAATTGATCAGGAATGAAGAAAAAAAGAAAATAGGATTTGGAATCTACAGAAAAGAAACTCACATTCACAATTATATAAAGGCTACAGGATTTCACCATTTTTCACACAAACAGGCAGTATTTAATAGTTTAACACACAGACTTGTGAACATTCCCACGAGCAAAGAAAATTACAATAAAGAGAAAAGGCACATCATAAAAATTGCGAAGGATAATGGATTTCAAGAAAAGATGATACACAAGAAAATAAATAAATTTAAGGTACAAAAAATGATTAATGAAAGTACTCTTCAGACAGATAAAGATATTGGTAAAAAAATTCAAGAAGTTCACATACCATCCTTTAGTATTTGACAAGTTTCAAAAGGTCTTCAACAAATTCAACATTAAATTAGCACCGAAAAATGATTACAGTTTAGGTAATTTAATAAAAACCAACAAAAATGAAAAGATTGAAGACTGCAAGAAATCGGGAATATATCAAATTAATTGTAAAGATTGTGAAAAGATATACATAGGAAAAACAAAAAGGAATCTAAATACAAGATTAAAGGAACACCTCAGAAAAATTAAAAATGGAGAAACAGAAAAATCTGCAATAGCTGCACATGCCTGGTCAGAAAAACATAGAATAGAAACCAAAACAAAATTACTTAAACAATTGGAAAAACCGAAGGAATTCACAATTTGGGAAAAAATTTACATATGCAAGAATAAAGCACGACTATGAATTTTTCAGTGATAAGGAGAGGGGATTGATTTGGAAGTTCGTCGGTCAGCCATCAGATGGCGCGGAGGGATTCTGCAGGATAGGAGGCCGTTGAACATCAGTTGTGAACGTAATACAGCATTGAGAATGTCACAAATGAAGTGAAGAAACTCGAGTCTGCTTGGGAGTTAAGAAGTATGAGGTGAGTGAAGAAATAACTAAACAATATTAGTCCATCAATATATTTGAAGAAAAAATTGTTTGCCTAGACCGAGACTCGAACCCGGGACCTTTGGCTTTCTGGGTCCCGGGTTCGAGTCTCGGTCTATGCGAAAATTTTTCTCTTCAAATATAATGTATTCTTCAGTGAGAAGTGTTAAATTAATAATAAAAAGTCACAAATATTTTCAGATTAATCTGCGCCTGTCTATATAAATTAATAGAATAAAACTTAAATAATAGTTTTAAAAAAACTAAAGCAACACGCTTTATTAGAACACCGATCAAAAAAATAAAAAATAATTTTAGTTTCCAACACGCTTGAGATAAAATTACAGTGGTCAACAACAACAAAATCATCTCCAACACATCTAGAATAAAACTAGAGTTATCTACAAAAAAAATTACCATCAAAAGCGTGGGGTGCTCTATATCAATTAATCTATTTGATAATAAACAGATATTGGTAAAAGTAAAGTCTCTAAGAAGAAAATGTAAAAACCATAAAGAGCGGAAGAGGCAACCCTCCCACTAGGACTGATATAATGGGAGGTTATGACGATGAACCTTAAGAAGGCAGCCCCTTGAATCGTCTTACCCTGCGAGATGCCAGTAACACCTTCAGGGGACAACCTACATTACTAAATGTCCTCATGAAAGCAACCGGATTGACCATATGAAGACAACTAAAGCAAGAAATAGGACTAAAGATTTAGGTATATCTGAAATAATGAAAATTGGCACTTGGAATGCAAGAGGCATTAGAAATAAAGAACCAGAACTAGAAAACGAATTAAGTAAGATGAATATAGATGTAGCAGTTATTACCGAAACTAAAAAGAAATTAAAAGGATAAATAGAACTGAGAAATTACTTATTAATTTATCATGGAGTACCTCAAAATAAACGTGCCTCGGCTGGAATAGCAATAATGATAAAAAAATAATACATAGCTACGAATTTATAAATGAAAGAATGATGAAATTAAGTCTGCGTATACAAAGAGGATATATTACAATTATAGGAATATATAGCCCAGATGAAGGACAAAATAGAGATGAAGTAATAGAGTTTTACGAAGAACTCCAGAAAGTCATAAATAAAACAAATAAAAATGATTACCTTATTTTAATGGGAGATTTCAATACACGCATAGGAAATAAACCAATACCAGAAACCATAGGTAAACATGGTGAAATAACTATAAATAATAATGGAAAACTTTTAATAGACTCCATCACCTATATTAGCTTTAAAGTAACGAATACCTTTTTTCCACACTTAGATATTCATAAATATACATGGAGCGCCAGAGGAAGTAGAAGTATAATTGATTATGTAATTGTAAATAAAAAACTTTCAAATTTAGTTCATGATACTAGAGTATATAGAGGGCCTGATATTAATTCTGATCATTTTTTAGTGATGTCTAAAATAGCTATCCCAACCCGATGGAAGAAATTACAGTATGATAAGATGGAACATAATGAAACATTTAAAGTTCACCTATTACAACAAGAATCCATTAAAGAACTATATCAAAAGAGATTAGACCAGTATATTACAGAAAATCCTATAAGTAGAAATATAAATGAAGAATTGGATGAGATTAAAAAGAATAATAACTCAAGCTGCAAAAGAATCTTTAGGAATGAGAAAGAAATCATATTATAAAAAAAATTAAAAATTTGGAATGAGGACTTGGAACATCTAATCAATGAAAAGAAAATGGCGCATCTAAATTATCTTAATAGGAAAACAAATGAATCATTAATTGGATACAAAAGAAAAAAAACGCAGTAGTTCGTAGAGAAGTTAGAAAAACTAAAAGAACAATGTGGGATAAATATATAAGCGATATCAAACACGATGTACATGGAAAACAAGAAAAGGCATACAAAATTATGAAACATTTAAACAATTAAACAAGAGATACACTTAAATTAAATAACATTCCACAAGAAAAATGGATAGAATACTTTCAAGAATTATGGACAAAAAAATAAGAAAAAAATGAAGAAGAAATAATACAAGCGGATGAACACGTAGATTTAATAACCATAGAGGAATTAACAACTTCTATTGATCATTTCTGTTACACCTACACTAGGGCCTAAATGCCATCATAATAAAATTCTATAAAAACAGATGAAGCATATACACAAGATACTTCTTTATTATACCAAAATATAGGAAATAAATAATCACCCTTTAAATGCGGATTGAAGTCTCAATCAAAATATACACAAGTGTTTTATAGATAAAAAAACTAGGGTAAAAATTATAATAAAATGACTATTTCACATCAATATATTTTTCAATCTATGAGGACACACTTATGAAATCTTATATAATATCAAAAACAACTTTGTTAGTTTCAACCTAATGGGACACTCTTATGAAAACTTATATAACCCAAACACATTAGGATAAGTAGTTAAAAACATCTTATATAACATGGCCATGATAGAACTAGGAATATTACAAAAGATTGGGTAAGAAAATAGGGCTTCCATTAGTTTTAGGGAATGGTGAAAGGTAGAGATGAGAATATAAAAAGCAGGGTTTTTTGAGTAGAAAAGGTCAGAACGGTGTAGGGGACCGAAGGCGGTCCCCCTGGGGGACGAGAGCAGCCTCTACATGGGTAATATGAATCTTTTATCTTTTTATTATTATCATTCTTTAAATAGTAATTTTACATACATAAATTTAATTAAAGGACCAAATGGTCCAAAGAACTTAGAATAATGACCAAAGTTGATTCTTTTAAATGATTGTTTTCTCTCTCTGAATTTAATCAGTTTTAGTATTTTGACGCTTTTCAATATGGCAATTTTAACTGGTTTTAATGAGTGTTTTATATGTTTTGGTTATAATATTGCTTTATGTTTTATTTTATTTAAATAAATTAATAATAATTTTTTGTTTCAAAGTGTTTAAATGTGGAATTCATCCTCTAAAACCAAGGCCAACCGCTTGGGCCAAAGACCACTTAAACTATAGAGATCTTTTTACGCTACGTTACGGCTGGGCTTAACTGTCCACTGTAACATTCTGGATGGCAGACGGATGGTATATTCGTGAACATAATATTCTATTATATTCACGGATAAGGAAACGAACCATAGACCGCAAAAATTAACCTTCAATTCGTATACAATAATAATCTACATGTTTTTTTTCATCAAAAATCACATTGGTGCTAATAAATAAACTATGTCTTTTAAAACAGAGGAGAAACCAGAAAATTTTCAACTTTGGGACATTATTAATAACTGGCTTTAGGACTGTCGTGTATTTTTTTTTGTGGTTATTTTATTTTTTTTAGGATCTATTTTTGGGTATAATTCAATGTTTTGTATTGTCAATGGGTAATTTTTTGGATATGTAACTATACTGCAAATTTCGGTGTTGTTGATGTTTTTTCATAGAGATGTTACTTTCTTTACAGTCAGATATCTATATATTTTTTCTAGGTTATGTTATATGTATACTTTTTCAGAACTTGATTTTTTTAGGATACATATAGTTTTTGGTTATAGATAATTTTGGTGTTGTAGATGATTTTGACAAAGTTTTTTCAGTCAGATGATATTTTTTGTTTGTTATCCTAGGTTATGATATTTTTTTTTCAGAACTTGAATATTTGTAGAGTTACACTGTTTAAGTAACCGGAAGTGTAGTTATGAAATTGATTTAATTTTTTTGTGTTAATTAAGGCAATATCTCATTTACTGTTAATAATTCTACTTTGATAATGACATATTTTTATTTCGTCTATCGGGAAGGCGTGGCACGATCAAATGTACACATAAATCATTTCTGAAAGCATCACCACGAGAGATAAGCCCAAGGGATCATAGGTTGCTTACACGCCACTAAATTGAATTTTTTTTCGTATATTTTATGGATTACAAAAAGGGTAATAAAATTTGAGGGAACAAGATGGCGGACGCATCTTACACTTATGCCACTAATGCACTAAACACTTGTAACACGTTTTGTACTATGCAAACATTCATTTATATATATATTTATTTATTTATTTATTTATTTATTCACGTAAAACACGAACTTGGATATCTTACTTAACCATGGATAGAGGTATGATACGTAAAATTAATTTATGGATTATTAACTAAGTAAATTGTTTTGTTAGGTTAGGAAATGAGGAGTTGGCTTACGTCCATTATAAATGTTTTTCTTGCCAAAGTGGCAACGGTGACTACAGAGCCATCTACCTGAGGCAATATTAACCTTTACAGCCGCCCACGCAACTCGTGCATACACACTGGGACCTTTTCACTAATACTAGTTAGGTAATTTATCTTAGGCCACGTAAGGCTCAAAGAACCACATTATAACTTGCAAGGTAATGAGTGATTTATATTGGGAAAATGAACAAATTAAAATAAATCCAATGATAAGAATATGAATAACTTAACTATAAAAATAGTAGCCGAAAAACTAGAAGGGAAAACTATTTCTAGACAATCGGCACTTGATGTCAGCCGGGTTATCAGCCCTGCGTGACGACCGCCTACACCCCAGAACAAGCGTCTGGTACTCATTTCAGTTAGAGGCTAAGTCGACCCCAGGGCCATAGTGCCGCCAGAAGGTTTGGATCAGGTTAAAAATCCTAAACCCACCGGGACTTGAACCTCGACTTTCTTACGTGTAGTGCAGTGATTTAATCACTACTCTAATTAGAATAAATAATCATACTAATTATATCAAAATAATTTTAAACACTATTAGAGTTAAACAAACAACCGTGCGACAATGACAAGGCAGGGCATGAGGCGATTAACGGATAATAATACCGATTTCGTGGCTGAAATTGTTATCCTAGGATATTTTATGGTAAATACGAGCACCTTATAATATGTAGGAACATTTTTCAGTTAAAATCGAGAGTTAGACAAAAAAAGATAACTAATAACTGAGTGGTTTAAAATTATAGTAATAATAATGTGGCAAGCGAAGTGGTAAGGCCCATCCTAGCTATACACTAGCGATACAGGAAATAGTATTTTTTTCTGAATAATAAAATATGGACTCACCATCGTGAAGGAATGGGTAAAAACCGCCATCTTGAGAACTATTTTTTTTGGGGAACTTAAACACTTGCAAGAAGTCAGTCTTCACTTAACATGCAAGAAAAACTAAGTGTTTATTGTAAAGCACTAGAGGCAGGATATCAGCTAACAGTAAGTTTCAGCCATAACATTGGAATGAGTTTATTTTGGGATGTGAAAGTTAGATTTCTCCACATAGTTATGAACTCCAGGAAGCTGAACTAGTAGACTATGGACAAAATTTATACTAATTACATTTACATGCCAATAAATACTATTATTTTTTCGGTCATAAGGAAACGTAATGGAAAATAAATAAATAAACGACAGATATTTTTAACAACTTAAGGGACTAGCAATTAAGGGAAAGTGGCATGTATTAGCAAACAGAGACAAGGTATTTTAGCAACAGAGAGTATGGAAAAGAGGCATGGAGACTTAGGATAAATTAGAGAGAACTCGATCAAAAGCGGGGAATGGAGATTTAGCGCAATAAAACAAAGCAGACACCACACCCCTCCCTAAAGGAAATAACATTACTGAGGGATTTCCAACTCGACACTCATGGAAGGGAAGACGACATAACTTCAGGTTGAATAATAGCTTAAAATATTTTTTTTTGGTTAACGCCTCATGCGGTGTTGAGTTTTTGCAACAAATGCAGGCGAGCGCACCATGTGTAGGGCTCAACTACAGTATGAGAAGTTTCTAAATCATAAGTGAAGTTTTAAATCATGAATGAAGTCATAGAGGCTAGCGCAATTAAGGGGGGGACTCATTTGACCCGAAATACAGATTATAGTTTCGGAAACGGAAAGAATGGAAACTCTGAATAAATAAGAGAGAGCTCGTACAGAAGAGGGGAATGGAGACTTGGCACAATCATAGGGGAACTCCGCTAGTGAGGAATACAGAACAAAGGTGGAAACAAGATGCATACAGAAATGATCAGGGGGGAAAAAAGGGGGAGGTAGACTTCTTCCCATAAAAATTTTATGTAGGATACTTGGCAGTCAGTGAGATGTTTTATCCGATCTAGTAGAAAGTGGAAATTCAAATGGGAACCCAGAGGTTACACAAAATACTATTACTGAGTATACAAAACAAATAATACACTCTACAGGCAGTGGTTTTTGCTGAGATGGACTGGCTTGGGAAAGATTGGAGTGTCTAAAGGCGCCTAGACTCTCTTGATCTGCAGGCCTCGTTCCATGTCAGTTAGGGCTAGTGACCGGTCGAGAAGTAGACACACACACACACATATGGGATATGACATATTAAGATAATAGATGAAAACTAGATCGCTTAAGACTCTCCATATTTAGGCATAGGCCTAAGAGGAGATATAAGAGGATAGGCTGCAACTTAGGTCAATTTTGGCTAGGTAACGTTAGGCGGACACGCACACATAGAAAAACAATTACACAATCGCACAAAGGGATACAAGTTGGGAAGGACTAAGGGCCCTTTTGGAGAGGTTTTTTGCCCTCGACAATTTGGCGAGTTGCCTGAACACTTCGCCAACGAGCTAGGGAGAAAGCTAGGCAGGTGCAAGTGGAAGGTGGGACACCCCCGTTATGACATGAGCTAGAGACAGAGAACTCCAAAATGATCTTGGAGCACTGGCTATAAAACCTTGCCGGCTAGGCACTGACGTTAGGGACCATATGAAACAGCATCGTTTAGGGAGAGATAGGCATCCGAGAAACTAGAGACAAACGAAAGCACAAAGCAATCACGGGCAGAGAGACCCACAGGAACAGCTGTGATACCCGGGTTTAGGGAGCGATGAGGACAATAGTAGGATCACCATCAGAAGGGAATCGGATCAAATCCACTCCGATGATGAGGCCGTCGTCCGATGAGCCCAAAAGGCTCTCCCTAAGATTAACGTCGAAATCGAGATTTCTGAGGCAGCAGGATGAGAGGGGTAGGGTTATGAATGACTCGAGTCACTGTCGACTAGGAGTGGAACTAGTTGTCCTCCGCCTTGAGGCCGAGCCCGGGAAGACCCGAGTCACCAAGCCCGGATGGCAGCCCATTTCTGGTTCTCAAGGTCGAGCCCGACGAATTGGCTAACCCACCCCAAGAGTACTATCAGAAGAAGCTAACAAGGAGGCAGACAGAGCTTGAGTCACCGTCGACGGATGGACTAACCATCCTCCGTCTTCGAGGCCGCGCCCGAGCGATGGTCTGGGACCTCCAGAGTAGGACTAAGAAGTCAGGAATACAAGGAGCAATGGTCAGGGACCATTCAGAGTCGATAATGATGCCAGAAGAAGAACGCCACCGGTGGTTAGAGCAAAGCGGAAAGGGAAACCGCGATGAGAAAGCCGTACGCACACATAGAATATGGTCATAACGAAGAGACAACGGATACTAGCAAGGGACATCAGAAACGTTGGGACACTAGAGGAAGATTACTAAGGGAAGCACACATACATACGATTGTGCGATCGACGAGTAGAGCCAAGAGAGACAGATTGACCTAGGTAGGGAGATCTCAGAAATTAGAGGGTAAACACATAAGGGGTACACGAAATTAGAGGTTAAACACATAGGGTTGTACATGAAATTAGAGGGTAAACACATAAGGTAGTATAATGAGAGGTTAAACACTAAAGGTAGTACTCGCAATGAGAAGTTAAATACATAAGGTAGTACACGAAATGAGAGGTTACACCCGCAGGTAAGATAGGGAATAAGTCTACACGTATGAGACCAGGAACTGACCCAAAAACGTAAATGAAAATTAAGAGGAAAGTAAAAGAGTAGGAGATGACAAAAGGGAGAGGTTAAACCCGTAGGTAAAATAAGAGAACAGATGAGATATTGCCGAACGAATTAGGAAGGACTTAAGGGAACAACACCATTTGGATTTTTTTTAAGTTAACTATTGTAGGCCGTAGCACGGAAAATTGACATATAGGTTATAAACAAGGGAATTTAAGATGCAAACGAGCATCAAGGATGAAGAATGATTGAAGGAAAGGAATGCTCTCAAAAATCAGGACCTCACGAGGGAATGATATCCGGAATTCAGGTTACATAATTGTACTAAGTAGTATTTACATCTTAAAGCCCTATCGATTTATGTGTAGGCCAGCACACTCGATCGAACGCAGGACTTTATAGAGGGAAAAGCAAAATTTGTAATTTTAACCAAGCAATGGAAAGTTTTGAAAACAAGCGGTAAATATACGGTAAGATACTGATTTTTTTTTGAATCCAGTGAAACCTGAATTGCAATAAGGGCGTAAATGATTCATGAGAATCATAATACCAGAAACATAAGAGCATTTCTTTTGCAACATGAGGCTCGCGATAAGAGACAGATAGGTGCATGGGTGCACATAATAAACAAAAACTAAATAATACGGAATAATAGAATGTTGTATAACAATAATAAGACCTAAAGCCAGGACGTCTAGTAAGCAGGGTTCAGAATATAGTATCAGAGATAAGATGGCTAAACAATGAAGCATCTGAGCGACGAGTTTAAATCAAACCGAAAATGACCATTTTATGACAAGAAGTGATAATAGGAGATGCGAACCCAGGTAGAGCAAGATACCCGCCAACCAGAAATCGATGTTTAAAGTTATCCTCCCAGGTTTTAACAAAATAAAATGAGATTTTCAGAAATTACGAACTACCAGCTTCCCGCCTGGACCTGCGGCCCACCTCGCACACTTCATGATGGGAGCAAGATTACGCAGCCTAGACTCACGGCACACCCTGTACATCTAATGACAAGAACAACAACATAAGAGTTGCCAGGACCAGCTACACCACCATGTACATCACATGATGGAAGCACAAGAGGGATGAATGTCCAGATTCGCAACCAGCATAAGGCAAACACCTCACAAGCAGTAAAGAACAAACCCAGGCAATTATAAAAAACACTATCTCCAACGTCAACCTTGACCTAACTTCCCTCATACCAAAAATTGCACCTATAGATGAATCAAGAAAACAAACTCCACGTCAAGATTAATTCCTATCAAACCTTTCACAAGCTCTCCTTGGACCTAACTGGGTGTTGTTTAATGAAACTAGGCATAACCAAATCAAAGGCCTACCTGGACCAACGGCAGCTGAACATGATCCACGAACTCGAGCATTAGAACATGGCATCATCCATCGAGGCAAGCAGACACGAACCCTGTCTTCCAAGGTAGCAGCAGCAGACACAGCAGTATCCGATAATTTTTTTTAAGTGTTCAGGTTCACGAAATGGAACCTTAGAAGTGAAAATAAATAAAAAGGTCTACAGTAGAAAGAGGTAAACAAAAAGAAATTGGTTAAGTGCGACAGATGTGAATAAAGTGAATAGTGCATCGTTTCGAAAGATACCACAAGAAAAGTTAAAAAAAGGAAAAAGGACGGAGATCAGTAAATATTTTTAGTGGAAAATTATTTTTTTATATAGTGTATGAGGCACATTTTGTGCTTTTGAAAGTGTACTGTTTTAGTTTAAGAAGAAGTATAGTGTTCTCACTAAGTAAACAGATATTAACGATATTACGACACAATCAAGGGTATCCGGGGCAACTAACAAGTAAAAGACGATCTAACCTCTTAGAATGAGAACAAAATACTTCCAGGTTACAGATGAAATCGCCATTTTGATGACGTCAGTTCCACTCCCACTTAAAGTTAAGTCAATAAGATAATTGTCGGGACAAAATCCCGGGAGGCGAGAGATATCCTATAAGGAAAAAAGACTTTCGGTTTTTCAAACCTACAGTCTTATTTAGGGGGGAATGTTACACCTACACTAGGGCCTAAATGAAATAATAATAAAAATCTATAAAAACAGATGAAGCATATACACAAGATACTTCTGTATTATACCAAAATATAGGAAATAAATAATCACCCTTTAAATGCGGATTGAAGTCTCAATCAAAATATACACAAGTGTTTTATAGATAAAAAACTAGGGTAAAAATTATAATAAAATGACTATTTCACATCAATATATTTTTCAATCTATGAGGACACACTTATGAAATCTTATATAATACCAAAAACAACTTCGTTAGTTTCAACCTAATGGGACACTCTTACGAAAACTTATATAACCCAAACACATTAGGATAATTGTTAAAAACATCTTATATAACATGGCCCTGATAGAACTAGGAATATTACAAAAGATTGGGCAAGAAAATAGGGTTTCCATTAGTTTTAGGGAATGGTGAAAGGTAGAGATGAGGATATAAAAACAGGCCTGTTGAGTAGCAAAGGTCAAAACGGTGTAGGGGACCGAAGGCGGTCCCCCTGGGGGACGAGAGCAGCCTCTACATGGGTAAGATAACTTTTTATTATCATTCTTTTAAATGGTCATTTTTTATACATAAATTTAATTAAAGGACCAAATGGTCCAAAGAACTTAGAATAATGACCAAAGTTGATTCTTTTAAATGATTGTTTTCTCTCTCTGAATTTTATCAGTTTTAGTAATTTGACGCTTTTCAATATGGCGATTTTAACTGGTTTTAATGAGTGTTTTATATGTTTTGGTTATAATATTGCTTTATGTTTTATTTTATTTTAAAAAATTATAATATTTTTTTTGTTTTAAAGAACTATAGAGATATTTTACGCTACGTTACGGCTGGGCTTAACTGTCCACGCGTAACAATTTCCATAACAAAAAGACACCGGGTACCGATAATATGAACATAGAATTAATTAAATATGCATCTTTTCTCTATAGGTTCGTCTACTAGATTTTATAAATATATGTTGGAAATTTGGATTTATACCTGAAGAATGGAAAATTGCCAAAATATACCCTATATATAAAAAAGGAAACAGACAAGTTTGTTCTAATTATAGAGGAATAAGTATATTGAATATGTGTTATAAAATGTTCTAAAAAACCGCTTAAACATAATTACAGAAAATATCATATTGGATGTTCAAAACGGATTCAGAAAGGGAAGATCCTGTTCTGACTGTATATTCACAATGACTCAATTATTTGAAAAGCATATAGAATTTATAGACTATATATATAGGATTTATAGACTATGAAAAGGAAAAGTTGGGAACAATTTGTATCCTTCTTGGAGAATGATGTAACAAGGTTCCAACCATCAATATGTAACATTTTTAAAAATTTAAATAGTGAAAACAAAGGTATTGCTAGAATAAATATAATTCCTCATGATAAATGGATTAATTATTATCAAAATTTATGGACAAACAACTGTCCCTCTTTACAGATACAAGAGCCAGATAATTTACAAAGATACTTTATCTCCTTAGGGGAACTTCAAATAGCTTTAAAAAATATAAAGAATAACAAAGCACCTGGTGAAGATGAAATACCCACTGATCTATTTAAATATTCTAGTCAACTATTTCTCAAAAGATATTTAAACTTCTTGAATATCATATGGCAAGGAGAAAATCCACCTCAAGATTGGTCAAATCATTAGTAATTCCAATATTTAAAAAAGGAGATAAGACCAATTGTGATAATTACAGAGGGATCAGCTTATTAAACTCTGGTTACAAAATTTATTCCACTATTATTAAGAATAAATTATATAAATATTATGAAGATATACTTGGAGAAGAACAAAATGGCTTCTGGAAGGGTAGATCATGCTCTGATGGATATTTCACAATGCAAATTTTGATTGAGAAACATCGTGAATTTAATATAGAAACACACTTGGCATTTATTGACTTTAAAAAAGCCTTTGCTAAAGTGAACAGAGGTCTGTTATTTGAAATTTTGATGAAAGATCAGATCCCAAAGCAGATCATATATAATATTTATAACATTTATAAGTCAACTCTCATTTCAATAAAAATAAAAGAAAAAATAACTCAGTGGAAAGAAATAAACTCAGGAGTCAGACAGGGTTGAGGCCTCTCCCCTCAACTTTTTAACATATATATAAATGCCATTGAAATAGAGTTTCGAGAAACAAAACACAGAAGTATCACTATCAATAGAAATTTAAAATTATATATAATAATGTTTGCAGATGATCTTGTTTTACTAGCAACATCTGAAGATGATTTACAATGGTCAGTACATAATTTAAATTTGATAGCCCAGAAATATTCAATGGAAATATCTACCAATAAAACTAAAATAATGGCCTTTTGTGGAAAATCCCCAATACCAAGCAAAATTTGTTTAAATAACAAAATTTTAGAGAGAGTTAATGAGTTTACTTATTTGGGATATAAACTCTCTTTTGTTGAAAATTTGGATTTATCAGAGAAAATTGTGAAATTCAACAAATCAATGGGAATCATTAATAGAGTTTTAAAACCTTCATTAGTGCAAAAACTCATACTCATCTTTATCAAATAGTGGCTCGACCAGTTTTATGTTATGGGAGTGAACTGTGGGCTATAAGGACGAGAGATGAAAGCAGACTAACAGCTTGTGAGATGAGATTTATGCGCCGAACAGCTGGCTACACCAAATGGGATCGAAAGAAAAATGTAGAAATCCTTGAAGAATTTAATGTGTCACCAATACTGGACTACATCTCCAGAATCAGCTAAACTGGAAGGAACATATCTCAAGAATGGCTAGATCCAGGATCCCCAAGACAATAATGAACTACTGTCCAAATGGGAAACGGTCACTTGGTCGACCTATGAAAAGATGGCACGAAAACCGCTTTCTCAGGCCGTAACAGTTCTTCTAGGACTAATACCTGGCAGGATGATGATGATGATGATGATGATAGACTATGAAAAAGCTTTTGATATGTTAAATAGAAATAAATTATAGGATATAATGACAAATGAAGGTATTCCACAACATTTGATTATGGCTATACAAAATTTATATGTAAATAATAAAATTGTAATAGACAGGGGTTTTTAAATCTAAACAACAAAAAATGGTAACAATAAATCGTGGTGTCAGACAAGGGTGCCCTTTATCACCTTTTCTTTTTAATTTATATATAGATCAAGTTTTGTTAAAGTGACAGATTAATTTAAATAAACATTTTAAAATAAATAATAAACTGTTGGATACAATATTATTTGCTGATGATCAAGTAGTGATTTCTAGTTCAGACAATAACCTACAATTTGGAAAAAATAAGTGCCAATTACAATTTAAAAATTTCAAAGAATAAAAGTAAAGTTTTAGCATTTAAAGGACATGATACCTTAAGAGCAAAAATAGTAATTGATAATAAAATTTTAGAGCAGGTGAACAGTTTTAAATATCTAGGTTTCAATTTATCATATGTTAAAATTGAAGATATTAATGACAAAATAAATAAATTTAATCTAATGTGTGGCACTATTAAATGAACCCTTAAAAACACAAGAAAAGAAACAAAAATTAAATTTTATAAAGTAATGGCTGTTCCTGCATTGATGTATGGATCAGAATGTTGGACGATCACTAAAAGACAAGAACAAAGATTGGAAGCAGCTGAGATGCGATTTTTAAGAAATATAGCAGGATATACTTTGCTGGATAAGAAAAGGAATGAAGATATAAGAAAGGAACTAAATATTTTCAAACTTACAGACCGAATAATTAAATATAGGAATGACTGGAAAGAACATATTGATAGAATGCCAGAAGGAAGATTTCCAAAATTATTGCTAAATTATAAGCCACACGGAAGGAGAAATGTTGGACGCCCACATAGAAGATGGTCTGAACAATTTTAACAATTCTAGCTTTCATGAAACCGGAACGAGCCAACAGGCTTAATCCCTGGATGATGATGATGATGATTTTTAGTGTCTAGGCACGAATATAATTATATATTTTTTAATTATTATTATCTAACACATTATTATAATATTTTTGAATATTTTAATATAGATAAATAGTTATGGTTAATCGTATCCTTCTCATATTTTTTGGATAAATTACAATGTGGTAAGTTTACAAAATTGTCATTATTATTTTACAGAATAAGATAAAAATGTAAATATCTTTAAATTTGATACTATTGTAGTATGAGCTAAAAGTAATACTCTTTTTAAAAAAATCCTCCGGGCCAGATTTGAACCAGGAGACCCATGGATTACTGAAATTATATACCACTACAGTCTACCACTCTACCAACTGAGCTACCAGATGATATCTTCTTCTTCTTCTTCTTCTTCTTCTTCCTTCCAAGTATTGGGCCAAGGCCTGTTACAATCCTATAGAAAATTTTCTCTCCAGCGTTTCATAGGGCGGGCCAGTGATCTTCATCGTCTTGGTATATAATATTAAACAGCTTTGGGGATCCAATTTAAACTCATTCTTTCTAGATGGTGTTTCCAATTTAGTTGGTACTGTTTAATATATTCCAAAATTGGCGTAGTCTTCAATTCTTTTAAGATATCGGTATTCCTTTTCTGATCCCATCTGGTGTAACCTGCTGTTCTGTGCATGAATCTCATTTCACAAGCCGTTATTCTGCTTTCATGTTGTCTTTTTAGTGTCCATGCTTCACTACCATAGGTCAACAGTGGTCTAGCCAAAGTGTTATATAAACATAATCTGGTGTTATTTTTGTACAGGGGATGGTTTCATAACTTGATTAATAATTCCCAAATTTTTATTACAACTAGTAATTTTTTCAGGGATATCCTTTTCATCCCAGATAGAGAGATAATATTCAAGATATTTAAATTGATTAAATCTCTCTAAAATTTTATTCTGGAGACAGATTTTACTTTGTATGGGGTCCTTCCCATGAAATGCCATAATATCAGTTTTGTTAATTGATATTTCCATATTAAATTTAGCAGCTATTTTTTTATAAATTATGAATTATAGATGATATAATATTAATTTCTTACAACGATGGACTAAAAAGTTGATAAGTCCGCAACCTATTATACCGGTCATTATTTTTTTGATGTCCTGATGATCCTGGCCAGGATCTTAGAAAAAATGTATGAAATTATTGTATTTTCATTGGTCTTTTACAAGTATACAAAGTTTCAAGTCGATCCAATGTTTTTAAGTAGGTGAAAATCATGTTGAAAGATTCCATTACATAGGCAGATACAGGTCAAGCTAATATAAAGTGTGTAAAAATAGACTAAAAGCTAAGGTGGACTCTGGGGTCCACTTTACCCGAATATGAAAGTTAAAGTGGACCTTTCTTGTACGTAAAAAGTTTATAATTAATTATGAAGATGATTGCATATTTGAATAAAATAACAATTCTATTTCATAGTTATAACTTATAACACTAATGATTATCACTGCAATTAAAAAAATTCAACTCCCTTACTTAAAAGAAGATAAACAACAAATTCAAAATAGGGGTCCACATCACCTGAAGTTCCTCTATATGTGTATGCATGTGTCTGTTAATGCTTTTGCGGTCACAATTTTTTCCCCCATAACCAACATTAATAAAATTCATGCACAGAGAAAATAATCCAGCTAAGATAAACATACTCAAGGAGATGGAAATTTTGAAGGCAGTTAACAACAATGACCAACTGATAAATGAAAATGCACCCAGTACGTGTAATCCCCTCTATCAGATTTTCAGTGGAACACCAGTATTGAATCAGGGGTCGACAGATAAGAGCCCATATCCTGTTCTTCTGCTGATGATGGGACTAGTCCCAAAAGCGCTACAGATAATGAATAATCTTTGAGTTGAGGAGACGGACCTTTTAGGTAAATATTTCATAATTTTATATTTTAATTCCCACAACCAAACTGGCATATAACATCAATTGAGAAATGTTAGTTAACTAGCAAAATCAAACCATTAGGAGAAAAGGTTAAATACCAAAATTAAAAATAAATCTATAAGCGGCAATTTTAGTTTTTTTGCAACAAAACTTGATATATGTCATTTAAATAAAATGAGAATGCTATTCTCCAAAAATTGGACCATCAGGAGTGAAGGTTTAAATGAAAGTTGAAATTTTAAAATTACTCTAGTAATTTTTGTTTGTTCACAGTAAAGTTCAACATCTGACATTATTTGAATGAGAAAATTAAGATTGAGCTCGTTGATTAGCAGAGTCAGACCATTATGAGTGAGGAATGGCATGAAGGTTGAAATTTTAGTGTAAACAGTTTTAATGATCTAGCAGCTGCAACTTTTGTTTTCTTTCAACAAAAGTTGCTAGATATACCGTAATTCAATTATCAAAATAAAACATATTCTATAAAAGCAACAAAATCAGACCATAAGGAGTGGAGTTTACTTGGAACTAAAAATTTGAAAATTGTTCTAATTGGTCCAATCTTTATTTCCTCACAATAAAACTAAATATATATGATTTAATTAACAAAAGAAAGATTTCTAAAAGCCAGCAAAATCAGATCATAAATTTGATTTTTTGAGGAATTTGCTTTCTTTACTCAGCTCCTGCATTTTGTCATTACATGTGTTCGATGTGTCTCATTAGTGACTCTCAATATACTGAGTCTATAATCAAGTTCATCCCATACTCGATTAATCATATGCAGTCCACAGATGAAAAGAAAGCAAGGATGAGGAATTTGTTACTCAGCATATTATATTATGAGGGATTGTACTATAACTTACTTAGATCAGTTAATGAATGGGCATGCTAGTTCTGAGTCTGATGGACAATTCTCATTTCCATTTTCTCTATTCTATTTGTTCTCACTCCAATCCATTCCTCCTAATGATTTGATAACACTGTCCATCACATCTTGCATTCCATGGAATATAGCAACTTTCTTAATGTGTCTACTTGCCAACAGAAGTCTATTGCTTTTTTTAAATGTCCTCAAGGAGTTTTTTTTATAAAAGTCCCTAATTATATCCTGAAACATTCTACTAACAAAATTGTCAAAGTGAAATTTATGTTCCTCAGCCTGAGGTCTCTTTTTACTCTAGAGTACACAATGAAGTTTTACCAGCCTCAACACCTTCTTTTCTTATTTTGGATATACTGTGTTCTGATATACTTACTTAACACTTAATACAGGCTTTCCACTTTACAGCAGTTTGCCCTTGATTCCTGCTTTCCAGAGATTCTTATCTTCTCATTGTCCTTCTTCTAAACCCCTCTTCATCATGGTATCATATATTCCCTCATACCATGTTCTTCTACTTCTCCCCCTCTTCCTTCTGCCTGGTACCATCCAATCTAACTCATGTTTAGGCCACTGGTCTTCCGACTTCCGTTGTACATGTCCATACCACTGTAAAGCTCTCTTTGTTATCCTTTCGATAACAGTTTCTTGTGCATCCATTTCTTGTCTGATATATGTATTTTGAATGTGTTGTAGCCTGGCTATTCTCATACTTCTCCGTAATTCATCCATTTCTGTCGCCAAGATTCTTTTCTGCATCCTTTCATTTATTGTCCAGCTTTCTGATCCATATGTAAGTATACTTTCTATTATTGTCTGTATAATCTCTTTTTTTTGTTTTTTTGGTCAAATTTCTATTCCATAAAAGACCATACAGGGATCTAATCGCCTTCCTTGCACAATTTACTCTGTTAATAATATCTTTTTCACAAGTACCAGATTTATCTATTATAGATCCAAGATATTTAAATTCTTCAATACATTTGATTATCATATTATTTATTTGTAGGTCTTCTGAATTTCCTCCGATTACCATATATTCTGTTTTGATATAATTTATCTTCAGCCCACCTACTTCAAATGCATCTACCAACTTTCTAATCATATATTCTATATCTTCTTTATCTTGTCCTATTATAATCTGGTCATCAGCGAATAATAAATTGTGCAGTAAATGGTCATTAATGTTGATTCCCATTCCCCTACATGACTTATTCCATTTCATTAATACATGTTCTAAGTATATCTTGAACAATGTTTGTGACATCTCGCATCCTTGTCTTAATCCTTTTGTTATATCAAATTCTGAGGATACTCTATTTCCAACCTTAATACTTGCTTTACAATCATACATTCTTTTTATAAAATGTATAAGGGATTTAGGTATTCCAAACTTCTCCATTGCCACCCAAACTTTGTTGATGGATACAGAGTCATATGTTCTGATATATGTAGGGATATGAGTGTAGGGATTCCTAAGGTCATAAGATACGAAAATAATAATCAAAAGAAAAAAATATATATAATAAATCTTGTGGTAAACAAATCTTGATATTCAAGTCATATTCATGAACTGGCCTGAATAAACCAGCATGTAGATAAGAATGTCAAAACTATATTGGAAACTTGGAAAACACATTACTCAGTAATCAGATTTACCTTTGATAATAAAGGTCTAAAGTCACCATCTCTATCAAAACAATATACAGTTAGATCTAAGTTCACCATCTGTATCAAAACAATATACAGTTAGAAGTTGAGGTTCTGGAAACATTCAGATCAGAAAAAGTAACCCTAAGCTTAGAAAGTAGTGTTTTCACATTTAATTTGGTACGTGAAAGTAGAGGAAATTGGATATTTAAACTATGCAGTTAGGCCCTAAGACAGGAGAAGGTGAGAGACACTGAAGCGCTACTAGTCTGAGCATGGCCTCTATCCTCTTATGTAAGTGAAAATACTAATTACTAAGTCTTTCAGGTGGAAATATAAAATATTACTTAGGTAACATTTTTAATTACTTAGAGAAAATATTAAGTACAATAAAGAACTTAGGGTCTTGTATAAGATACATATCTAACTTAAAATATTGCTTATGTTCTAATTGACTTGAGTTAAACAGGGAACGTAATTCTCACGAATAAATAATTACATTGAGAATAATGTACTAGTTAGAACAGTAAATTAAACTGATCTCTCTGAGTCACGCTTGAATTATATGAATAATATTTCGCGACATCCCAAGTGTTTTCCATAGTTTCCATATGTTATTCTGGGTTGAGGTTATCATTTATTTGCATTTTTAAGAGCTTTAACATTTATTCGGTAATTCTAAGAGTTTTTATATGTATGGGTAATTGGTTTTTGTAAATAAAGTTGGTTTTTTCTTATATCGCATTCCAAAGCTTGTCAGAATCTGCACATTCCTGCTTACTTAACGAGTTTGGTGAGTCACTCATCTCCAACTCACGTTGCAGCTAATATTGCTTGACCACCGTTAACCCCATTCCTGCTTCCGCTCGAACCACTATTAAATTTAATTAATATTAAAAGACATTTTATGGTTATATAGGCCTTTTTTACGCTACCGAATTGTTAACCCTCGCCTAGTTTATAACAAAATTGGTGACAGCTGGTCGGCATCTCGAAAATATTATTTTTTATTATATTTCCGAAAAAGAAACGGACCCCTAGCGCCAAAACTAGCTTTGCTACGCTAAATTTAAATTCGCGGATATAAACTTCATATTAATATTAATGTCCAACTAAATTTTCTATCTAATTTTTTTTTTCTTCTCTAGAAAATAAGAGAATTGATTGACGAGAGAGAGGTCAGGAAATTAACTGTATGTTATTAATTAAATTTTTCGAGCAATCGAATATTATCTTAAGTATTTATTTACAGGAAAAATGTATGTTATATTTCTTTTATTACACAGGATATTCTAGTATAATTGTGGTTAATAATAAGGTGTCTTTTATAGTAAGATTTTATCTTGTGTGAATTTTTTTTGGATATTTATTTTAATATATATATATATATATATATATATATATGTGTGTGTGTGTGTGTGTGTGTGTGTGTGTGTTGTGTCAAATTATAATTCATATCCAAGTTACTTAATTTATTGATTAATAGTGACTGTTTTGGTTAATTAATTGTGTCGATTGTAACAATATTACTTAGGTCGTCAAATCGTTGAATAGTAGATTTTTTAGAAACAATGCCACCTAAGGTTAATCCCCAATCTTTGGAATATATGGAGGCGGCAATTAAGGAGTTAACAGCTAGACTGATGTCCTACGAAACCGTTCAGTCTCAGATTCAAGTGCAATTAGATTCGGTAGTCACCTCCATCCCCAAAACTACACCAACTGCACCCGCGCCTCCAGCGAGGAAGAGCGCGGCTGGTGGTAGGTCTATGGTAGAACAGTTTCCCATGTGGGACGGGACGACCCCGAGCACGACAATAGAGGCATTTTTAGAAACAATAAATACGTGGGCAAAATTCAATAAATGGGATGACACCGAGAGAGCAATGGTAGTAAGAGCTAAATTAACGGGCGCAGCTACGACATTTTTAACGGGAGATCCGAGTTTAAATGACGTGGACTATATGACTTTGGCTACATGACTCACAGAGCGATTTTCAACGTATAACCCCGAGCTATACGCAGGCAAATTAACTGAGGTCAAGCAAGGGCCTAATGAACCAGTGCAGAGATTCGCGGATAGGTGCCGAGAGCTGGGAATACGATCGATACGATTCAAGGCCGTTCCGATAGCACAAACATCTATGAAGGAGGAAGCAAATTGTAGGACACTACTAGCCTTCGTAAGGGGAGTTAATAAAACTCTAAGTAAATTTATTGTGTCGATTGTTACAATATTACTTAGGACGCGATGGGAAGACGCCGAAGGGGAGGAAAAGGATAGGAACCCCAATAAAGGAAGCACGTGTGATTATTGCCACAAGCCAGGGGCACAACGTATTTCAATGTAGATCTTATACACCACAATTGGATGACTTCGCTCAGAACGTTTCAGTCCGATACAACAACGGGCACCTTTTCGAAACCATGCCCCACCTAGGACCAATAATTCAGGTGGAAACACTACCCGTAGGAATCCACCTCCGGTTCGGGATAACAGGGAATGCTATAAGTGCAACCGAACCGGACATTTTTCTCGAGACTGCCCCACGAGGCAGGAAGCCCCAAACGCCACACGTTCGACGACGCAGACCTAATCGTCGAACCCAGCACCCCGAAGAAATTAACAGTATTTAGGGTCTAGTTACCGTCAGAATTGAAGAGAAGGATCGTTCCTTTCTAATCGATTCTGGGGTATGTGTCTCTATTATAAAACCTGGAATTAGCAACTTCGAGATTTACCCTGCAGTGTTCACATTGTATGGTATATCGGGCATCCCAATCGAATTATTGGGCTCCCAAATGGTAACATTCAAAATAGATAATGTCAGTAACACCGAGGTAATTGTGACTTCGCATTTATCCTACGAATTTGATGGATTATTTGATCACGATATACTAAATAAATTAAAAGCTGATATTAACCCTTCAGAGCGGGTGGAGTTAAATGGCCGGCGATAACCTTTTGCGGAAGGAATGTGTTCACGGGCATTTAAATCCAGCCGTTCAGTGCCAGTATTCCAATAAAGCATTTAAATGGAAATATCTTGAGTAATTTAAATTTATTTAATTACATTTATTACGGTTCTCACGTAACATCTCTGCATGTTTAGACTTATTTATGATTGTTGTACCACAGTTGAGATAGGTCCTATTTGTAAGTTTCTCAAATAAGTAGCACAGTGAATTGCACTAGGAATTCTTTGAAGAATTTAGAGAACCGGCTCTACCTAACAACACAATGAAATATTTACACAAAGAGAAGGGTCTTCAAAAAAAATAACAGAATGAACTTCAAAAATTGGTGTGATAAATCTTCAAAGCGTAAACCAGGTGTTTGACACTCGGGCACCAATAAGTGTATTTTTCCCCCCTGTGTTTACTTTGATCATTGTTTATTTCAAACACGTTGCTTTTATGAGTTGACCTTCTTCCTTGTAAAGGGGGGGCAGCCTTCTCTAAATGTGTATTTCTAACACTTCGGAAACATTATTTTAGGTCGTGTGCCTTCAAAAAATTGTCTTTCTACACATGAGACCTGTTGTGCTAATAGAACTTCATCAATCCTAAATTCCAATGTCTTTCTTCTGGTTTCCAAGGTGAAAACCAGTTGATGATATATGACTATAATAGCTTCACGGGAGGTGTTGATATGAAAGATCAAAAGTTCGAGGGTTCGAGTCCCGGTGGGTCAGGATTTTTTAACTGAACCAAACCTTCAAGCGGTACTGTGACCCCGGGGTTGACTCAGCATCTAACTGAAACGAGTACCAGATGCTTGTTATCGGCCGTCAGGCATAAGTACCCGGCTTACATCAAGTACCGATAGTCTAGAAAAGGTGGGAGCCTTAACCTCCTAATATCCCAAAGAACTCCTAAGGTCTATAATGGGACCACTTTACCTTTTAGATACTGAGTGAATAGTAGACTAACTACCTTTCCAATATGTAAGGATATCTTCAATTGAAATATATATATATATATATATATATATATATCTGAAATTTACTGTTGTGGTCCTGTACTATAGCGTAAATCGGTAATAACTTTGTTGGGCTTTTATATGTACTGAATGTTGCGACATTATTATTAAAAATGAAGATATTTGAAAATAGATTCAATTTGATAGACAAGCTAATCTACAAAAAAAAAGGTGAAATTTATTTTTCTAAGAAATCCTTTATCAAGTTATAATTATAAGAAAAATGTCAGAGGCCGCAAGAATAAATGCAAATATAAAATTATTTTAACTTGTTACTCAGGGCTGTCATCGATTAATATATGCACTAATATAAACTTTGAAGTCTCTACATAAAATTTATATACACGGGAAATGGTTAATGAAAACACAAATATCATAATAACGGTTTAAAGCAGTGCGTGTAGCTAGTGTATATGTCACGTCGCTCCGCATCTGGTGAAGAATTCAACCTGCGTACATGTCACGTACCTCCACACTGACATGTTAATATGGAGAAAGGCTATGTAAAATTAGGGTCCAAGATCTATCCTCTACAGGGTCATGACCCACAGATGGACTGCACGGCCGAGGCGGGGCAGGGAGATTCGGGGGCGGCTGATCACCGTCAATTGGATATCTCGCCTAGCCAGTCCTCGGAACATACCCCTGAGAATAATGACCATGGATGGGAGATAGTGACACAAGGGAAGGTTGCCATCGCCCCCAAGACAAGACGGTGCATATTAGGTCGCATAAAGAGTCCCCAGTCAGGAAGCCTTCCTCTAGAGCTACTGATAGAACCGAGAATGGACATGGATTTAGACAAGGATAAACTATATATTGGCAGAACCATTTCACCTGTCTTCTACCAACACAACAAGCGTTGCGTGAAATTAGGGACCAGATCTAAACCGAAGGAACCGCGCGTTACGTATTATTGGAAGTAGCAAACACTAGTGACCAGGACGATAAGAGCCGGGCGGAAAATAGGCGTTGGAGAAATAATGACTGAAGAGAATTTAGAATCACTATCGAACACAAACACCCGGGTATTAGGAAGCGAGATGGACACAACTCGGGCCCCCTTTGTCGGGGGGGTGATAATCTCACTTCTTTGAGGGGATCCGCTCGATTAATATCGGGCCCCCTTGGAAGTAAGGGAGAGCCATTCCTCGCCATTGAGGTGAATCGCTCGACGAGTGCGCCAGAGCGTAAAATCGAGAAAAACGAAAGAGATATGGGCACAGCTCGTGCCCCCTTTGTCGGGGGTGGTGATAATCCCACTTCCTTGAGGCGATCCACTCGATTAATCTTGGGCCCCCTTGGAAGTAAGGGAGAGCCATTCCCCGCCATTGAGGTGATTCGCTCGACGAGTGCACCAGATGGTCAAATCGCGAGACACGGAAGTGCGGTAGCAAGGGCTCGGGCCTCCTTTGACGAGGATGGTGGTAATCCCCTTCTTTGAGGCGATCCGCTAGACTAATCTCGGACCCCCTTGGAAGTAAGGGAGAGTCATCCCTCGCCATTGAGGCGATTTGCTCGACAACTTTACCGACTTGCCTAAACCAAAGAGTAATTGAGGTCGATGGGTTGGAGGCCTCGGAGGATGTTAACAAGAATAAAACCACCGGTGGTACAAGGAACAGAAAAGGGAGGAACAAACGAAAAAGGAGGAGTTATAAGGAAAGTTCGGAACAAATAAGGAAAACTAGAGCTATTACAATGGAGACGTCCCTGGGAAATATAGGAAAAAACGGTCGGGTTTCATAGATATCATGTTGGTCTGTGTTATGTTCGTTTTATTCCAAGCTATACCTTAATATCCTATTAGATCTTTGATTGAGGCGATGTGCTAACCACATGTATCTTGTTGACATGTTGGTAAATAAGCTTGTCGATAAACAAATAAAATTAAACGAAAGGGTTAAGAAAATATATATGCGGTCTCGAGGTAGAATGCTGTCTTGTCACACAGTGGGCTTTGAGACCCAAACTGTCCACGGACATCATCTGACCTTCATCATTTCATTACCATCATTATCATCCCCCTGTATGAGAAGCTACCACACCTATAATTCCCTAATAAAGCTGCAATCAATCATAGCATGAAAATTCTATGATTACAATGAAAGACCTGCACTAGAACAGAACACTATAGAATATAATATCGAAACAGAGAATGATACGGAATGGTGTCTTTCATCGGTTAATTACAGGTTATATTAAATTGTAGATGGAGATTTCCTTATACTTTCATCAAGATATAAGTTAAAATGCATTCATTTTTTTAGATTGATGCTAAAGGTTTACTTATAATTTATAATTCTAAACTTCGTCTATTTATCCTTCATTCATATTTTTAAATTAAAGATTTTCATATTTCCACACATCAGATTCACTATGTACAATTTTTATGAAAGTTGGAGAATTTAAATTTTATTTGTGAAATAAATTCATTATATAGATACTGAAATCGATTCTTGTTGAATGGATTACCTTGGTTAATAACCTCCCGCTAGGGAACACCTGTGTTGGAAGTATGCAGTACATACATACATTGCTATTATTATTATTATTATTATTATTATTATTATTATTATTATTATTATTATTATTATTATTATTATTATTATTATTTTATTTTTGTTATCATTACCATTATTATTATTACTATTATCCTTCCATTATATTAATTTTTTTTCATAATTCTACATATCAATTTCACCACGTAAAATTTTTATAGAAGTTGGAAAATGTCAAACTAATTTACTTGAAATCCATAAAGTTTCTTCTTCTGATACACGTGATTTTTGTGTATACACACGAGCCTGTCGGTTTTGGAAGAAAGGTTAGTGAGATACTTTACAGATATTTATTTTCGGCAAAATAGGGCATTCACTAGTTCGAACGAAGGGTGTAGCTGAAGAGAAAAAAATACAAAAAGTATTTCCTTTTACTAAGTAGCCAACTGACTCCATATGCCTGTCGTAAATTATGTCATAACATGAATGGGGATTTTCCTTACCACAGCAACAAAAAATAAGCTCTCCAGTTTGTTTAATAAATTCGCTATAGGCCTTGAAAATCATAGATGCACTAACACGTACAGACACGGCAATCTGCATTTGGATATTTAAAAGTCCAGGCGTTCTAACACGTCCTTCTGCATCTGGGAAGGGAACACCATGTTTAAATTCCCCCGCTGATGGGTTAATGCAGGAATCTGGTGCACAATTTAGTGATTAAAAATTATACACCACCTATCTTCACTTAAATTAATTCATTTTAAAACTAATTTTTTTAATAAATTCCGGTTTAATTTAATGATATTACAAAATTATGATGATGGTATATTGATTTTATTTATGGTAATAAAATTCTAAGCTACAATAATTTGTGTGAGTCCACTGCTGTGGTTTCGAGGTGGCGTGTTGCCTTGTCACGCAGCGGGCCCAGGCTCGATCTCCGGTCGAGACAGTTTCCTGGGTGAGGTTTTATCAGGGTTTGTAAGGCAAATGTCAGGAAACTTTAAGGTCTAAACAGTCCCCGAACATCATATAGCCATCACAATCATCATCATTCATATTCATCTTAGATTAAGCTTAGGATTAAGGACTCTCCTGGCGCACCACTATCATCATCATTATATCATCAGGGCAACGTAACCCTGTCTTCCAGGCGCCCCAACTTGAGAACTGCGTTACAATTACGCCAATGCCAGGAGAGAACGCCATAAATGTCCAAAAGGACAACCTGGGGCATTAAAAAAAATAATTTTTCTTGATGAGAAAAAAAAAACACTCTGTCACCTTACTCTCTTGGTCCCACATTCAAATGCAATGAATCATCATTCACAAATACACAAAGAATGGCTTCTACCTGAAGAAGACATGAAAGGACTCCTCATAGCTAAAGCATTATTTATTAAATTAATATTAAGAAGCTAAAGCTGTTACTATGATTGAAATAAGTAAATTAATGTACACAACTAAATTATTGTAATCAAATGGTAAAGGAAGGTAATGGGAAGGAAGCCTGAATTAGCTCAATGGATAGAGCATCAGCACGGAAAGCTGAAGGTTCGGGGTTCGATTCTCGGTTCAGGCATAAAATTTTCTCTTTACCATTTGATTACAATAATTTAGTTGTGTACATTAATTTACTTATTTCAATCATAGTAACAGCTTTAGCTTCTTAATATTAATTTAACACTCTGTCAGTTTGGCAAGTCTGGATTTAAGCCTCAATACAAGTCCCAAATCTTCAGAGTATGATTATTTTAGCACTGTAAGTAAATAGCTTTATACCTTTCTGTCACAGGATCGATGGATAGAGAATGGCTCCTGTAGAATCAGTAGGAAAGACAATAAGACTATAATCAAATATGTCTAGAATCAAATAAAACAGTGAAATAAAGGCAATGACATTCAGCAAACCAAAACACAAAATCAAATATACAAAATTGGGTAGTAAAACCAATACAAAACAATGTACGATGTTCAATGCTTCAGCACAATGAGCAATGACTGAATTTGGTATTCTTCCTTCCATACCAGGTTCCCTCTTTTACTTCTCTCTCCAGTCTCTCTTCACTACATTTAATGATGAGGTAATATTGGCCGTGTCCATGACATACTTCAAGTCACAGATACTAATGGACAACGAATATGGCATAATGCTTCCTAAAGGAAATAATTCCGAAGGTAAAAAGGTCCCTCATTCGGATCTCCAAGCAGAGACCACTTTAGGGACACTACATTGGAATATAAGAGGCATGTTCCTGTCTAAGAACGTGGGAATAGACAATCTAATTATAGATCAAGAAATTGATTGCTTCATAATAACAGAATCAAACATAAGCCCAGAAACATTTTATAACTTTTGAAGCTACTGCATAAAACACCTATAAATCTAGACAAATAGATAGTGGCATTATAGTAGGAATTAAATTAGCACTAACAGCAAAGGTGAAAATATTGAAGGAGATGAATGTCTTAGATACATCAGAAATCATTAAAATAAACATTTTGAAAAAAAACAACAGCAATTTCACATATATAGCACATATCCTTCCATCCATAGTAATTCTGCCCGAGGGCAGGTCTTTCACTGCAATCATAGCATTTTCATGCTATGTTTTGCAGCTTTACTAGGGAATTGTAGGTGTGGTAGCTTCCTGTTGCTTTCCACACCGATGAAGGATGATGATGATGATGATGGCCATATGATTTCGGGGACCGTTTGGGCCTTACAGTTTTCCTGACATTTGTCTTACAGGTGAGGTAAACGCCGATAAAAACCTCACCCAGAGAAACTGTCTCAACCGGGGATCGAACCCGGGTCTGCTGCGTGACAAGGCAGCACGCTACCTCGAGACCACAGCGGTGGACTATGGCATGTATAGTCTACCTAATAATAAAAATCTGAACTTGGATGTAATAAAGGTACACAAAAAAAACTGGAGACTTCAATGCACACTCACCAAGGTGGGAGTACTATAATACTATACATGCGGGGCAGATTGTAGAAAAATTTCTAGACACAACACCAATGGAACTGCTCTATCATAAAGATGACCCCAAAGCCTACCTACACTATACAGGTGAAAGCACCAACCCAAACCTAGTGCTAACCTCAACTGATATACGAGATAACAGATCTACATCAGCGGATATAAAGCAATAACAACCCAAACTCTTCTGAAAGAACTCCCTAAATCCCATACTAAGCAGAGAAAATCTTGGAATTTCAAAAGAGCAAATTGGAGAAAATTTACCAATAAATTAGAAGATCTAGTTAGCACATTGGAAGATACGTACAAACCCAGGAATTATATCAAGAAATTTCACAAGAGCACTAATGACAGCTGCTAAAAACTCTATTCCTAGAGGAAGGCCAAAACGGTATAAACCATTCTGGAACCAAAAGCCAAACATACTAAAAGCAATATGAGAAGAATCAAGAAGGAAGACAGAAAACAGTAAAAATGCACGGGACGTACAAGCCTGGAGATTGCATGCTACTCAGCTCAGAAGAGAAATAAACAGGAGCAAAAAAAAAATCCTTTACAAACTTTGTACAAGAATTGGATTACCAAAATAATAGTACCAACGTACACAATTATATTAACAAGATTAATGGCAAATATATACAAAAAGATATTAACCCAATAACATACAAAGGAAAAAAATTGGTAGAAAACTACAAAACAGCAGAGACCTTCGCGATGTATTACAAAGAAATTAGTGAACTACAAAAGATGTATAATTATAAAAACAAAACCTATAGAAAGCTTACTAAACACTGCCCTAGTAAATACAAACACTTCACAGAAAATTTTAAAATGCCAGAACTAACCCAAGCAATCAACCTGATAAAAGACAAGAAACAACCAGGACCCGATAACATACATGCAGAGTTCATAAAACACATCGAAAAAAGGGCAAGACACTTCATGTTATCTATGTTGAATAAGATATGGCAGGGAACATGGAAAATACCTGATATGTGGAAGAAAGCAATAATAGTACCCATATTGAAGACCGGGAAACTTGCAGTTAGTATAAACAGTTACAGACCAATCTCACTTACATCAATCATTGCAAAAATCATGGAACGGATGGTTATAAGCAGATTAATGTATTACCTTGAAACATATAAGCTGATATCTAAACAACAAAATGGATTCAGGACAATATACCCCATCACCCAATTTATCCAAACCACCAAAGAAGCATTTAACAGAGGACAGAGCATAATTTCAGTCTTCACTGATTTTAGGGATGCTTTTGACAAAGTGTGGAGAGAAAAACTTTTGAAGAAAATCAAAACCTTAGGAATAGATTCGTAATATGTTCAACTGGATTAAGGACTTAATCACACAGAGATGGATTAGGAACAACATAAACTCAAAATGGAAGCAGACTGAAGCAGAAATACACAAGTTACAGTGACCAGTCTCTTCAACCTGTATATAAATGATCTGCCAACTCTAATTGCAGATGATGATAACAAAAGGGCTAAGTTTGCTGATGATGTAATATACACAACAATAGATAACAAAAAGTTCAATAAAGAAAAATAAAGAATGGAAATTAAAACAGCCTTATGCAAGCACTAACTACATGGGCTAACAATAATAGCATGCAGGTAAATGAAGATAAAACTGTCTACCAGATATTCTCCTTAAAACACAAGATTGAAGAACTAGAAATTCTAATAAATGACAAGCCTTTAAAAAGAAACAATACTACAACATATCTAGGAATAACTCTCGATAACAAACTCTCAATGAAACACCACATTGAATCAATTAAAACAAAAGCACAGAATTGCTCAACAATAATGAAAAGACTGGCAGGATGTAAATGGGGATCAAATATGGCCACTCTAAACAACACCTATAAAATATACATCAAACTAATCCTCAAACAAGCAGGAGAAATTATACCTCTAAGTAACAACACCAGCAGGAAAACACTTGAACTCTGCCAAAATAGAATGCTAAGAATAACAATCGCTGCAGTCAACCCCAACCATAGCGAGGCAACAGTATAATCATGAACTACAAGCATTAATACTGCATGAGAAACTAAATGCAAACAAACACTAACATCCCTGGTACCAGAAGATCACAAGTAAAACAACATTGACAACACAAAAACATTCAAGAACAAAGTAAATGAAAAAATCCTAGAAAGAACAATAAGCAAGGTTTTACCCAGCCCACCACTCATAAACCCATTAGACTATCTAGATATAAAATCAGAACTATCACTTATGCAATCTATATCCAAGTCTATGGAACTACCAAGTAACATGTTACAAACCTCCTTGGAATACATTCCAGATACCCACCAGATGAATGGTTAAGGATATAAACTGATGGCTCCCTGAGTAACTCAGAAGATGGAGCAGGAATATGCAGTAAAATCTTTTCCCTATATATTTCACTTGGACAGGGAGCAACAAATTTTGAAACAGAGATAAAGGCTAAAGAAATCGCACTACAGAATATTTTATATAGGCCCAGTATAAATAGGAATACTACAGAATATTTTATATAGGCCCAGTATAAATAAGAATACTACAGAATATTTTATATAGGCCCAGTATAAATAAGAATATAGTATTAAAATCATTAGAAAGGAGCCTCATTACCAAGTTCTTTGGAACACAGATCCAGGGCCGACAACTTGAAGAAAAGAAAAAAACAGTTTGTGACAAGCTGAAGATGAAGCAGTAAGCTTTGAAACGATCGTCCAACAAAACAAAAGTATGAGGTAAGAATGTTAAAAAATACAAACTCAATTAACCCGTCAGCGTGGAGGTACGTGACATGTATGCAGGTTTAATTCTTCACCAAATGCGAAGCGACGTGACGTATACGCTAGCTACACGCAATGCTTTAAACTGTTATTATGATCTTTGTGTTTACATTAACTATTTACCGTTTCTATAAATTTTATCTAGAGACTTCAACGTTTACATTAGTGCATATATTAATCAATGACAGCCCTGAGTAACAAGTTAAAATAATTTTATATTTGCATTTATTCTTGCGGCCTCTGACATTTTTCTTATAATTATAACTTGATAAAGGATTTCTTAGAAAAATAAATTATCCTTTTTTTTGTAGATTAGCTTGCCCATCAAATTGAATCTATTTTCAAATATCTTCATTTTTAATAATAATGTCGCAAAATTCAGTACATATAAAAGCCCAACAAAGTTATTACCGATTTACGCTATAGTACATGACCACAACAGTAAATTTCAGATATATATATATATATTTCAATTGACGATATCCTTACATTATGGAAGGTAGTTAGTCTACTATTCACTCAGTAACTAAAAGGTAAAGTGGTCCACTACAGACCTTAGGAGCTCCTTGGAATATTAGGAGGATAAGGCTCCCACTTTTTCTCGACTATCGGTACTTGATGTAAGCCGGGTACTTATCTCTGCCTGACGGCCCATAACAAGCATCTGGTACTCATTTCAGTTAGAGGCTGAGTCAACTCCGGGGTCACAGTGCCGCCTGAAGGTTTGGTTCAGTTTAAAAATCCTGACCCACCGGGACTCGAACCCTCGATCTTCCGGCTTGTAGCATATTGATATTTCAAATCCACACCTCCGTTGAAGCTATTATAGTCATATATCATCAATGTGTTTGTAATAAACATGAACAAAGTAAACACAAGGGAAAATATACACTTATTGGTACCCGAGTGTCAAACTGCTGTTTTACACTTTGAAGATTTATCACACCAATTTTTGAAGTTCATTCTGTTTTTTTTAACACATTGGTGACCGACAGCTCTGCGTTGCACCCACCGCTGCTGGACCGGACATTTCTGTCAGTAGGGTGGACTTTTAAATTTTAAACCGCGCTAGAACAGTGTGGCTTTTACATCAATATATTTGCAATCAATAACAATAATGCATAAGTAAATCTTTATTAGTGTTCTCACCAGACTTTCTAGTAGAAATTGAGGGTTTGATAGCGTTGGAAACATTTATCTTTATGTAAAGGCAAAGTGCAAAAGAGCATACGTAGCGAGTTTCTTTTCTTGCGTTCACTAAAATCGCGGAAAAGGTTTGAGGGTATTTTTTTCTTTCCAATCACAGTTGGTGTTAATTTATTTTTCTTAATGTCTTAGCCTCCCTGGTGGGTCGTGAGGTGGTCTCCTAGAAGTAGTTTCTTTTCTCTCTGTCTTTCCTCGTCTTCTCTATCATCTGTTCCTAATTTCACGACTGCCAAACAAGAGGCTGTTTCAAGCAAAAAACTTCTGTTTGACATTTTGCTTTTAGGATTTTGAAATTTATAGACCCTGAAAGCATTAAAGAGTGTACAGTTCAGAAGTCACAATACAACTTTCTAGCACTATTTCACTATTTTTCTAAGGATGGAGTAATATGATAGGTATTGGTCAGCCCTGTCTACACCCTTACATACTTGTTATATTGAAGTATTCAATAGGGCATTTTTACAACTACTCCTCCCACTCTCGTGTTGCCTGATGCAATGTGCTAACCATTCTTACGTCTCTTTTATCTTTCCATGTTTGTAGCAAAAGGTCCCCCTTACTACAAAAACACTTTCTCCTGGTTTGAGTTTATTTCCTGCTTCAACAAATGATTTTGGAAGCCCTGTGTTAATCTTTATTGCTTCAGAAGCTCTCGTCTTTCTTTCGAGCAAATTTTCAGCTATTGCCACACTATTATAATAATTATCCTGGTGGACATGATGCCACAGATATAAATTCGGCTCCAGAACGCAAAATAGAGTTTCTTTTAATTTTTCCGCTCTGCAAAATATATTTACAGGTTACATACGTATCCCGTAATCGCCTAACTACCCGCACTAAAATTCTATATTTCACCAGCCGTCTGTCATAAAATTGTAAACAATTCAGTAAAGTTGGCAATTTCATTAAAGAGAAGAGAGGGGTACAAATACAACTAAAATTTATTTCACAATGAGAAGAAACAAAATTGAATGCCTCATTCAAACGCGAAGAGGCAGGGAAGCCATAGAAAACGTAAAAACGGAAATCTCCGTGACCGGTCGTCTAGCGCTGGCCATTTAAACACGGAGATCTCCGTGGCCCGTCACCAATGTGTTAAGACCCTTGTCTTTGTGTAAATATTTTATTTTGTTGGTTGTTAGGTAGAGCCGATTCTCTGAATTCTTCAAAGAATTCCTAGTGCAATTCACTGTGCTACTTATGTGAGAAACTTACAAATAGGATCTATTTCAACTGTGGCACAACAATCATAAATAAGTTTACACATGCAGAGATGTTACTTGAGAACCGAAATAAATTTAATTAATTAAATATTATATTAAGGGTTCACCATAAATTGCTCAAGACATTTCCATTTAAATGCATTATTGGAATGCTGGCACTGAACGGCTGGATTGTAAATACCCGTGAATCTCCTCCCGCAACATAGTATTCCCATCCATTTAACTCCACCCGCTCTGAAGGGTTAAGAATATAGCAATATTGTTAGATTCAATGTCAACAATACAAGCAATAACTAGTAACCAACAAAACACTCCGATCATTCAGAACATAAGAACCATATATAAAATTGAAGAAGCTCAAGGTAAGCACATTGTATTACAGTGGGTACTGTCATAAACGAGCGGACTTCTTAGCAAAGAAAGGTTCCAAAATCAAGCTGAGGACAATGAAAGAGGTGGCCCTACAAAGAAGACAATAGGAGCTAAAACAGAAAATACATCTCAAAAGAAGAGAACAGTATATAAGAGATCTTCAAAATAAGAAATATGAAGACACGGCGAAATATGTTGATACAATAAAACACCTCCCTAGAAGAACAGCAGTAGCTCTCTTCAGATTAGAAACAAGCCATGACTGTTTGGATGACCACCTTCATAGAATGGGAATTGTCCCTAGAACTATGAGATGCTCCTTGTGTGAAGAAATGTTCTCCTGAGCAAGGAACACTTGCTATACTGCAGGTGACTAGGCCCTGAGAAAAAAGGACAAGATGGACTTTATTGGGAAGCAAGAGGACTAATGGTGTAAACCAAATTCCAACCATTTGCAAACAACAATTAAAATGTATTAAAATTTACAAACTCGCAAAGGTATCAAACTCAAATCAACTAGTAAGGAAATAGGAATGCCACTACTTGAGCCAACATGGGAGACTTATTAATATTGTTATTATAGTTTATTTTCTACATTCCTTATAGTAAATATCATTTATCACCCATCATAATATCATCGGGGTAGTTCATCTTTTCTATTTTATATTCATACACATATTAATAGTTACGAAATTTGTTACTTCTTTATATATTTTTCTTATTTAAAGACACTTTTAACCTCGTTTCTTAGAGTATCTAATTTATCTGACTGCTTTGTATTTTTATTTATATTTGATGATAATATGAAATGGCGAATATGATAAAATGAGTATATTAAAGAAATTCCAACCCAGCATTTGCCTTGATGATTGAGTCAAACCAGGGAAAAAATCTCAGTCCGGTGTGTCGGTCGGTACCAGTATTTGAGCTCAGAACCTCCCAAATATGATTATCGAATAATACCACTTGAGCCAACTCACTCAGTAACTTGTATATATATTTTTTTCCGTACAAAATGGATGGAAGTAGCTGTGATGTCAACAGTGATGGCAAATATATGACATGTTGCATATCAGAATGATATTGTAATCCAGCCCTTATACAACATTTATTAGTAAGAAAATTATGCATTAAATTATACAATATATAACTAAACAACTGATGAAAACATGTATAAGTGATATTATTAGTAAGACTGTTTGAATATGCCCTAAATTAACCACATACATGCTTGATATATTATGACTATCCCTGTATTAGTGGGAGTGTTTGGTATTCTGACACTTGCAATTCCCCCGACTCCCTTCATCCCGAGCTTTTATTTTTTTTATCTGTGGACTGTAACTATCAATTGCAATTCCCCCGACTCCCTTCATCCCGAGCTTTTATTTTTTTTTATCTGTGGACTGTAACTATCAATTTGAAACAAAAGCAGAGGTGATACAAGCCCAGACTTGTGACAGATCAGCTGGAAATTATTGCACTAACTCTGAATCCTTCACTTATCCCCATAAAATATCAGGTTTCCCAGCCATTAAAGCTGGTTTTCTTAACATGGAGCTACTACTTATTGTATCTACCAAAATTCCTCATGCTGCTGGGTGGACACTGGTGCCATACTGGCTGAAATTCCATGAGAGAATTTCTTCCCCTATGGGGACTCGAACCAGTGCAGGTCCGATAGCTCAGAATCAAGACATCATACCTTAAACCGCTCGGTTATGGCACGGAACACTGGGTTATAACAAATGAAAGCAAAAAGCCTTTGCTTCAATTGTTTCTTCAAGATCTTTGAAAATTCTATTGTGTTATGTTCAGTTCATTGCTTCCTATGAGAATTGATTTTTATGAGCTATATGCAAAATTGGTCCACACATGCTGAACTGTTTTATCACAGACAAAAGTACAACCCATTGATTTTTTAACAAATGTTTCCAATATCTTTAAACTGCTTATAATATTGGGAAATGAAAATTGCTATACCTTGGAGTAAAGGAGATGAGAATTTCAGTTATATTCTTTCCACTTGCAACGGAAGGAGGAAGAAGAATGTCTTCTGGTTCAATATGATATTCTTCAACAGTAAATTTCATTCTTACGTGTATTTGTACAGGAACAGCTGCAATTAATACAAAAAAAAATCTTACATATATTATTAACATATTTTTATTTTCAATACAACAGCAAGTTCATTTTTTATTGAACAAAACTAAGCAATAATTATCGGACATCCAAGACTATTAAACTCCATAAACAATAGCAATATGCCGGCTATCATGTTAGATAACAAACAACTTTCTTATACCGACATAATTAAAAACTTGGGACTTTATTAAGTTATATAGATAGGAAATAACACTATGAGGTTTTTTAATATTGTTTATTTTTTATTATTTCACTCACCTCATACTTCATAATTCATAGCAGACCCTGGGTTTCTTCACATCTTTTGTGACATTCTCAATGCTGCGTCACGTTCACAACTGACGTCCAACGGCCTTCTATCCTGCAGACTGACCTCCGCGCCATCTGGTGGCCGACCGAAGAATTTCCAAATCAGTCCTCTTTCTTTATAACCGGGTATTTCAAAATTCATAGTTGTATTTTCATTCTTGCATATGTAAATTTTTTCCCAAATTGTGAGTTCCTTCGGTTTTTCCAATTGTTTAAGTAATTTTGTTTTGGTTTCTATTCTATGTTTTTCTGACCAGGCATGTGCAGCTATTGCAGATTTTTCGGTTTCTCCATTTTTAACATTTCTGAGGTGTTCTTTTAATCTTGTATTTAGATTCCTTTTTGTTTTTCCTATGTATATCTTTTCACAATCTTTACAATTAATTTGATAAATTCCCGATTTTTTGCAGTCTTCAATCTTTTCATTTTGTTGGTTTTTATTAAATTACCTAAGCTGTAATCATTTTTAGGTGCTAATTTAATGTTGAATTTGTTGAAAATTTTTTGAAACTTGTCAAATACCAAAGGATGGTATGTGAACTTCTTGAATTTTTTGCCTATATTTTTATCTGTCTGAAGAGTACTTTCATTGATGACTTTTTGTTCTTTGAATTTATTTATTTTCTTGTGTATCATCTTCTTTTGAAAACCATTATCCTTAGCAATTTTTATGATGTGTTCTTTCTCTTTATTGTAATTTTCTTTGCTCATGGGGACATTCACAAGTCTGTGTGTTAAACTATTAAATACTGCCTGTTTGTGTGAAAAATGGTTAAATCCAGTAGCTTTTATATAATTGTCGATGTGAGTTTCTTTTCTGTAGATTCCAAATTCTATTTTCTTTTTTTCTTCATTCCTAATCAATTTAAGGTCTAAAAATGGTATTTCATGATTATTTTCTATTTCCATTGTAAATTTGATAGTTTTATTTTGAATATTTAACAGTTTAATGGCATCTTCTAATTGTTTCTCTTTTACTATTGCTATGATATCATCTACATATCTTCTCCAAAATTTAAACATCAAAGGATGTGCTTTGGTTACATGACATTCAAAGTTCCCCATAAACATGTCTGCTAAGAATGGTGATAATGGATTTCCCATTGCGAGTCCTGATTTTTGTCTAAAGTATTTTCCTCTAAATGTGAAGAACATTTGATTTAAGCATAATTTTGTTAGTTTTATGTATTCTTTAACGCTATCATCATCTAATTTGTTTTCATTCAACCATTTTTCTAAAATTTTCAAAGTTGTGTCAGTCGGGATGTTTGTGAATAATGAAGTAACATCAAAAGAGACCAATCTTTCTGAAGGTTCTATTTCTACATTTTCTAATTTCTCAACTAATTGGTAAGAATTGTCTACTGCTAAATTTTCAAATTTTTCCATACCTTTAAATTTATTGTTAAGCCATTTGGATATGTTATATGTCGGTGAGTTGATATTGTTGATGAGACCAATTCGTCGGGCTCGACCTTGAGGACCAGGAATGGGCTGCCCTCCGGGCTTGGTGACTCAGATCTCTCCGGGCTCGGCCTCAAGGCGGAGGACAGCTGTTTCCATCCTAGTCGTCAGTGACTCGAATCATTCCTAACCCCACCCCTCTCATTCTGCTGCCTCATAATTTTAGATCTCACTGTTAATCTTAGGGAGAGCCTTTTGGGCTCCTCGGACTACGGCCTCATCATCAGAGTGGATTTAATCCAATTCTCTTTTGATGGTGATCCTACTTTTGCCCTCATCACTCCTAAACCGGGGGTTTCACTGATTTTCTGTGGGTCTCTCTGCCCGTGATTGCCTCTGTGTTTCCTGTGGGTCTCTCTGCCCGTGATTGCTTCTGTGTTTCCTGAGGGTCTCTCTGCCCGTCATTGCTTCTGTGTTTCCTGTGGGTCTCTCTGCCCGTCATTGCTTCGTATTTTTGTTGGTTTCTTGTTTCTCGGATGCCTATCTATCTCTAAACGATGTTGTTCTGCATGGTCCTTAACGTCAGTGCCAAGCCGGCAAAGTTTTATGGCCAGTGCCCCAGGATCATTGTGGAGTTCTCTGTCTCTAGATCATGTCATAACGGGGGTGTCCCACCTTCCGACTTGCACATCCCTAGCTTTCTTCCTAGTACGTTGGCGAAGTGTTCAGGCAACTCGCCAAATTGACGAGGGCAGAAACCCTCCCCAAAAGGGTCCTTAGTCCTTCCCAACTTGTATCTATTTGTGCGATTGCTTCAATGTTTATTTCTGTGTGTTTTTCTGCCTAACTCACTTAGCCAAGATTGACTTAAGTTGCAGCCTAGCCTCTTATTTCTCCTTGTATGCCTAAATACGGAGAGTCTTAAGCGATCTAGTTTTCATCTATTATCTTAATATTCCAAATTCCATATGTGTGTGTGTGTGTCTACTTCTCGACTGGTCACTAGCCCTTACTGACATGGAACGAGGTCTGCAGGTTAAGAGAGCCTAGGCGCCTTTAGATTCTCCAAATCCTTTCCCAAGCTCGTCCATTCCAGCAAAAACCACTGCCTGTAGAGTGTATTATTTGTTGTGTAATACTCAGTGATAGTATTTTTGTGTAACCCCTGGGTCCCCATTTTTTAATTTCTACCCTCTACTAGATCAGATAAAACACCCCACTGATTGTCAAGTATCCTAAATTTCACCTTTTAAATTTAAGGGAATAAGCCTAACTTCCTTATCATTTCTGCATGCATCTTGTTTCCAAAACTATAATCTGTATGTCTCACTAGTTGAGTTCGCCTTAGATTGCGCTAAGTCTCCATTCCCTCTTTCGTTCGAGTTATCTCTTATTTGTTCTAAGTTCCCATGAACCTTTTCCGTTCTCTCTTTTACTAAAATGCCTTTTATTTCTCTATTTGCTAATACACGCCACTTTTATTTTCGTAACTGTCGTCACTCCTTGGGTCCTTAAGTTGTTAATAATTTCTATCAGTTTTTTTAATTACGCTTCCTTATGGCCAAAAAAAAATATATATGGACAATTGTAATTTAATTGTATGTAAAAGTGTTTATGATCAAATTGTCATATAGTTCACTAAGGGAGTGTTATCTAAATGCAGATAAAAAACTTTCACTTCCAAAAATAAACACATTCCAGCCAGTGTTTTGGCTGAATTTTACTGTTACCTGATTACCGTGCATTACAAATTACATTTAGTTTTCCTACATGTTGGGTGAAAGATTTACTTCTTGTAAAGTATTTAAGTCCCCCAAAAAAATAGTTTTTTCCCTTGATGAAGTAAAAGTAAAGTGATCCCACTACAGGCCTTAGGAGGCCCTTAGGGTAGTAGGAAATTAAGGCTCCCACTTTACTGGGCAATCGGCACTTTATGTCAGCCGGGTTGTCAGCCCTGCATGACAACCGCCTTTACCCCAAGAACAAGCGTCTGGTACTCATTTCCGTTAGAGGCTGAGTCGATCCCAGGACCATAATGCTGCCAGAAGTTTTGGGTCAGTTTAAAAAATCCTGACTCCAACGGGGCTCGAACCCTCGACCTTCCGGCTTGTAGTGTAGTGCCTTAACCACTACGCTACGGCGTGCCCTCCTTGATGAAGTCAAGATGGCGGTTTATCATTCCTTCATGAGGGTTAGTTCACATTTTATTATTCCGAAAAACTACTATTTCCTGTATTTGCCCGTGTATAACTAGGGTGGGCTCACCACCTCGCTTGCCCTATCATTATTATTATTATTATTATTATTATTATTATTATTATTATTATTATTATTATTATTCTCTGGCAGCACCATGGCCCTGGGGTCGACTCAGCCTCTAACGGAAATGAGTACCAGACGCTTATTCTGGAATAAAGGCGTCCGTCACGCAGGGCTGACAACCCGGCTGACATAAAGTGCCGATTGTCTAGAAAAAGTGGGAGCCTTAACCTCCTACTACCCCAAGGGCCTCCGGGCCTGTTGTGGGATCACTTTACTTTTAGTTTACTATTATTATTATTATTATTATTATTATTATTGTGATTATTATTATTAATATTATTACTATTATTATTATTATTATTATTATTATTATTTGTCATCAAGTCACACATGATTTTTACCTAAGTTTCATAGTGTTTATTATTATTAGTACTATCTTCACTATTATTATTTTTATTATTATATAATTTTTACTCGAATTCCATAGTGTTATTATTATTATTACTGTTATTATTATTATTATTATTATTATTATTATTATTATTATTATATTATTATTATTATTATTATTATTATTATTATTATTATTATTATTATTATTATTGTGGTCGCTTGCTTGTATTTTCACCTTTATTATTATTATTATTATTATTATTATTATTATTATTATTATTATTAATGAAATTGTCATGTTAATTCTCTCATTTATTATTATCATCAGTCTTACTGGGAATGTTGTTTTATTTATTTTCTCGTTTAGTAGTATCATTCCTTTGAAATTCCTTGTAGTCTCATATTTCCTTTAATTTGGTAATATTATCGCATTAGTCGTACTTTGTTTTTCTTTATATGTGTTATTATTACAGGTTTTATTTGTTATTAGTTTTTTGAAAGTAATTTTTTCTTTAACGTGTATCCCATGCATGGATAATCTCCTTTAGGCCTAACCAATTAGTTATCCTTGACCGCATTAGTTTTTATCCCTAACTCTCGATCCTTTTTTAACTGCAAAAATGTTCTAACACGTGATAGGAGCTCGCCTACCGTATAACATATCAGGTTACAATTCCAGAAAAAAAATTCGTATCATTCCACAGTTAATCGCCTCATGTCCTGTCCTGTCATTTGAGATACTGTTGTTTGTTTAAATCTAAAGATGTTTTAATTAATTCAGCTCTTATCCCGATTATTGCTGATACTATTTTATTATTTAATTATTCACCGTTTTATCCATGTTTATTACTAGAGTAGCTTTTTATTAAATTTCCCTAACCCCTTTTTTCCCAACTAGTCTTCTAAATTACTCATCACTTTGCAAGTCATCATGTGGTTCCCTGAGCCATACGTGGGCTAAGATTAAATACCTAACTTACAGATATTAGCGGAAAAGTCGCAGTGCGCATGCGCGAGTTATGGGAGTTGTTGTACTGGTTAATATAGCCTCCGGTAGATGCTCTGCAGTCGTCGTTACCAACTTTGGGGACGGATTCCCGATTGCAAAATGAACGTAAACCAACTTCGCATTTCATAACCTAACAAAACGATTTACATGCGTACTATAAACTAATTTTACGTACACTACCACTAAATATGGTTTGAAATTATTTTCAAAGGGTAATTGGTTTGAACATATACAAAGAATGTCAAATAATCGTTTATCAAAACAGCTGCTTCATTATAGGCCTCTAGGCCGAAGAAATGTAGGAAGACCGAAACGTCGTTGGAAGGACGACCTGCGCCTGCGGCATGTAGTGCGCCGGGGAGCGGAACGGGCAACAGGCACCTTGAAGATTATGATGATGGCATTGTTGAAACAACGTGGGGAGGCAGCCAGTAAATAATGTATCCACGATCATATTTTACGTAGATATAAAATAGTGTAAAGAAAGCTTAAAGATCGTTGCAAAATGTTTAAACAGTACAAATGTGTTTACAAGTGTTTAGTGCGTAAGTGGCATAAGAGTAGCTAAGGGTAGAATTGTGACCGGCATATAACCTACCTCACCCACATTAGCTTCTATCGTGTTGGTTAGAGTTAAACTTAATTAGTAATTCCATAATGGATCCACCCATGTGTTTATCAATATCTGTGTTTTGTTCCTCTAGTCTGAAAAAAAAAAAGATAATCAACACTTCGTTAAATCTTAGTGTTTTGATTAACTGGCAACTTCGAAAATACATCTAGAGAACACATACCTATTTCTATTATTATTTATACTTGTTATGTTTGTTTAATGGTCTTGTTTATCCCTAAACATCTATTTTTAATGATTTGGTCCGACAATGTCTTGCTCACGACGCCTACTCGCAGTTTCATTGGGTTTTGTTTTCGTCCGCCATCTTGCTTGCTTCAAACCCCTAATTTCTCTTTGTACACTCGTAGTTCAGAAAAAAAATTGCAAATCTAATTCGAGGAGTGGCGTTTAAAGCTACATATGATGCTTTACAGAAATGATTCATTCTCTAAATATTTCGTTAATGTCACGTTTTCCTAAATAAAGAAAATGTATGTCATTAGTTTTATGACCTATATCCCACATAGGGAAAGTTATCATATTACGAACATGAGATATTGCCACAACAAAAAGATTAAAATAATTCCATTACTACAATAAACTTAAAATAAACTTCCTGTAACTCAAACAATATAACTCTACAAATACTAAGCACTATCAATTATAGTGAACATAATATAACATAAAAAATGAAACATCTATGACCTAAAAACAATTGTATTATAACCCCAAAACAGTAAACATCGACAACACCAAAAAAAAAATAAATACGACAAAAAAAAATTCCTAAAGTCAGTCATCTGTTTATTAATACCCTATAGTTGCATTCCTGGTCTCTTTCCTGTTCACAAAAAAACAAGGACATCGATTAATAATTTTATGGTTAGTACCAATTGTGATGTTTATTATATTCTCGATTTAAATTTTGATTTTTTTTAGGGTTCCAAATCCAGACTGATTTAGTTTAAAAAATCGCGAATATTTATATGATCATTTTTAAGCTTCTAATTGGGGGAAACTCGGGTGGAAAGTTAACTTTTCCCTTCCATACATGTGGGGTTCTTTATCGGTTTTCACTTTCAGCCCATTTACATACTTCCACCTGATGTAGTTCAAAACTTTCAAAATGGAAATCTCTGTTCCACTTTTACTTCATGCAGCTCTAATTCACCCTTATCTAATGTGGACTTCTCTGGTATTTCTGTCAAAACATGTTGATATGAATTTACATCCTGGAATGTTTTGACATGGTTTTGATCCAGGATATAAAACATTATAAATTTTATTCGCTTTTTTATTTTTTAAAAATTCCTTGTAAGAACTTTAAGCATGACTAATTTGTATTTCAATGTGATTATTTATTTCCTATCTTCTGGTATAATAAACAAGTATATATCGTATATGTTTTATAGTTTTTATCATATTTTATTATCATTGCGGTTAGGCCCTGGTGTAGGTGCAACAGAGAACCTTTTTTGGCGAGTAGATCGGCAGTTTCATTTCCGGCAATCCCACAGTGGGAGGGTAGCCATTGGAGGACAACTTCTTTACCACAATTTTGCAGGTCAGTAATAATGTCATAGCATTCTTTGCAATCAAAACTTTTTGGCCAGTAAATATGAAATACCACAGATGGCACAAAAACTTATAACTTCAGTATCCCCTCTCGAATTTGGCAGCATCAACTATTCATTAAACCTGACATAAGAGATCAACAAAAAAACTACAAGCTCAATAGTAATGAAACAATTAGCGCTAGAAACAATCAGCATTAGATATCCAGAACAAATGTGGCTTCATGTCTATACAGATGGGTCGCTAATGAATAGAGGAGCAGGAATAACGTGTAAACTCTTCTCATTTTACATATCTCTTGGAAAATATACAATACATTATGACAGCAAACTACAAGTAATATTTACAGCCCTACAACAATTGTTTCTTCATACCAATTCCTTCCAAAATGCTGTAATACTTTCTGACTCTAGCTCAGCCATAATGGCACTAACACACAACAAGACCATCCAAGGCCATAGAATAATAGAAGCCAAAAATTGCATCAGGATATTGAAAAATCTAAACAGAAATGTTGTTCTACAATGGATTCCAGCACATTGTGGCGTGGAACGTAATCAGAAGGCTGATATCCTTGCAAAAAAAAGTACACTCATCCAACAGAGTAAGATCAATTACCTATCTTACAAATCAGTACAACTCTAAACCAAAATGAAAATAAAATCCCATATAGCTGAACAAAACAAAATCCAATGTGAAACCAAGATATGGAAGACATTACTAGAACCAGATACAAAACCAAACAGCCCCCGATCAATTGCAGTTGCATCATCTTGTCTTGAAACTGGTCATGATTGCTTGGCAGCACATCTACATAGAATTAAGCTACTAGACTCTCCACACTGCATAGTATGCAAGGACACAAATACAATAATGAACAAGGATCACTTGATGTTCTGCACTGATCTTCAGAAAATAGTTGAAACACCATTCCAAATTGCTGAATATTATTGGAAAGGTCGCAAGATAATGATGACAAATCAAGAGCTTCAGAACATTTGAATACTACTACTACTACTACTTATTATTATTATTATTATTATTATTATTATTATTATTATTATTATTATTATTATTATCATTATTATTGTATTATTATCATTGTATAAGATGTTGTTTGTAAATGAAATTTACATTGCAACATTTAATAAATTTTTAACTCTCTATAATTAGTATAGTGTATATCTATATTGTCAAATATTTATTTGTAATTTGTGCTAGTTGAGTGGAAGAGAAGGTCTTATGGCCCTAACTCTGCCAGAATAAATAAAATCATCGTCGTCGTCGTCGTCATCACCGTCGTCGTCGTCGCTGCCGCCGCCGCAACCGCCATCGCCATCGCCACCGTCACCGTCATCGCCATCGCCATCGCCACCGCCATCGCCATCCTCGCTACAGCCGTCGCCACCGCCATCGCCACCGTCACCGCCATCGCCACCGCCATCGCCATCCTCGCCATAGCCGTCGCCGCCGTCGTCATCATTATCATCATCATCATCATTATTACTATTATTATTATTATTATTTATTCAGTTATGTTTATGAATAACAATGAACGTTTTATTAAGTCAAAGAAGATGATAGTTTTCAGTTATTTTTTAAATTTGCTTTTATTTTAATTTTTCAACCAAGGGTTTCAACTATCATGTTGTTATATTACTGGTACCAGTACATAATCAATTTTATTTTCAAATATTTAGCTCTGATATATAGAAAGTATGCTCTTTCATAATATATTAACTATTTTCCATTTTATTATTTTTTTATTAATCTATGAAGCATTTCATAAGATGTTATTACATAAAGTTATAATCCAAGAATAAGATTTACAAGGGCTTTAAAAAAATCTATTTTGATTTATTTATTCTTTATGTTAGGGTGTTTTCTATACCCATTGAAATTAGTGCACAAAAAAATTAGAAATCACTTTTTTAAATAAAGACTTTCATTACAGGCAGACAAGCATATACTGACACTAATGTTTCATAGGACAGTGTGAAAACACAAAATATGAACTATTTTTACTATTTAAAGACTACAAAATAACATTTTTTTAAAATTATCCCCTATCTAGTTTTGTCAAGAGATATTCAATTACATTTTACACAAATCCCATCAACGATGGGAACATAGCTACAAAATTCTTTGATAATAATCCAGAGAAAGTGACAGAAATAACAGGTCTCAATTCCATCCTCATACAACATTTATATTATTTTGAAGTGTGGGGCAGTGGACACTCTATTAATGGAGAAATCTTTAGAAATAATTGTTTAGAGATTGTAAAAATTTTACATTAAATTATATGAGTGATACAAAATGAGTATGTCTCTGCACAATGTACTTATACATGGAAATGATATCAAATGACTACCCCTGCCTATAGGCAGAGGACATACTTGAAGCAGGTCACAAGGTGTACAAAAATATCCAATTTATGTTGAGTTGTTTTGGACTCACCTCATACTTTTTAACTCCCTTGCAGACTCGAGTTTCGTCACTGCATTTGTGACATTCCCAATTCTACATCACAATCACAACTGACATCCAACGGTTTCTTCTCCTGTAGATTGATTTCTGCGCCCTCTGATGGCTGTCCGATGAACCTCCAAATCAAGCCCCTCTCCTTTTCACCGGGTATTTCAAAATTCATAGTTATGTTTTTATTTTTGCTTATGTAAATTTTCTCCCAAATTATGAGTTCCTTTGGTTTTTCCAACTGCTCAAGTAATTTTACTTTGGTTTCAATTCTGTGTTTTTCTGACCAAGCATGTGCAGCTATTGCAGATTTTTCTGTTTCTCCATTTTTAACATTTCTAAGGTGTTATTTTAATCTTGTATTTAGGTACCTTTTTGTTTTTTTCCTATGTATATCCTTTCACGATCTTTACAATCAATTTGATAAATTCCTGATTTGTTGCAGTCTTCAATCTTTTCATTTTTGATGGCTTTTACTAAATTACCCAAACTGTAATCATTTTTTGGTGCTTATTTAGTGTTGAATTTGTTGAAAATGTTTTTGAAACTTGTTAAATATTAAGGGGTGGTACGTGAATTTCTTGAATTTTTTACCAATTTCTTTATCTGTTTCAAGAGTACTTTCATTTATAATTTTTTGTTCCTTGAATTTATTTATTTTCTTATGAATCATCTGTTCTTGAATTCCATTATCCTTTGCAATTTTTATAATGTGTTTTTTCTCTTTATTTAAATTTACTTTGTTCATGGGAACGTTCACAAGTCTGTGTGTAAACTATTAAATACTGCCTGTTTGTATGAAATATGGTTAAATCCAAATTCTATTTTCCTTTTTTCCTCATTCCTGATCAATTTAAGGTCTAAAAATGGTATTTCTTGATTATTTTCTATTTCCATGATAAATCTGATTGTTTTATCATGAATATTTCAAAATTTAATGGCATCTTCTAAATGTTTCTGTTTTACTATTGCTATGATATCATCCACATATCTACTCCAAAATTTAAACATCAAAGGGTATGCTTTGGTTACTTGACATTCAAAGTTACCCATAAACATATTCGCTAAGAATGGTGATAATGGATTTCCCATTGCAAGTCCTGATCTTTGTCTATAGTACTTTCCTCTAAAGGTAAAGAACATTTGATTTAAGCATAATCTTGTTAATTTCTTGTACTCTTGAATGCTATTATCATCTATCTTGTTTTCTTTCAGCCATATTTCTAAAATCTCCAGTTTTGTCAGTCGGGATGTTAGTGTTTGGGTTTGAACTCAGGACCTTTGGCTTTTTATGCCAATGCTATACTAACTGAGCTACCCACCTGAGCACACCAACTTCTAATTGCAGTCTTACATCGTGTCTTTATGTCCTTAATGCATTGTAATTCCCGAGTCGTTGTTGTGTAAAGTTTTGTGAAGATATGTCTAATAATTAATTTTGTCCAGCTACAATCATGCATTTTTCCATATCTGCCACAATAGAAACTGCTGATATTCCAGTTCCCAGCAAATCTAAAGCAAAACCCCCACTGCATGTGGCTGGCATTAGCAACCAATGATATCTCCCACAGCCAATTCAGTACAAATATGCAATATACAGTAAAAATGACCATGTACAGTTGTAAAATTAATAAAAATTAAATTACATAAGATTAAAATTACATAAGAATCAAACATAATAATTCTTTGTTGTAATGTGTATGTTGAGGCATTATGTAAACATAGCAGATCATTAATAAAGAAATCACATTTAATACTAAGCACAATAACAATTGTAGCATTAATACAGAAATAACAATTTCATATGAAGCATTTCAAAGCATGCCCACACTAAAACAAAACCAGTGTGGGACTTTATTGCAGGGGATTCAAGTCAGCTGCAGTGCCGGGAGGTTGATTATCATCAGTTCCTATTGCTGACTACCATGCAATGAGTGACTCAACAGCAAAAGAGATTGTATATGCTTGCCATATTCATAATTTGACATAAATACTAGATTAATACCAATTATCAAAAACAAAATTTGAAATTAGCTGATGTATCAGTTTCTTATCTCGAAAGAATTGTTTGCCTGAATTTTTGTGCAGTTGTTTTCTGGGTACATTGAGTATATTGTTGTCTAATATAAAAAAAGACACTTATTTTAAATAGAAAATCTTATTATTCTGTAGGATATATTTACACTTTAACTTAGATAATATATATAGCATTTTATTTGTACCTGATCTGTTCTGAATAAGAAGCGGTAGTTTTTTTGTATCTTTCAAGAACACAGCACCAAAGTCTAATGTTTCTGCATGTAAAATTAAATGTGGAAATGTAACATGGACACTCAGATGCAGATTCTGTAAATTTAAGAAGACATTTTATTAGTAATAGATGGTAAAGAGAAAAGTTTTTGCCTGAACTGGGAATCAAACCCCAAACCTTCAGCTTTCCTTGCTGATGCTCAGAGCACTGAGCTAATTCAGGCTACATTCCCATCTCCATGGCATGGCAGGTCTAGAAGGCTGTTAGCCTACCAGCCGGCTGCTGGCCTCACATCCACATGGGTTCATCACAGGAGTAGATGATCATCCAGCCAGTGTGGAATGACATGTAACCGGGTCCCCCAGCCGTTAATAGCTGGTTTTCTCAACCTGGAGCTGCTACTTATTGTAGCTACCCAAATGCCTCATGATGCTGAGTGGGCACCGGTCCCATATAGGCCGAAATTCCATGAGAAAATTTCTTACCTCTTGCGCCAAGGCATCTTGCTTTAACCACTCGGCTACGACGCAGGATGGCTACATCCCATCCAAGCATAAATTGTCCCTTTACCTTACTTTCTTGGTTCCACATTCAATGCAATGAATCATCATTCACAAATACACAATGAATGGCTTCTACAATAGGAAGATAGGAAGAGACTCCACACAGTTATAGCACTATTTATTAAATTAATATTGAGAAACTAAAGCTATTACTATGATAGAAATAAGTGAATTAATGTACACAATTAAATTATTGTAATAAATGAGGAACTTTTTTTGCATGAATTGGGAATCGAACCCCAAACCTTCAGCTTCCTGTGCTGATGCTCTGACCACTGAACTAATTCAGGCTACATCTCATCCAAGTATAAATCCTTCCTTTACCTTACTCTACTGGTCCTACATTCAATTGCAATGAATCATCATTCACAAATACACAATGAATGGCTTCTACATTAAGAAGACTTGAAGGACTCCACACAGCCTATAGCATTATTTATTAAATTAATATTGAGAAGCTAAAGCTATTACTATGATAGAAATAAGTAAATTAATGTACACAACTAAATTATTTATGCTTGGATGGGAATGTAGCATGAATTAGCTCAGTGGTCAGACATCAACTCAGAAAGCTGAAGGTTTGGGGTTTGATTCCCAGTTCAAGCAAAAAATTTTCTCTTTGCCATTGATTACAATAATTTAGTTGTGTACATTAATTTACTTATTTCTATCATAGTAATAGCTTTAGTATTCCAATATTAATTTAATAAATAATACTATAGTTGTGTGGAGCCCCTTCATGTCTTCTTAATGTAGAAGCCATTCACTGTGTATTTGTGAATGATGATTCATTTTATTGAATGTGGGACCAAGAGAGTAAGATAAAAGGAGGATTTATACTTGGATGGGAATGTAGCCCAAATTAGCTCAGTGGTCAGAGCATCAGCATGGAAAGCTGAATATTTGGGGTTCGATTCCCGGTTCAGGCAACATTTTTTCTCTTTACCATTGATTACAATAATTTAACTGTGTACATCAATTTACTTATTTCTATCATAGTAATAGCTTTAGCTTCTCAATATTAATTGAATACATTTTATTAGATTTTAGTGTACAGTTCTTTTATTCGTTACAAAACTTAGAAAAATTTAAATAAAAACAGTTTTCCAGTGGATTCTTGCATATTGTGGCATATGGGAATTTGAGAGAATTGACATTCTAGCAAAGACACTAGAACCCCACAAATCAACCTATAATTATTCATATTTTACAATAAATCAAAATATAAAAATAAAATTCAAATAATATATCAAATGTCAATATACCAAACCATTAAAAAAAATGCATTAGATAAATTTATCAGACAGCACTCATTTAATTCCTATTCTACCAGGTGAATCTACTGTAGCTATGTTCCAACTGCTTACTGGTCCTGATTGTTTTGGTAAACATCTACATAAAATTGGCATCTTATCTACTCCAAATTGTTTAATACATTCTCAAGAAGAAGAAGAGGAGGAGGAGTAAGAAATGGATATGAGCTATCTAATCCACTTTGAACCACTTAATCAAAATAATGACATTGCATCTAAATTTAATATTTATAGGAAGTAACACTATGCTCCCTAACTAACCATTGACAATGACACATAGCACGTAAAAACTGCAGTCTGCAAGAAAATCCCAAATATGAGGTGAACCAAAATAATCTAACTCCTAACAATTACATCGAAATATTGGATAGCAAGAAAAAAATAACTATGTTGTTAAATAAAGAGCATTATTGAACTATTGTAACAATGGGACAGAAAGAGATAAGTGTCGAGACACTGTCTCATAAGAAAAGATCATTAATGGCACTCTGCCACTGACCCTGACGCCCAGAAACCCCCCTTTTTGGAAAAAGTTCTCACATAAAGGAACCATAGTATAAGGTTAAATAAAATAGGTATTTTAGATAATGTAATATTTTTTCTAACTTCAAGAAATTATAGACATTGTAACAAAATAACAAGAGAATTAAATCATAAGAAAAAAGGATTTATTTTATGAGAAATATTGGTTTTCAACTATAGATTGATTTCATATTTCAAGTACTTGAGGAATTACCAGGATGTAGAAAGTAGAAAGTTACAGAAATATTCCAAGATACTGTTAGTTGAACTATGGAAGCACATAGAAGAAATGACTTCAAAATAGGATGTTGCCTTAGGCAATCAACATGAGGAAATAGCAAAATTTATACTATATGAAGATCAAAAAGTACTGTTATCTGCACTGTACCCAGCTTTGAAATCAGAGCAAATAAACTATTTTTGATACTGTTATGTGTACTTGTAAGGACACAATTGAGTATTTACATTAGCTTTAGCCTGGAAAAGCATCATTTTGGCTGAGAATTGAGAGGAGATTACTACAGCCTTAGCCTCCAATCAGGACATGAATATACCACTCCGTATATATGAGTAAAATTATTTTATTAAACTATCAGGTGGACTTAGATTTTACCACAGTAGAATTATAGAACTTAAAATTTAATTGTAGAAGTAAGAATTTGAGTTAGTATTAAAATAATAATTTCAAACTTGTCCCCAATGTTTGTTAAAATTGAGCTCTCTCATATTAGCTAAAATTCTATTATTTACTTGATTGCTTTCTAACTGGCGCCCTTTCAATAGATATTGTGCTCCCATAGTGATAGCATTAATGTCATTTAATATCCAAGTATACTTATAATTAGGTGTTTATGGTTAAAATAATTTTACATATTAACCCATTCAACTTGTATGACGTGACGTTCACGCGCGCTCTAGCGAGGCCCAGTCTTCGAATGACGTGACATTCACGTCAAGCGCACGAGCTCATATATTATGCAATAACTTCCAAACTACCCAATAGATGTCTTATATATATTTAAATTAACACATTGGTGACCGACAGCTCTGCGTTGCACCCACCGCTGCTGGACCGGACATTTCTGCCAGTAGGGTGGACTTTTAAATTTTAAACCGCGCTAGAACAGTGTGGCTTTTAGGTCAATATATTTACAATCAATAACAATAATGCATAAGTAAATCTTTATTAGTGTTCTCACCAGACCTTCTAGTAGAAATTGAGGGTTTGATAGCGTTGGAAACATTTCCCTTTATGTAAAGGCAAAGTGCAAAAGAGCATACGTAGCGAGTTTCTTTTCTTGCGTTCACTAAAATCGCGGAAAAGTTTTGAGGGTATTTTTTTTCTTTCCAATCACAGTTGGTGTTAATTTATTTTTCTTAATGTCTTAGCCTCCCTGGTGGGTCGTGAGGTGGTCTCCTAGAAGTGGTTTCTTTTCTCTCTGTCTTTACTCGTCTTCTCTGTCATCTGTTCCTAATTTCACGACTGCCAAACAAGAGGCTGTTTCAAGCAAAAAACTTCTGTTTGACATTTTGCTGTTAGGATTTTGAAATTTATAGACCCTGAAAGCATTATGGAGTGTACAATTCTGAAGCCATAATACAACTTTCTAGCACCATTTCACTATTTTTCTAAGGATGGAGTAATATGATAGGTACTGGTCAGCCCTGTCTACACCCTTCACATACTTGTTATACTGAAGTATTCAATAGGGCATTTTTACAACTTTAATCCTCCCACTCTCGTGTTGCCTGATGCAATGTGCTAACCATTCTTACGTCTCTTTTATCTTTCCATGTTTGTAGCAAAAGGTCCCCCTTACTACAAAAACACTTTCTCCTGGTTTGAGTTTATTTCCTGCTACCAGAAATGATTTTGGAAGCCCTCTGTCAATCTTTATTGCTTCAGAAACTCTCGTCTTTCTTTCGAGCAAATTTTCAGCTATAGCCACACTATTATAATAATTATCGTGGTGGACATGATGCCATAGATATAAATTCGGCTCCAGAACGCAAAATAGAGTTTCTTTTAATTTTTCCGCTCTGCAAAATATATTTACAGGTTACATACGTTTCCCGTAATCGCCTAACTACCCGCACTAAAATTCCATATTTCACCAGCCGTCTGTCATAAAATTGTAAACAATTCTGTAAAGTTGGCAATTTCATAAAAGAGAAGAGAGGGGTATAAATACAACTAAAATTTATTTCACAATGAGAAGAAACAAAATTGAATGCCTCATTCAAAAGCGAAGAGGCAGGGAAGCAATAGAAAACGTAAAAACGGAAATCTCCGTGACCGGTCGTCTAGCGCTGGCCATTTAAACACGGAGATCTCCGTGGCTCGTCACCAATATGTTAATATTGGGAAGTAAACATTATGAAGTTATATCATTAATAGTGAGTGTAGATGTTATGCCTACACTAGGGCCTAACTGCCATAATAATAAAATACTATAAAATACCGATAAAGGATATACATATAGACTTGTTTTTATATCAGAAAATAGAAAATAAATAACCGCATTGAAATATAATTTAATCTTTTCTCAAAGGACCTTTTAAATATAAAAAAGCGAGTAAAAATCTATAATGTTTTATATCCTGGATCAAAACCATGTCACAAGATTCCAGAATTATTTAGTCAGAAAGATCAGAGATGACCACATTAGATAAGGATGAATGTGAGTTGCAAAAGTGAAAGTGGAACAAAGTTTTCCATTTTGACATAGATGAAGGTTTTGAACTAGATCAGGGGAAAGTGTAAGTGAAAACCGATGAAAAACCCCCACATGAATTGAACGGAAAAAGCTAACTTTCCACCCAAATTTCCCCCGATTAGAAACTTAAATTTATCATATAAATATTCGCGATTTTTCTAACGACTTCAGAACGGTGGAGGGGGACCGAAGGGTTCGGTTCCCCCTGCGGACGGGAGCAGCTCTACATGGGTAATATGAATCTTTTATCTTATTATTATCATTCTTTAATGGTCATTTTCCATACATAGATTTAATTAAAGGACCAAATGGTCCAAAGAACTTAGAATAATGAACAAAGTTGATTCTTTTAAATGATGTTTTCTCTCTCTGAATTTTATCAGTTTTAGTATTTTTGACGCTGGTCAATATGGTGATTTTGGCTGATTTTAATAAGTGTTTTATATGTTTTGGTTTTAATATTTCTCTATGTTTGGTTTTATTCTAATAAATAATGTTATTTTATCGTTTACTGTGTATTGTAACTCCAAAGCCAAGGCCAACCGCTGGGGCCAAAGACCACTTAAACTATAGAGATCTTTTACGCTACATTACGGCGGGGCTTAACTGTCCCCGCGTAACAGTAGAATATATTTTTAACAACTCACATCATATTATTTCAAATTTCTTTGATACCGGCGGTTTCAGACAATATCTTGTCCCTCTTCAGTCATGGCTTCCACTGATGAAATTCTGTGGTTGTTGATTTCTCTAAGGACATCACCTCTTGTGCTGCCATCTTTCGTTGGAATTATAAATTTTGTAATTAAATTTTTATCCATCAATATATCAAAATTTATAGATTGATATTTATTCTTCTGAATGAATATCATTTCCCAAATTGTCAATTCCAACGGTTTATCTAATTGTTTCAAAGGTTTTGTCTCTTTTTCAATTTTATGATGTTCTAGCAAATTATGTGCAGCAATTGCTGATTTTTCAATTTCACAATTTTTAATATTTCTAAAATGTTCTTTAGTGCGTGTTTCCAAATTCCTTTTTTTTTTTTCCTATGTATACTTTGCTACAATCATTACAATTTATTTGATAAATTCCAGATTTCTTACTGTCTGGGATGTTGACTTTTTTATTGGTATTTAGAAGTTTTTCCAGACTAAATGTATTTATTGGTGCCAAAGTAATGTTGTGTTTGTCAAATATTTTTTTAAATTTCCTATGTACTATTGGATGGTAAGTAATTTTCTTGAAATTCTTCTCTTCATTACTAATAATTTGTAGGGTAGAGCATTCTTTAAGTTGTTTTATCTTTTTGAATTTCTTTAATTTGTTAGATATTATACTCTTATTAAAACCACTTAATCTGGCTATATTTAGGACATTCTCATATTCTTTCTTAAAATTTTCTCTTTTTAGTGGGACCTTTATCAATCTATATAAGAGACTATTAAATATTGCATGTTTATGAGCCAGAGGATTGAAACCCGTTGATTTGATATATATATATATATTTGATGTATATAGGGAGGGTACACATACTGATAATTATCAACATGTTTCAATCCTCTGGCTCATAAACATGCAATATTTAATAGCCTCTTATATAGATTGATAAAGGTCCCACTAAAAAGAGAAAATTTTAAGAAAGAATATGAGAATATCCTAAATATAGCCAGATTAAATGGTTTCAATAAGAGTATAATATCTAACAAATTAAAGAAATTCAAAAAGATAAAAAAACTTAAGGAATGCTCTACCCTACAAATTATTAGTAATGAAAAGAAGAATTTCAAGAAAATTACTTACCATCCAATAGTACATAGGAAATTTCAAAAAATATTTGACAAACACAACATTACTTTGGCACCAATAAATACATTTAGTCTGGAAAAACTTCTAAATACCAATAAAAAAGTCAACATCCCAGACAGTAAGAAATCTGTAATTTATCAAATAAATTGTAATGATTGTAGCAAAGTATACATAGGAAAAACAAAAAGGAATTTGGAAACACGCACTAAAGAACATTTTAGAAATATTAAAAATTGTGAAATTGAAAAATCAGCAATTGCTGCACATAATTTGCTAGAACATCATAAAATTGAAAAATAGTCAAAACTTTTGAAACAATTAGATAAACCGTTGGAACTGACAATTTGGGAAATGATATTCATTCAGAAGAATAAATATTGATCTATGAATTTCGATATTCCGGTGGATAAAAATTTAATTACAAAGTTTATAATTCCAATGAAAGATGGCAGCACAAGAGATGATGTCCTTAGAGAAATCAACAACCACAGAATTTCATCAGTGGAAGCCATGACTGAAGAGGGAAAAGATATTGTCTAAAACCGCCGGTATCAAAGAAATTTGAAATCATATGAGGTGAGTCGTTAAAAATATATTCTACACTCACTATTAAAGATGTCTTATATGTTAGCTTTTCTAGGTTCCTGAGAGAAAACATGTTGGACGACCCACATTTTTTGTAAGAAACCATAAAATTAGAAGCTGTCTGTACGTTGGAAATACATAGAAAAAATTTGTAGTGCTCAGTCTTTGAAATGGCATCTAAGAGGGTGTGTGATGATGATCATGATGGGATTCTGAGTTTATTAGAGAGTTTAGTCCTCGAAACATCAGACAGCAGACATAACACCGACAGGAAAACCGAGGAGGGTAAAATGGCAAAGACCTAGGAAAGAAATAAAAAAAACCAAGACTCTGCCTGGAGTAACAGGATGGAATGAAAGGTGTTGACTTGCAAGACCCAGGTCACTGCCCTTTTCCATATAATGCGAAGCACTGTAAAAGGATATAAAAATTTATTTTTCTACTTGCTGGACATATTTATGTTTAACTCTTTTATAGTCTACAATAACTTCATAGATCACAAGACAGCATATTCGACCTTCAGAATAGCTGTCACCAAGCAGTTATTGGAGACAATTCAGCTGACATCCTATAATGTGAGAGGCCGCCCATCGTCAAGTACAACCTATCTGGTTACAGGCAAGGAACTGGGCTCACTTTACAATGTACATCCCCAGCACAGACAATAAAAAGAAACCCTACAAACGGTGTGTTCAAAACAAAACAAAAGAAGTGAAACTATATTTCAGTACAAAAAGTGTGAAGTTCCACTTCATGTCCCAGAATGTTTCAATATTTACCACACCAAAACATTGTTTTAGTTAAGTAGAATTATTCAGAAGCCTTCACTAAAATTTCTAAAGAAAAATATTTATTAAGTTCCATTCTATGAGCATTTTTGTGTTTGCATGTAAAGAGCATGACACTTCCTGTCTTCTGTGGCCATTTAAATCTGTGTGGAGGAGAAAGTTAGCAGGCATTTAAATAAGAGTCCATTGGGTTAAGTAAAGTAAAGTATTCCCACTACAGGCCTCATGAGGCCCTTGGGGTAGTGGGAGGTTAAGGCTCCCACTATTTCTAGACAATCGGCACTTGATGTCAGCCGGGTTGTCAGCCCTGCGTGACGGCCGCCTTTACCCAGAACAAGCGTCTGGTACTCATTTCCGTTAGAGGCTGAGTCGACCCCAGGGCCATAGTGCCTCCAGAAGGTTTGGGTCAGTTTAAAAATCCTGACCCCACCGGGACTTGAACCCTCGACCTTCCGGCTTGTAGCGCAGTGCCTTCGCCACTACGCTATGGCGTGCATTGGGTTAAGTGGTTGATATAATTATATTACTATAGCTGGTTATGTTGCAATAGTAAATGTTGTAGTTGTATAATTTAAGCTTGGTTTTATGTTATTTCTATCCTTGAGATCTAGTTTGCAGATATATTAAGATAGCCTAACGGGACTCTATATTCCTGACAGCTGATATTCAACCTTGGAGTCTCCAAACTTAGTTTGTAACTGCATTCCTGTGTTATACCCACGGGTTCAATAGTGCCAGTGAGTTAGTTTATTCCTGTGTTATATTTTAGTCAATAACCTGCTCAGGCCGAATCAATAATTTAAATAATTAATTCAATGTCCCATTATTAAATAAAAAAAAAATATATATATATATCTAGTCTCCAATAGAATACAGTTTTATTATGCTACCAGAATCTATATGAGTCAATTAAAGTGGTAATTGATCTAAAGCATCCAGTTATGACATCTATTATAGGAAATATTAGTCTACCATGGATATGAGGTGAGGTGTAAATAATTTTATTTTAAATTTTAATTTAAACCTCATAGTGATATTTCCTATAATAATTCCCAGGATATGAGTTGAGGTGTAAAAAATTGTATTTTAAACTTCTTCTTCTTCTTCCTTCCAAGTATTAGGCCAAGGCCTGTTACGATCCTATAGAAAATTTTCCCTCCAGCGTTTGCGGGAAATTCTCGTATAAGACTTGAAAGCATAATGATAGTCCCTTCGATTGGTTGCCGGCCAAAGGAAGGTAAGACCAGTGATGGGGCTGCCATCTTATAGCCTCTGGTCAGGCTTTTCTGGAGAAGAAAAGAAAATAAAGGAAAGAAGAAATGGAAGAAAGGAAAGACTCCCTAGCCCTCGGATGCCCTAATAGCGTCGGGGTCGAAAAAAAACAAGAGTTAACCAAGAGAGGTTAGATAGTAAAGTTTAAACTACTTATGTGCAGAGTTTTGAAAAAAATTAAATATGCTCGCAATATGCTTTATGTTAAAACTCAAAGACTACAGTAAAATTGTAAGAAAATTTGTAAAGATATATTTTGAACGCAAAACTGATGGGAAGTAAGATTATGAGATATTTTATCAAAGAAGTTAAATTGGCTATTTACACATCTCAAATTTTATACTCTGACTAGTTTTGAGGGTCAATGCCTTCATCATCAACCAAAATCAACTGTTTAAATGGCCATTTGGAGCTCTACATATCCTCTCCCTCTGATATTGGGCAGACAAACTTTACGGTTAAATCCTTCTCCTCAGAAATTTTGAAATTACTCATTGTCTTGTCTCTATTTTTCTGGTTGCAGATTTTCTACTCAACTGTGAGTTCTGTTGGTCTTTCTAGTTGTTTTAGGAATTTTGATTTCTTCTTAAATGTATGTTTCTCTGTCCACATAAAAGCAACTACAGCATTTTTTCTATTTCTCCATATTTTACATTTTTAAAGTGTTCTTTCATTCTAGAGTTCAGATTATTTTCCCTGTGCTAACCCAACTGGAAAGATCAATGAAACTCACAATTTGGCGAGAAGATTTACAACAGAAAAATAGAGTCAAGATAATGAATTTTGAAATTCTCAGGAAGAAAGATTTGATCATTAGGTCCATTTGCCTAACACCAGATGAATAGGATGTGCAGAGCTACAAAGAGGCATTTCATCAGTCTGTTTGGGCTGATTTGTAATAACGACCTTCGAAACTACTCATAGAGAAAATACCATAACAAATTAAATTTTTTTTGATAAGCCATATTCACATTTTCTTCTTTTACTATTCGTATATTATTGTGTTATAAAAATAAGTGCAAAATTTACTATTGTCTGTCCAGCCTAAGAAACACACTTTGATATTTAACTTCCGAATATATTACTCCACGCAGCATGTGTAAAAGTACATGCAACTTCAGTCAGCTGTTTATTATAAGTTGATAAATTAATGCACAACACTCGTTAATCTTAAATGTTGGTGGTTGTATTAACACATACAATGGTATGTCGAAAACAAATTAAATGATCTTCTTCTTCTTCTTCTTCTTCCTTCCAAGTATTAGGCCAAGGCCTGTTACGATCCTGTAGAAAATTTTCCCTCCAGCATTTCATAGGACGGCCAAGTGATCTTCGCCCTCTTGGTATATAATTATAAACAGCTTTGGGGATAATTAAATCATAATTGTTAATATTAAACAAATTGATTCAAATCAAACATTTAAATTATTGTAACTGATATTCAACTTCCTCTCAAGAATCAATCAATTTCAAACAAATGCAAATTTTAGTTAATCTCCAAACTTCGAAGAAATATGTAGGTGTATACTGTATTCTAATCAACTATAGTTAACATAAATAGCTTCAAATAAGTAATTATATTAATTGAATATGTGATCTAATAGGAGTCCTGCTATTGATTTAAGTAAAATGAGTAATATTTATCTCCCCATGTCAGAGGGACGCAAGGAAAGCTTGGTAATGAGACTGTCTTTTCAAAGTCTCCAAACCTACTTCCTATTGAACTAACCCCTAATAGGAGTGCTGCACCGACTGCCCTAAACCATTGGGGTCTTTCTCCTTGTTACCCAGAGAAGGGCCTCCATGTTTAATCCCCTGGAGGGAAGGTGCTTCTTCTGCCCTTCAAACCTCATTGGTAGTTTGTAGATTCCATCTTGCTTAAAGGCCATTGAAGTCTTCGCATGTATACTTGTGCACCAAGAGGTAAACATTCCGTTAAACTCCTCATGACCAGATGGAAGGATATTCTTTGAGTCAGCACAATCTTATAGCCTAACATTCAAGTTGAAGAAGAGAAGAATATGTGATCTATTTTTTCACTTCCACTGAACTGTGCTTTGGCCATGAACGAATTGCAGTAACTGCAGCAACATGTTCTTTGGGGATTTCACGTTATTACAACCTGGATAGAACAGATTATAAGGTAGCGAAAAAGGGCATGAAGTCAATATTTCCTATGCATATATTTAACTAAGCTTCTTTACTCAAGCTGTAGAAGCCGTTTATTTGTCATCAAGAGTGAGGGGAAGTCAAGGTCATCTGCTAAATATAGGTCGGAATGTCCGTACCGTTATAAATTCCACACACAAAACCAGCGTAACCACAACTTTTATTAAATATATATATATATATATATATATATATAACACTGAATTAAATAAACCCTTTAGTAAAATACACGTAATTTTACACCAAAACACAAATAACAAAACTTTAATTTATGACGTTAATTTACATGCGCTAATATGCTAACATGAGAGAACTCAGAATATTTTAATGTATATTGTCTTAGAAAAGGTTGATGTCAAATTACTTCTTTCTTTAAACTCTGTGTTATAGATAAAATCCTAATTTATTCAACTTAATGTTTTCAAACTAAATATTATTAAAATCTTAATTTATTCAACTTGATGTATTCAAAATATATATTGTTAAAGTCTTAATTTATTCAACTCTATTTAAGTGAATTATTCAACCTGGAACTTTAATGAAAACTGCATTTATACTTACACACTCCGAGATTCGAAATCATGTCCGTCCTAGATCGTTCCCAAGCTGCCTTCTGTCTGACTTTTCGTCTACAAATCGCGAGTATTTATTTAACCGATCTGCCTTTAATTTGCGGGGGAAAATCTCGGGTGGAAAGTTAACTTTCCATGTGGAATTTTCATCAGTCGCTTTTCACTTCTAACCCACATATAACTTTCACCTGATGTAGTTCAAAACTTTCGTTAGGTCAAAATGGAAATCTCTGTTTTTTCCATCAAAACATGTTGATATTTTGGCCTACATCCTGTTGTTGTGACAGATTCCAACACTAAGTCCGGGATATCATGCATTTTTACTCGTTTTTTACTTCCTAACAGCCCTTGTATGAACTTGATCTAAAATAATTAGTATTTTTAAAAGTGATTATTTTCTCCCTATCTTCCGGTATAAAACATAAGTATATATCGCCTCTGCTTCCATCTTTTTAATCCATTTTTTATTATACCTGCAATTAAGCCTTGTTGTATTTATAATACACGTCCATTTGTTCACCTCAAGTGCGTTTTTCAGGGGGGATAATTAATAGTATTATGAAACCATCTTTAGTACAAAAACACAAGATTATGGCTTTATAAGGTTCTCGCAAGACCAGTGTTAAGATATGGTAGTGAAGCATGGACAAAACGAAGAAGAGATGAATGGTGAATAACAGCAAATGAGATGTGATTTATGTACCATATAGCATGCTATACAAAGTGGGACCATAAAAGAAATTAAGATATTATGGAAGAGTTGGATGTAGAAGCCATTCTCCATCATATACAAAACTACCAGAACAACTGGAAAGCCCATCTTCAACGAATGCCATCTCACAGAATTCCAAAAGCTATGCTTCATTACTGCCCCCAAGGCAAAAGATCGCTGGGATGTCCAAAAAAGTGCTAGATGGAAAATTCCTCTTTGAGTAAAATTTCACATGGCCTAATACTTGCATGGATGGGGACGATGTGTTTCTTAGGCTGGACAGATTACAGAAAGATATCTAACAAGTAAACTTTCTCTCCTTTGATACCAGTTTTCCGGAAACCCATATATTTTCCGAAAGTTTATGTCACAAGTAGACAACCTGCGAAATCTTAGGGGCAGAGAAACAAGCATTTAGAAGCTATAGGACACACAAAGTATCAATTAAGTGTTGGAAACATGACACCAAAATTCGCTCAAATGCTTGTTTGACATATTTATATGAACTAATAATATGGTAGGAAGGTGGAGATCTCAATATAGAGGAAGAAACAACTGATTGAAAAGAAACAACTGATTGAAAAGAAACAATACATAAACGTTGGAATGTTGAAAATGTGTATTGTTATTGACTTCAAACAAAATTTATTACAAGAGGCAATCAATGTGCAATTCATCAAATAAACACTGAGATGGGCAGAAAGGCAATTCACAATGGGCACATTTTACAAAAGCAATAGCCTCATACTTTGTACACTCATCATTTGTCAATGACTCAAAGCAGTCATCCATTGGAGCAAACCACATGCCAGGTCGTCATCCTAGTATCTGCCCTTATAAAAATCTTACTTAATCAAGAAACGAGGAGCACTGAACTGATACACATAAAAGGACTGCAGGGCCAGAAAACTATTGTGATGCCAAATGTGCTCCTGTGTCTCGATAATGATTGTGCCTATTATGTAATGAACAAAAGAATTGTAGTGTCTGAAAAAAATTAATATCCTATATCAGCTCAGTGCTCCTCGTTTCAAGAACTTGATTAAGTATGCTTTTTATAAGGGCGGATACTTGGACGACGAACCTGGAATGTAGGTTGCACCAATGGATTAGTGCTTTGAGTCATTGACAATGATGATTGTTACAAAGTGTGAGGCTATCACTTTTGTCAAATGTGCCCATTGTGAACTGCCTTTCTGCCCATCTCACTGTTTATTTGATGAATTGCACATTGATTGCCTCTTGTAATAGATTTTGTTTGAAGTCAATAACAATACACATTCTCAACATTCCAACGTGTACGTATTGTTTCTTTTCAATGAGTTATTTCTTCCTCTATATTGAGATCTCCACCTTCCTACCATATTATTAGTTCATATAAATATGTGAAACGAGCATTTGAGCTGATACTTTGTGGGTCCTATAAGCTTCTAAACACTTGTCCCTCTGCCCCTAAGATTTCACAGGTTGTCTACTTGTGACGTAAGCTTTCAGAAAATATATGGGTTTCTGGAAAACCAGTATCAGAGGAGAGAAGGTTTACTTGTGAGATAGGCTATTTGCTTACAAAAAAGTTTTTTTGAGATAAATGATACATTTTATGAGAATTAATTTAATAAAAGAAACAAAAACTTAATTATTCATTACACACTGATTCTTTCCTTGGAATATATATTATAATGAATTCTATAATGTGATGCACTGTATCAATTTGTATACAGTAGTTATAATTAGTGGTTAATTTAATTTGTTGCATTTTTTATTCCTCTTATTAGGTCTTTGTTTCAAGTTAAAAGAAAATGTTCAGCTTTGACAAATATAATTACTCTGTAACTCACCTGCTGTATTAAATTATGCTGTTTTAAATATAACTTTCCTTCAAGAGTAACAGTTCTTGATAGTGACATTGTTTCATCTACTAGGGCATAATCATTTTCTTTTAAGGTCTGCAAGGCTTTCTCAATAATTTTTCCATCAAAAAAACATCCAATTTGAATCTGGAAATAAAACAAATTAATGAATCAATTAGTTTAAAATTAAAATTTTAATTTCAATTACTTAATTGAAAGTCTAGATCATTCCATGCCATATCAACATAGCTCACAACCAAACCATCTCCAGAACTTTACTAAAATTGGTAAGATTATTTATAAAGGCCACAAAGTAATGTATGTATGTATGAATGTATGTATGTATGTATGTGAAAAAGCAGACTTTAGTAATGGACTGTGATGTTTTGGCTGCCTCCAGACTCAATGCCACATTCACACATTCAGGGCACCATTGATGGTTTTCCCTATATATATATTTTCACAACCAGTACATTCAATTTGATATATGAAATATATATATATATATATATATATATAGGGAAAACAAAAAGAAACCTGGAAATTAGAACCAAGGAACACATAAGAAATATTAAAAATGGGGAAATAGAAAAATCTGCAGTTGCTGCTCATGTTTGGGCCGAAAACACAATGTAAATTCAAACACTAAATTGTTAAAACAGTTAGAAAATACAAAGAAACTCACCATTTGAGAAAAAAATTACATTCAGAAGAACAAAAATAGAGTTATGAATTTCAAAATTCCTGCTGAACATGACCTAATTTTGAGGTTCTTTGGTCAGCTGGAAGAGGGAGCTGATATCGACATCTAGGGTTCACAACATAAAACTCATCAGTCTGGCCAAGCTGAAGATATAGAAAATTATATCGAAACATGTTTGAGAACAAATCAACATTAAATTGAGGTAAGATGTTTCCAGTCTCAAAAAAACTTGGTTACCCCACTTAATTTCGTCCAGCAGCACTAAAGTGGAATTTAAATCTATTAAGGATCAAACAAATCGTGAATTCTTCTTACCTCATACATCTATGTTTTTTAACACAGAACTGCAAGTATCGGGAAATACATCATTCCCATCTTCAGCTGTTTTCATGACTGTCAATTTTTTATTCATTATCATCATCCATGCAAGTATTAGAGCATGTGGCCTGTTACGGTCTTAAAGAGGAGTTTTCCATCCAGCTTTTTTGGATGTCCCAGTGATCTTTTGCCTTGGGGGCAATAATGAAGCATGGCTTTTGGAATTCTACGAGACGGCATTCGTTGAAGATGGGCTTTCCAGTTGTTCTGATAGTTTTGTATATGGTAGAGAATGGGTTCTACATCCAACTCTTCCATAATTTCCTCATTTCTTTTATGGTCCCACTTTGTATAGCCTGCTGTATGGTGCATAAATCACATGTCATTTGCTGTTATTCGGCTTTCGTCTCTTCTTTGTATTGTCCATGCTTCACTACCATATCTTAATACTGGTCTTGCAAGAACCTTATAAAGCCGTAATCTTGTGTTCTTCTGTACTAAAGATGGTTTCATTACATTGTTAATTATCCCTGTTGTTTTTGTGAAATTTGTTATTTTCTTTGATATATCAACTTCATCTTGAAATGTTAAATTACAGCCCAAATAATTAAATTCATTTACTCGTTCTAAAATTTCATCAATCAAAACAATTTTGCTAGGTATAGGGTATAGTCCAAGATCTGGCTGCAAGATTACTACGTTCATCGAGTGTATGAACAAAATCAATATTTTTCATAAAATTGTGAATTACTAAATACATTTTTGCCGAGTTGCCTATTAAAATTTGGCTGCCAGTATGTTTAATTAAAATTAAATTAATTTATTTATTTGAAATAATTTGATTCACTTGTTATTAAAATAAATTATAATTCAGTTCCCAGAAATCGATGTATAAAGCTTGAAAAGTTTTGGTTGCCATTGCACACTTGGCCATAAACCTTCTCGCGACTGCAGCAGGCCGTGAGAACCAATTTAGTGATAAAATGGCAGTAAGTATGTATTTATTGTTTTATATTGCTTCAAATAAAGTTTAGTTCATTTAAAATAAATGCTGTGATTTGTTTCATATAATATATATTAACACTACCTTTTGGATATATTTTTGTATATACATTGTACGTAGTATACATAAAGGGCAGTGGTTTTACTTACCGCTGCGAGGTAACAATATTAAACAATAAATACGTACTTACTACTGCCATTTTATCACTAAATTGGTCTCATGGCCTGCTGTAGCTGCAAGGAGGTTAATGGTCAATGTGCAATGGCAACCAAAACTTTTCAAGCCCTATACATCGATTTCTGCAAACTGGATTATAATTTATTTTAATAACAAGTGAATCAAATTATTTTGAATAAATAAATAAATTATATTTTAATTAAACATATTGGCGGCCAAATTTTAATAGGCAGCTCGGCAAAAATGTATTCAGTAATCCACAATTTTATGAAAAAATTGATTTTGTTCATACACTCGATGAACGTAGTAATCTTGCAACCGGATCTCGGACTAGTATTTCCCACAAAAGGCCATCACTTTAGTTTTCTTTGTATTGATTGTCAATTTTTTATTATGCCAGTAATTTTCTAAACTGCCATCTGGTGTACTTTTGAAGAAGTAATTTTCTAAACTGCCATCTGGTGTACTTTTGAAGAACTTTATAATCAAACTTGGTTCATCTGGAATCTTGAAGTTCATGGTTCTAATATGATTTTTTTTAATGTATATCTTTTCCCAAATCGTTAATTCCAAGGTTTAGATAGATTAAGTTATGTAGGTAGGAAATAACTTTATGAGGTTTATTTTAACATTGTTTAGTTGTTTCTTCACTCACCTCATACTTCTTAACTCCCAAGCAGACTCGAGTTTCTTCACTTCATTTGTGATATTCTCAATGCTGTATTACTTTCACAACTGATGTCCAATGGCCTCCTATCCTGCAGACTGACCTCCGTGCCATCTGATGGCTGACCGACGAACTTCCAAATCAATCCCCTCTACTTATCATTGGGTATTTCAAAATTTGATAGATGTTTCAAAGTTTTGCTTCTGTTTCAATTCTATGATTCTCTAGTAAACTATGTGCTGCTATAGCTGATTTTTCAATTTCACCATTTTTTATGTATCTAAAGTGTTCTTTTTTGTGAGTGTCTAAGTTCCCTTCATCCAATGTGTGTGTGTGTGTATGTTCTAATGCCACCTTCTACAACCAGGTTTGATTATAAAGTTCTTCAAAAGTGCTTCTGGTTGTGCACTGGGCAGATAGATGATGTTAATGTGGTCTATTTTCAAATTACATACCCCTTTATGTAGATGATGTATTCTTGTATTATGTACAGACAGGAGTGTGGGATGAGTGTATTTTATTGTTTTTTTATATAGTGTAAAGTCTGTTGTATGAGGCATGATGATGAAAAGAAGGGAAAAAGTTAAACATGGTTCCGGCACATAGCCTACACTCCTATCGAAAAATACCAAGGGGTTGCCAGGCTTAACAACAATAACTGATGAACAGATCGCTATAACAGTACCACATGCCTTTTCAACATATGTACTGTGGAGAAACTTGCAATTTAATGCAGGAATCTGGTGCACAATCTAGTGATTAAAAATTACACATCACCACCTCTCCTGGTCCTGAGATTTAAAATTTTGCAATTAAATTAATAAAATAAATTTAACAATTAAGATTTTCAAACCTGCCGAATATTAAACCCTGTACCTGCTAGTCAGAAGCCAGTACAGCAGCTCTCTTGATCCAACAAAGTAAGAATTTTGTAATACTGTATTTAACCAAAGAAAATACCTCATAGTGTGAATTCCTATCAGTTTTTATGTTAAATGCTTTATTTATTATTGTTTTACTCAGCACTGAAAATGAATGATTCTAGACATGGATTCCATTTCAAATACAAGTCATATCATAATTAAAGAAATTGTTTAAGACTGAAAATACTCCAATGGGCTGGACATATGGTAAGAATGGACAAACAACAAGGACTAAGGAAAGTCTTACAGGTGCAATTTGAAGGAAGGAAGGCAGTGGGACAACTGAGAGGATGATGGCAGGATGCAGTTACATCCAGTTGCCACTATACTTCTGAGAGTAAGGAATTGGAAGATGGTAGTTGGGAACAGAGCAGAATGGAGGAGGAGGATTGGGAATGCCAGGGACTGACTCGGACTGTAGAGTCTTAGGATGGATGGTTGGAAAACTTTATTACTTTACACCAAAAGAAATTACTTTAAATCAACCTAAACTTGGATCACCATCCTATTCATACTTTACATTACACTTGATATGTACAATTGCATTCTATAAGAAATTACCTCGGCACTTTGTCCAGGATTGAGATTTATATTGTGTCTTAAAGCCTTTTGTTTTATGTTATAGTCCAATGATTTGATTCTCAAGATTTCAAAAAGACCTGTAGTTCTTATTAAAGCAGATAGAGGTGCTTGTTTGTTATTAGTGAATCTAAATGTTCGATTAACAGTATAAGTTTGACTGTAAGCAGACATTACATCAATAGCATTTACTCTGAAGATAACATCTTCCTTAGTATGATGCATTGTGAAAAGCGGCATCTCAATAGTTACTTCCATATGAAGTATGACAGGCTGCATGTCAACTCCTGATGGACGTACAAAATGATCTTCTCTTTTACTGTTGAGATAAGAACACAATTTATTAGTAAACTGATGCATTAAGTATTTCATGTTCTAAATAAGTATAAAAATTTGAAAATAAAGTGTTTAGAAAAATGTTTGGACCAATCAAAGACAGATAGGTGAATGGAGAAAACTATATAATATGATTTTTATAGGAAACCAAATATAATAAGAAAAATTAAGTCTCACAGACTACCATGGCCAGAAAATGTGGTACAAATAAGAATAAAAGGGGGTATATGGAAACTTCTTGTAGGTAAATCAGAAGGAATCCAGTAGGCATTCCTATGCCTAAAATGAGGTGAGGGAATAACATTAATCATGATTTGATGGAAGTGATTTATGCAGGGAATAAGTGGAAAATCTTGTCTTAGAATAGTTGAAGGAAGGAGATGCACTATCTCCTCTACTATTTAATTTTGTACTAGAGCATGCCATCAAAACTTTAGAGGATGAAGAAGGCTTACAACTCAATGGAGTAATAAGCTGTTATTTTATGCTGATGATGTAGTACTATTGGGTGATAGCGAGGAGATACAAAAGGCCAACACGCACACGCTATTAAGTAATACTAAGAAATTGGGACTGGAAGTAAATATCAATAAAACTAGATATATGGGCACACATAGAAATACATTATATAATGGAAATGGACAGCTAATGATGGATGAGGAAGATTTTGAGGAAGTGGCTAAATTCAAATACCTAGGAACAATAATCACAAATAGGAATGAGACGCACAAGGAAATTAAACATAGGCTCAATTCTGGAAATTCGTGCTATTATACATTACACAGACTCTTGACATCCCAACTCCTTTAAAAAAATGCTAAACTGAAAATATATAAAACTATTATTCTACCAATTATATTATATGGATGCAAAACATGGACTTTTACTTTAAGGGAAGAAAGGAGATCACAAGTATTTGGGAATAAAGTACTTAGGAAAATTTTTGGACCAAAGAGAGATGAAGAGACAGGTGAATGGAGAAGACTTCTTAGCAATGAACTACATGTTCTTTATAGGAAGCCAGATATAATAAGAACAGTTAAGTCTCGTAGACTGAGATGGACAGAACATGTGGCATAAATGGGGAATGAAAGACTGCATGGAAGCTTCTTGTAGGAAAACCAGAGAGAAAACACCCAGTTGGTAGACCAAGATTGAGGTGGGAGAGTAACATTAACTATGATTTGGAGGAAGTAGATTATACAGGAAATGATTTGAAAACATTATCTCAGTATAGGGATGTATGGAAAGATTATGTCCACATGGCCATGAACCAATGGGTCTGATAGTGCCAGTGAGTTGGTTAGTTAGTTAGTTAGGACAGTGATGTATATCCGAGAGCTTATGTCTACGCATGTGGCCATGAACCTTGGGTTCGATAGTACCAATGAAGTAATTAGTTTGATGTTTTCCTATTTACAGTAGATTTTATCTTGAAGAAAGTTGGGATAAATAAACTGAGATATAATGTTGGTTAGTGACTCTATCATGAAGAAAGTAGTCTGTTATCTACATATGTGAAGACAAGAACTTATAAACATGTTCAACTTATATTCAAGAGCAGTGATACAAGAAGCTTAAACAGGACATGTTACATTAACATTACAAGTAGTAATGCTTTAGTCATTTTACACCTAGTGATACACAACAACACATGACAAAAGAAAACGTGAATTCTAGGAACATGAAGAGTCTTATATAACATTATTTTTTCCAGTCTGGATAATTAATTGATAATGCTTTTCTCATAGAATTCAGAGTTTTCAGATTCAATTGAGGCACCTAGAAGTTAAAAAGATTAAGTGCATTTAGAAACAGGATGTATACCTATGCCTTCTAGATGTCCTCAATCAATCCACATCAAGTGAATGTTAAGTTTATAAAATACATAATATACCAAATGTAACTTATTAAAGATCATATTACAAGTGGTTAAAAGTTGAAATAAAATAATTATCAGATGAAGTGAATATAGGTCTAAGTAATCATAATGAAAAGTTATTTTGCCAATAATTTTTAAACTCATTGATGTCTATTATAAATAATTTGTAAATATAATGTTCAGATGAAAGTTAGTAAAATTATTAAGGTATCAATTCTGGCAAAAATAAATTTTCATTTTTTTTTAAAAAGAAAAATTAATGCTTGAACCAGGACTTAATCCTGGACCTCTCATTCTTCGTATGAGTATGCTATCCATTACACTATTCAAGCTATGATACAAATGTTAACATTTCTTTATTCATATACAATTCTCATCGTCTGAAGGCAGAAAGTATCATACAATTCTCAAATCTTCCGAAAGCAGATAGACATCTTCGGATGATTTTATAATTGTATATGAATAAAGAAATGTTAACGTTTGCATCATAGCTTCAGTAGTGTAATGGATAGCATACTCGTATGGAGAATGAGAGGTCTAGGATTCAATTCTTGATTCAAGCATTCATTTTTCTTTTCAAAATAATAATGTCCAGCAATGGAAAGTGTTAAATTTAAAATTTCACATCAAAATTTTACATTGTTGAGATAAGTTAAATGTTACAAAATGGTTTATACCAAATAATATATAAAATACCTGTCAAATTCAGAAATTCTTAAATATCCTATTGCTACAGCTTTTATGTGTAAGGTATCGGTAATATGTAGATTGCAGATTTTTGGATTCACTCTAATGAAAAATGATGTTTCTTTTTTTGCAGGAATAGTAATATCTCCAGGTCTGATCTATAAAAGAAACATTGAAAAAAAAGAAATTAACAACTTCAGAGTCATTCATAAAGCAATTTAACGCTGTATTATGCTAGCTTATCATTTTATACAATACATATTTGGTTCAATTGGTCAAACTGAAAGATGATTAAGGATTAGATAAATTCACTATTTTAATTATTTTTCTCTTTCATTATGGTATTATAATTTTAATGTTATTTATTACAAACTTCTATTTTCAAAAGTAAAATACCTGAAATATTATAAAATCTTCTTTTCCATAATATGGAATGATATTTAACCTCATTTCTTGTGAATATAGTCCATTTTCATGTAATTTATTTCCAGATATTGACCCTGAGCCTAGTTTAACATTTCCAGAATCAAAGATATCAAGTGAAAGATTAAAAGGATTACATGGTGCATTGTTCTCTTCCGTAATAAAGACATGCCAGTTAACACTTATGTTAACATTGCTCTCATTTTTAATTCGGACTCTTCTTTTCTGTGATTCACCATGGTAATATAATACACCAAACCTAGAAATTCAATTCATTATAAATGTTATGTCTGTATTGATAGAATTATTAGGGGTTATTGCAACTTATCAATAATTACATTAATTTTTGCATTAACAAAAACCATGATATTAAAACAAAATTGTTTAGTAATAAATTTAGTTTGAAGATCAATTCAAACATAATAAAGTAATGAAAAATAACTATACAATATATTAAGTATTAACAGATATTAACCCATCAGCGAGGACATTTAAACATGGCGTTCCTTTCCCAGATGCAGAAGGACGTGTTGATACACCTGGACTTTTAAATATCCAAATGCAGATTGCCACACATTACGCGTTAATACATCTATGATTTTCAAGGCCTATACGGAGTTTGTAAAACATTCTGGAGAACTTATTTTTTCTTGCTGTGGCAGAAAAATCTCCCCCTCATGTTATGACATAATTTACGACAGGCATGTGGAGTGAGTTAGCTACTTTTTAGTGAAAGGAAAAACTTTTTGTATTTTTTTTTCTCTTCAGCTACGCCCTTCCTTTGAACTAGTGAATGCCCTATTTTGCCGAAAAGAAATATCTGTAAAGTGTCCCATTGTGTGGTCTCATAACTAAGATTTCTTTCAAAACCGACGTGGATCTTGTGTTTATAGACAAAAATCACATGTCTCAGACATTTCCAACTTCTAAAACAAATTTGCATGGCAAATTTGATGTGTAGAATTATAAAAAAAAAAAATATAATAGAGGGATAATAGTAATAAAAATAATAGTAATAATAATAGTAATAATAATGGTAATGATACTAAAAATAAAATGAGTAATAGTAATAATAATAATAATAATAATAATAATAATAATAATAGCAATAATAGTAATGTATGTACTGCACACTTCCAACACAGGTGCTCCCCAGCGGGAGTTTATTAACCAAGATAATCCATTCAACAAGTTTCCGTAATTATGGGAATTATATAAATGAATTTATATTAAATAAAATTTAGATTCTCCAACTTTTATAAATATTGTACATAGTGAATCTGAGTAGATTATACAGGGAATGATTGGAAAGCATTAGCTCAGGATAGGGATGTATGGAGAGCTTATGTCCGCGCGGCCATGACCCTACGGGTTCGACAGTGCCAGTGAGTAAGTAAGATGTGTGGAATTATGAAAATCTTTAATTTAAAAATATGAATGAAGTATAAATAGATAAAGTTTAGAATTATAAATTATAAGTAAACGTTTAGCACAATTTAAAAAATGAATGCATTTTAACTTATATCTTGATGAAAGTATTAGGAAATCTCCATCTACAATTAAATATAATTTGTAATTAACCGATGAAAGACGCCATTCTATATCATTCTTTGTTTCGTTACTATATTCTATAGTGCTCTGTTCTAGTACAGGTCTTTCACTGTATTCTTAGAATTTTCATGCTATGATTGCAGCTTCATTAGGGAATTATGGTATGGTAGCTTCCCACCCAGGGGGATGATTTTGATGGTAACAATGGTGATAAAAGCTAGATGATGTCCATGGACCGTTTGGGCCTCAAAGCCCACTGCATGACAAGACAGTATTCCACCTCGAGACCACAGATATAATAATTAATATTTTATTAACCCTTTCATTTTGTTATTTGTTTTATTTATTGACACTTACGCTAATTTGCCAACATGTCAACAAGATACATGTGGTTAGCACATCACCTTAATGAGAGATCTATTAGGAAATTGAGGTGTAACTTGGAAGAAAGACGAACATAACGTGATATCTATGTAATCTAGATGTAATAAAACATTGCAAGTCTCGTAGGCTGCTATGGGTAGGGCATGTGGCACGAATAGGAAATTATATAGGAACGTCGTGTACGAAAACTAGAAGCAAAGTGCCCAGTAGGGAGGATAACCATAAAGTGCAAGAAAAATATTAACCAGGATTTGAGGGAGATAAATTATACAAGACCCTCACTGCTGGGTTTCCGAGATCGAGTCTCGGTCACTCCATGTTGGTTTCGTGGCGGAAAAAACGGAGCTTGGACAGGTTTTTCTCGGGGTTTTCTCCCGTCTTCCCCTGCCGCATTTTCATTCCATCATTTCTCCATACTCATCTCATCACATTCATTTCGTTCATCTGCCTCTGTGGTGGTGCGTCAGATATGGTCGGCCACACCCTTGTCATACACAGACCTCTATATATAGCGGCTTCTTCGCATCTCATCTCTCGAACCGACCCTGACTTGGACACGAGTTGAGGATATTATTATAAATTATACAGGAATAATTGGAAAATATTATTTGGGATAGCAAAGTATGGAGATGTTATGTATGCATAATCATGACCTCTATGTTCGATGGTGCCATATATTTTAAGACAACACAAAACAAGTTGGTTTCCAATGTCCTTCATTTTTTTTAAATTGTCCCTTTCATTTAATATTTTAATAATATATTCCATTCTCTCTACCATCCAAATCAAGATATTGTAATTGATGAATCATTATGGTTATGGAGGAGCAAACAATTCCCTCCACTTAAAACTGCCAAATTTGATTTTAAAACTTACGAATTGTGTGACTCTAGAACTAGGTATGTGGTCTCGAGGTAGCGTGCTGCCTTGTCACGCAGCTGACCGAGATTCGATTCCAGCCGGGAGAGGCTTCTTGGGTGAGTTTTATTTCGGGAGTTTTCCTGACCTGTATGACTAATGTCAGGAAGCTTTAGGGCCCCAACGGTACTCGAAAATCATCCGGCCATCATCATCATCATTATCATTCACCGGTGTGGAAGCAACGGGAAGCTGCCACACCTATAATTCCCTAGTACAGCTACAAAGCATAGAATGAAAATGCTATGATTGCAGTGAAAGAACTGCCCTTGGGCAGAACACTATAGAATAGAATAGAATGGTCATTCATTTGTTTACATTCTATTAATCACAATTTGATATGTATCTAAAATAAGTTACTTGGAGAGTAGAGTTTAAAAAAATACTACAGTACAGGGGTACTGCATGGACTTTTAAATGGCCGCACAGAAGGGAGGAAACCGGTCTCGTATATATACGGCAAACCACGCTGAGGGGTTAACTTATGATAATTCATGAATAATACAGCAAAGAAACTTTTAAAATATATAAGACCGTTTAGAAGGACATAAGCAAGCTTTTGTAAACAGAAAAAATTTCTTTGCATTCATAAATATTGTAGAGAAATAAAATAATGAAAACCAACTACAAAATACCTGTATAAATATATATATAAAACTGTTACGACCTAGCTTATCATAGGTCATAACGTAGCGTAAAAAAGGATTCAATATTTTTAATTGACCTTGGCCCGAGGGGTTGGCCTTCGGTTAGCGGGAACATCACATTGTACATAGAAACATATAAAACCATAAAACAAAACACATATATTATAAATGTCAATACATTAAACACATTAAAAAAGCCAGTTAAAAACATTTTTGCCAAGGAAGCTAAATTCGCCATATTGGATCGCGCCGAGTTTGATTTAAACCTTAATATTTCTCTGAGAGAGTTCAACTAAATCAACTGTAGATTATTAATTTTAATTTTTATATTTTAATTCGACCCTTAGGTCTTCTTATTTGCCAATGCATGTTATTCACAGTAAACCAAATTATTCTAAAGTTTTTAATGGTTCATAGAACCGTCTAATTTTGAAGTGAAAATGATCCCCAGATAATAAAGACTCATACCCACACATGGAGAGGATTCACCGGTCCCAAGGGAAACTGAAATGAACACTTCAGTCCCCGCCTCCAGACTGTTTTCCGTAAAAAAATGCGAGTTTATATATGATCGTTTTTAAGTTTCTAATTCGCGGGGAAATCTCGGGTGGAAAGTTCACCTAACTTTCCATTTTCATAAAAGTGGAATTTCTTATCGTCGTCTTCAAATCTTTTACCTCTGTTCCACTTTCACTTATGAAGCTCAATTTCCCAATTTTATCTAATGTGGACACCTCTGGTCTTTCTGTCAAAACATGTTGATATGAAATTAGATCCTGGTGTGTTGTGACATGGTTTTGGTCCAGGATACTTTATTATAAAATATTAGAAATGTTTACTTGTTTTTTTATATTTCCTAAAAAGTCTTTGGAGAACTTTGAGATTACTAATTAGTATTTATAGGCGGTTATTTATTTCCTATCTTCCAGTATAAATAAAATTAGTATATTTCATTTATAGTTTTCTTTATGTGATCGTTAAATAATAGTTTGTATTATTATGTTATTTTTAAGTATGGCCTATATCGTTACAAAAACTAACTAGAAATATAAGAAAAAGCTATGGAAGCACTGGATAAGAAGCAATGAAAATCTAGAATTAAAACTTTCACTGAAATTTTCATTATTAATTTACACCTCTCACTGAAGGATACATTAAATTTGAAGAGAAAAATTCTCGCCCAGCCCGAGACTCGAACTCGGGACCTTTGGTTTTCCATACTAAATGCTCTACCAACCTAAGCTACCGGGGCGAGTTCCAATCTAGACACAATTTTTTCTCTTATATACGTTGTAATTCCCGCGCACCAACTGCTTGAAGCCTCGGCTTCTATCTATGCAAATGGCAGAGCTTCTTAGTTAAGAAGACATTTATTGGAAATTTAAAAACTATTTTTAAAAGCTTCTATTGATGTTTTCATTATTAATTTAACACTTCTCACTGGAGGATAAATTAAATTTGAAGAGAACAATTCTCGCCCAGACCGAGACTTTAACCTAGGACCTTTGGTTTTCTATACCAAATGCTCTATCAACTGAGCTACCGGTGCAAGTTCCAATCTAGATGCAATTTATTCTTATATGTTGTAATTCCCGCGCACTAATTGCTTAAAGCCTTGGCTTCTATCTATGCCAATGGCGGCTTCTTAGTTAAGAAGACATTTATTGGGAATTTAAACACTACTTCTAAAAGCTAGTAGGGATTCTATTGATGTTTTCATTATTAATTTAACGCTTCTCACTGAAGGATAAATTAAATTTGAAAAGAAAAATTCTTGCCCAGATTGAGACTCAAACCCGGGACCTTTGCTTTTCCGTACCAAATGCTCTACCAACTGGGCGAGAATTTTTCTCTTCAAATTCAAATTTAGAACTTTTATATTTTTATATTTCTGGAACAAAGATATTGACAAGATTGTAAAAGAAAAAAAGGCAAACATAACATATGACTAAATACAAAGAAGTTAGTGGATAGAATAGAGTTCGTTTGTATTATTTTATTTAACAACACTCTTTAAGGTTAATAGCATTACAATTCTAATCTGGGCATGAAAGGGCCAATAAAATTTGCTTAGAGACCACTTTTTTCAGGCATGAGGTACCTTTATGTACATACGTCTATGACACTCATGGCATTAGTTCCCTTCCAAAGGAATATAATTCAGGATTTTACTTTGTGAAAAATCCATTGGCCCCAGCTGGGTCCAAACCTTCGAACCTTGGGACCATTAGGCGAGCATGATAAGCACTAGTCCACTAAGAGTGACAGAATGAGTGTAAGAAAATACAAGTATAAATTAGGAAGGAAATGACAACAGTAAAGAATAAAATCTGGGAGATAACATGTAAAACTAACTAACATATGTGTATACATACACTGCTGGGGGGAAAATACAACATCCTCAAGGACAAGTTAAAAACGTTGTTGGGTGTGATATCCCACGTTGTGGAGACATTTGAAGACATACGATGGTAATAATTTAGATCACTGATATTTGCCACGACACTGATGACTCACTTCAGGGGAATGAGGGAAAGTTTCTTACATAAATAACGACACTTTGTTAACAGTTAAATTAAATGTTATTTTATTAAAGTTTTCACTTCTATTTAGATAAATCTTGTAAATGATCAATAATTTAAAAGATTCCGGCTTAAATTGATAAATTACACTTATAGAAGATTATTACTTCATATATGTAATGGAAGACTATTTCCAACGGTCAATTTTTCACTAACACTTTATTTTCACTTTATGGACTATTTATACTCCAGATGAATTAAATGTATACTACAATAATCATTTTCCATAACTTTGACACCATTTTGTCAACTAATATCAAGAAATGAACTATAATTCTCTTCTATCTTGACGAGCCATTGTTTAACATGTCTGACTTCTTTCAAGTATTATAGCCATTTTGCTGTTCTGGGAAAAATCCCATTCCATTTCTGTTATAATCTGGAAGTTCTGATTGGTCCAACTGAAAAGGAAGTAGTACTACTGGCTGACTCCCATCCAATTCGTCCAATCCCATTCGTTTATAAAAAATATCAATTCAAATATTTAAAGTATTTTTACATGTATTAAATCAGTTTGGAATACATCTAACTGTATTAACAGTTTATATTGACCAGTTTGAATTTTTTATATACTTATAAAAAGTTTGAATTCTCTAAATCAATCTTATTTCCATTCTTAATAGAAATAAATATGATTATATTTAAACATTAAATAAAAAACCCTTCTTATTTTTTATATGGGGATAAATATCCAGTTTTAAAGTTAATTTTATTTAAAATTGATGTGACATGTAGTTTATCATTGTGGGGGTATATGATAATAAATTCAGACCAAATGAAACACATATGTCACAGTAAGGAGTGCCTAAACAGTTGCATCAGTACACAGTGTACCCCCCTCTGGCAGCAACACAGGCATGCATTCTTTCATTCAAATAGTCATAAAGATGCTGAATGACATCCTGCATTAGATTGTCCCAAGCATTTTGCACCTGTTACCACAATTTGGCAGATTATAGAGAAAGAAGTTCCCACTTCATAATATCCGATACTTGTTCAATTAGCAAAAGATCTGGGAATCTTTCTAGTCAGGGCAGTTGTGTACACCATGAAGAGCATGTTGCATTACATCAGCCCTAAATGGACGTGCATTGTCTTGCTGAAAAAGCACAGCACCTTCTTATCAAAGAAATGGCAATAACACGGGGTTAACAACTTGTGCAGTGTAGCGTGCAGTGTTTACTTTACCCTGCAGGAATGTCAAATGCAACCTCGAGTTGTAATTGATTCCCTCCCACAACATGAAGCCTGGGGTGGGTGTCATGGACAAATGCACACTGGAAGATGACACTCACCAGGTCTACACACATACGTCTATCACTCCCCCTATAGACAGAACCTTCTCTCATCACTTAAGACAATAGAGTGTCATTCCACTCTCCAGTCGACTCTTTCATGACACCAGAGTAGCCATGCTTGGCAGTATCATGGTGGAAGTGGCAGTCTGGCCGAGGAACACATGAATTAACTGCTGCTGCAACCAGAACATTCCCAATGGTCCTTGGTGACACAGCAGATGCAACATGTGCCCAGATTTCTTCCCTGGATGCTGTTCAGGGGATCACCGCTGATCAAACAATGAATGCATCGATCTTGACATGCATCCATACTATGCAGCCATCCAGAACATAGTTACGAGTGTGGGAATGTCCACAGACAACTGCTGAAAGCTGCCGTTGCCCAACATGTGAAACAAACTGTCTCAATGTGTCCATCCAGCTTCCCTCAGGCCAACAATGTAGCCCCATTCAAATGAATGAAGTAATTCAATAGGAGTATATACTTGACGGTGGGGCATGGTTGTATCCTAGAGTGAATGCTGCATACACTGTTCACTTCTAAAAGCAACACAGTTACTGCCTGCAGAGTCAAAACAGAGGGCGCAAAGACAGACCTCCTGAGTGCCATCTGATCACAGATGACTGTAATTAATTAATCACTAACACTACAACACTTCAGTATCCACATATTATACCTTAGTGCCAATGAACACAGACTTTGAGATGTATTTTTTTTCTTTTTTCCCAGCAGTGTTTATGCTTTTTCTACGGTACCTGATAGATATATGTGTGTGTATGTGAGTGCGTGTGTGTGATTTTTATGTAAAATTTGACATAACACATGGAAATTAAAGTTTCTTCCCTGCTTCCCAAAGTGGTATATGGGCTATACAATTTTTTTGAAGTGCCTATATCCCAAAATATTGTAGAATATGAGAAAATTCACATGTAACAAATAATTGTTACTTATATTAATTAAAACTCCTATACCATGCAGAAGTGTTAGCTGTTACATCAATTACCTTCATTGTATATAATTAGTGACTAAAATTTATTAAAACATAAAACTCAAAACATGCATTTTATAATTCTCCTCCTACGTATACTATAGTGACAATTGATTGTTGAAATAAAATTGAAAACTTCACAGAGTTTATTATTTTACTCTCACTCTGTAAAATATGAGATCCTTCTAATGTTATGTCATATAAAACTGTAAATTTTAAATACAATTATTAGAGATAGAAAAAGCAATGAAGCACACCAAATATTACAAAATTTAAGAAGAAATGAAATTGGAAAGCATGGAATAAAATTCATTTCAGTAAATGAAAGTGATACATAAAAAAAAAACTCTTACAGAAGAATGGCAGAACTATTCAAAAATAAGTCTTAAGAAATCAGATGAGAATGTGCATAAATTAGATTTGATAGATATTGAGATTATTGTGAACTCACTGAAAAATAATAAACATATGGCAAAGATGAAATTCCAATGGAACTCATAAAGTAAAGCAGTAGCACTTTTTACAATAGCTCTTTAAAGGATATGTAAACAAGAAATTAAAGACCAAATGAATGGAAAATTGCCTCCTTTCACCCATACATAAAAAATGAAATACAAATGTGTGCAACAATTACAGAGGAATTAATTGTAAGAGATTTACAGGCAGAAATTCAAGCAATAGGATTACAAAAATTAAAACAATCCATTAAATGATCCAACATATTAATAAATTGGGCAGAAATGTAACACTACAGTGGATCCCAGCCCATTGTGAAATGGAAAGAAATAAAAAGATTAATTAGTTAGCAATGAGAGAAACCCAAATTATACTAAAACTACCACAAAATTTCCATATGAATGCATCAAATGTTTTGAAAAAGGAAAGTGAATATCAACCATGTCTGAAAGATAACGCAAGAAAAAATAATTTAAAATGATACAGATTGCACAAAATTTTGAAATAATTCTAGAATTTCCACGAAAAACTGCTGTTGTCATCTAATTACTGGCCATGACAGCTTGAACAAACCCTTACATGAAATTGGTCTTTCACCATCACCATGTTGCATCCATATTTGATGATGCGCGATAAGTCCTACCATTCACTAACAGTTCTGAAGAATTTCTTGGATGAAAACCTTACACCTCACTCCATTCAAAGCAGGAGGAATGGTCTGATCATGTGATCATGTACCGATTAATATGATAGGAGACATAAACTAAGATACAACTCTAATATGCATGGATCTGAAACTAAAATGTTCCGAAATATATTAAATTATAATTAAAATTAAATAAATCTATAAATAATGAAAATATAATATATTACTAATATCGCTATAAAATATGTATATGAAAAAGTATAAATATATCCAGGTAAAAATTCCACCTACATATGTCTAGAATAAAATACTGTAAAACGCTGCCTGACAATACAAATAACAAATAATAGAATAAAGAGATATTGTCAGAAATCTACCTGGCTACACAAGTTACAAAAAAATATAGGAACACAAAAAGGGTATTTTCAAAAGAATATAACTAATTTCAATTAGCAGTCTATACAACTAATAAGAAAAATTCATTCTTTAAGAAAAGATAGCATTAGTTATCTATTAAAAATCTATTGACCTAGTTCTTAGAAACCAACTAACGTTACTAAGCAATTCAAAGAAATAAGGATAAAGAATTACTACCTGGCTAGTACAGAAAACAAAAGATATTCATCCCACCTTTAGAAAAGATAACCTCTTAATATTGACAGTTTACACAGAAACTGAAAAACATTTATCTATTAAATTTCAAAGAACCAATTAACCCAGTTCTTAGAAACGTTATACATACTAGTAAATAATATTATTGTAACATATATATATATATATATATATATATATATATATATATATTCAATTGTATCGAGTGTATTCGATAGAAATAGGAGGAGCCAACGCCTTTATAAGCGAGAACTTATATCAAAATACTCTCACTCTCAGTGACTCTGTGTTCAGTGTTGGGACATCGTGGTCCTGCAGACCGCGATCTCCGATTCAGTTAAAGCTCACTCTCAGTGACTCTGTGTTGAGTGTTGGGACATCGTGGTGCTGCAGACCACGATCTCCGATTCGGTTAAAGCTCAGTGACTCTGTGTTGAGTGTTAAAACATCGTAGATCTATAGACCGCGATCTCCGATTCAGTTTAAATATTAGATTCGTCCGAGAAATAGTTAAATTTAAAGTTATAGTCCGTTAAACATTGGACTTTGAAAATAATTTGATTCAAGCACGTGGACCTCCAAGTATTTCATCGACTCCACTCATTATTTAAAACTTGATAATTGTAGCAACAAAAGTGTATATTTTAGTGAATAAACAAATTGTTTTGGATTCGTAAAAAGATTTTGAGTATAAAATTGAACGTTGTTTCCTTTGCTTATAAAAATTCATAACCCTGAGATCTCTTGCCTACCATTGAGCTCCGGTACAATCACCAATAATACTGGCCCATACATTCACTGAAAACCTATGTTGGTGGTGGTGTTGGAATGCAGTGTGGGGTTATGCTGCGCCGAAACATCACCATTATGACAATTAAAGAACCCAGCTCTGTTGAACTGTCCTTCATCCGTGAACAACACATTGCTTAAAAAATTGGGCTCATTCTCATAATGGTCAACAATCCATTCACAAATTGAAGTTGTCATGGGAAATCATCTGTACTCACACCCTGAACTTTCTGTGGATGATATGGTGCAGCTGGTTGTCATGCAGGACAAGCCAAGCACTACTTTGAGAAATTCCCACAGTATGAGCGATAGCAAGCGTGCTGGTAGATGCATGTTCTTCCACATGAGCAAGTACTTCCTCTTCCATAGTGACTGTTCGAGTCGTACGTGGTCGGCCTACATTATGCAATGAATGCAAGGAACCTATTTCCCTGAGTCAGTGGTGAATGTTTTGAAACGTTCGAAGCTGTGGTTGATGTCTATTCAGATATTGTGCGCTGTACAGGTGTTGAGCTTCACTTGCATTACCATTAGCTTTACCATACAAGAAATCCATGTCTCGAAATTCGGACATGTATTCCATTTCACAAAAATCACAAGTGCAGCTAACTTCAAAGTAATGCTGTAGTGGACCTTTACAATGCACTGCAGATACCGTATTGGAAAGAAAACCTACAAAATGCATGAATGACTATCAGATGTAAACAGAAGAGTACATAAGTGCTGTACTGCACTAAACAGTATGACAACTGACAGAACATCTTCATAAATTCATACAGTTGTGAATTGAACCCAATGCCTCTCTGAAAAATAAGCTTAGATCCATGTCGTAGTTCCTGACATTCCCAGGCTTGCACTGACCCAGGATTACTTTCCAAACCATAAGTTACTAATCAAAAGTTGTTGTATTTCGACCCCTCTATAAGCCCTTGAAATTTGTTCATAACCTTTTGAATCACCCTGTATATGTTATATATTTTAAACTAAATATAACATCAAAAAAGTTATTCAAATATTCTATATAGTTATTTTTTCATTCAAACCAATCACTTTGTGTTAACAATTCTTTAGTGGCTGCATAAAGCTTCAAAACTATATATCATTATCAAAAAAATAATTTATCTTATCTAAAGGTTGTTTCAAAACTCATAGTCCAAAACATAGAGATGAGTAGTAAATAATGACATAATGAAAAACAAAACAGCCCAGCAAATATGGGCCCAAAAATGAATTGCTTATGAAATGTATTTTTTCAGTTTTTAATTTATCAAACATTTTATTTATAGCATTTAAGTAAGAATAAAAGCCATTACAAAAGTCCAATTAACATCAGTCTGCAAATTAATTCTTCAGTTACTCGTAATGTATTTATACTACACTGTGTATTGTTTATTTACTAACATCATTGTTGTTTAAATTAATTAATTTTATATAATTCAATCACATTTCTTTGGTGTTTAAAAGTGAATTAAAACAAGTTCCTATAAAGAGAAATTTGAAAATTAAGTATCATTAAGACAATGCACCTTTTTTAACCAGGAGCAAATGTGCAGACATTCTCTACCTCAAATCTACTTACTAGAGCAGTGTTCAAAATGTTGATAATGCACAGCTGAATACAGCTTCATGCTGTTCTCTATTATAAGCTGTGAATCCTATCAGGTAGTCCTAGATCATTCTTTAATCTCTTAGGTTTGAAAATGGTGATCTAAGAGGCCATAGTGCATGTCCTCCTTGGCCTTTGCAATATTGACCTTACCTTCAAATTAGATAAGTAAGCATATGGGTCATAAATATTTGCATCATACAGGAACCAAATATTAAGGTGCAGAGGAACAATGGTCAAGAAGGTCTGGAAGCACAGTCCTCAAGAAGCAATGGTTCAGCGGTCTGGTCAATCTGTGCTATGGTCCAAATATACAGTCTCCGAGCAATCCTGTCTCAACCAGCAAAAAATTATATCTCATAAACAGTTAATTTCTGGACCAGTGTTTACTAGAACTTTTTTACTTCTAATTATTATTTACACTTTTAATCCGTACATTTTGGACCAACATTTTAAATACTATGTACATATAGTAGATTTTAAGCTGTATACCTAGAAATGAAAATTCACAAATTATAGGAAAATAAAAAAGAAAAATAAGAGAATATCTGATAGAAAGTAGTTAAGGCAGCCTTATGTCAAAAAAAATCTAAAATTCACAAGTTACAGAGGGAAAAAGAAGACAACATCTGATAGAAAACAGTTAGGGCAGCCTTATTTTAAAAAAAAGTTATATTCACACACTTATATGGCAAAAATTAAAACATCACAATGGTTGAACAGCCTTTAAAGAATGAAAAAAAAAACATATAATTTTATTTCCCAACAACCCAATTGATTTATTTTAATACATATAATTTGTAAATTACCTCAATATAGTTTTGTTTTGAATGTTCCCATATGACATTGGAAATGACAGAGGAAAACCTGTAATATGAGCTTCAAGATCTATGATATAAGGTGCAAGGCCAGTAATGTGACAAGTAAGTTTGTCATAGTAAGTGCCCCATGTGTCTGCATAAACCCAAATATTGACAACAGCAACTTCATATGGACCCAGTTCTCCAGTTGAAGGTTCTGATGCAATCACAATTCCTTCTTCCTTACGGATCCGGTATTTCCAGATATCTGTAAGCAAGTTACTTTATTTGTGTCATAGAGAATTAGCAAGAATAATATGATAATGTTCCAGTAGACTGATATGTAATCATTATGTTACACAAAAATTCCTCACTCTATGTACTTATAAATACCATATGTAATTTTGTTTCATGTCCAATTTAAAAAAAAAACTTTTTTTCAAAATTTATAAAAATGTCTAAAACTGAAATTACTTTATATCTTTAGATAAATAATTATATTATTATGAACATCTTGAAGAAGATTTCCGACCTGTTGGCTGTGGTCTCGAGGCTTGAAGTTCCCCGACATTTTGCAAGAGACTGCGTCCGGCATCCTCAAGGGCTGTCTTCAGACAGTCTCAAGAAAACCCTTGAGGATGCCGGACGAAGTCTCTGGCAAAACATCGTTACTATCTTTGCAAATGGCGGCTTCTTTATTAAGAAGACATTTATTTGGGAATTCTTTATATTACATTATAATGCCAGTATGGCTTCTTTCAATGTTTTTATTATTCATTTCATACATCTCAATGATGGATAATGATGGCATAAAAAGGGTCTATGCTTAGATGGTTCCAAAGCTTTCTTAACCAAAGATTTATAAGTACCAAATATAACGAGAATTACTCAAAATTCAAACAAATTCAAAATGGTCTCCCACAAGGATCAGCCCTAAGTACAATCCTTTTCAACATTATGATCAATTTATATATTATATACCGCAAAAACTTCTATAGAATAAAAAACATTAATTGTGCTCTCTTTGCAGATGACCTAGTAATATGGATCTCAGCAAAAAATAAAGATGAATCAAAATGAATAAAGCTTTAGAAGACTTGTCAATATGGTGTGAAGAAAATGTACTGACCATGAACCCAGCAAAATCATATTTCTAGGTGTTTACCTTAAAATATAAAGTCCCATAGATTAAAGTTTCATTGAAAAACACACCCATACAAGAATCGAATGAAGCTAAATATTTAGGAATCTACCTGGACAAGAAATTAACTTGGAAAACCCATACTGAAAAAGTTTCTGAATCAGCACAAAAACGATTGAAACTTTTGAAGAGACTTACTGCCACAAAATGGGGTTGCTCATGATCAACTTTAAACCAGACATACAAGTCTTACAAAAAGCCAGATTTACATTATGGATCTGAAGTGCTAGTTACATCTCCCAATCATGTGAACAAATTGGAAAAAGTCCAAAATCAAGCTTTGAGAATAATTACTGGTGGTGTTAAAACAACACCAATATTAGCAATGCAAATCTTAACCAACAATAGACCAATACAGTATGATATTGAAGAAAAAGGAATATTGTTATATGAAAAACTAAGAAGACTTCCATATCAGAACTACTGGAACAGCTACATAAATCAAAATAGACATCTAAAAACTCAAGTAGGATTCATCCAAAAAATATTACAGACTAAAGAGAAATATGAAATACCACAGATGGCACAAAAACTTATAACTCCAATATCCCCTCTCGAATTTGGCAGCATCAACTATTCATTAAACCTGACAGAAGAGATCAACAAAAAAACTACAAGCCCAATAGTAATGAAACAATTAGCATTAGAAACAATCAACATTAGATATCCAGAACAAATGTGGCTTCATGTCTATACAGATGGATCGCTAATGAATAGAGAAGCAGCAGCAGGAGCAGGAATAACGTGTAAACTCTTCTCATTTTACATCTCTCTTGGGAAATATACAACACATTATGACGGTGAACTACAAGCAATACTTACAGCCCTACAACAATTGTTTCTTCATATCAATTCCTTCCAAAATGCTGTAATACTTTCTGACTCTAGCTCAGCCATAATGGCACTAACACACAACCAGACCATCCAAGACCATAGAATAATAGAAGCCAAAAATTGCATCAGGATGTTGAAAAATCTAAACAGAAATGTTGTTCTACAATGGATTCCAGCACATTGTGGCGTGGAAGGTAATGAGAAGGCTGATATGCTTGCAAAAAAAGGTACACTCATCCAACAGAGTAAGATCAATTACCTATCTTACAAATCAGTACAACTCTACACCAAAATGAAAATAAAATCCCATATAGCCGAACAAAACAAAATCCAATGTGAAACCAAGATATGGAAGACATTACTAGAACCAGATACAATACCAAACAGCCCCCAATCAATTGCAGTTGCATCATTTCATCTTGAAACTGGTCATGATTGCTTGGCAGCACATCTACATAGAATTAAGCTACTAGACTCTCCACACTGCATAGTATGCAAGGACACAAATACAATAATGAACAAGGATCACTTATGTTCTGCGCTGACCTTCTGAAAATAGTTGGAACACCATTCCAAATTGCTGAATATTATTGGGAAGCCCGCAAGTGAATGATGACAAATCAAGAGCTTCACAACATTTGGATACTACTACTACTACTACTACTACTACTACTATGATCATATTTGAGGAGAAAAATTATACACTCAGACCGGGGCTCGAACCCAGGACCTTTGGCTTTCCGGGACAATACTCTACTGACTGATTTGACATTTGCAAAGATAGAAACGAAGGTTTCATAGCATTTGGTGCATGGGAATTAACAATGTAAATAAGAGAAAAATTTGCATTTAGATCGTAACTCACTCAGGTAGCTCAGTCAGTAGAGTATTGGCCCGAAAACCATTGGTCCTGGGATCGAGCCCCGGTCTGAACATATCATTTTTCTCTTCAAATATGATTCATTTTACTTGCTTAATATTGCTAGGAAACTTGAAAATTCACTTCATTTTTACATGTGTTCATTTGCCATTATTTGAAACAGGTAGGAATAAGCCTTAAATGTATGTTTGTTTTCTGAAAAGAAAGTCTCATAAGATGTACAATAAAATAATTTATAACTTGAGTCAGATAAATGTTTTTTTCATTTCACCTCATAAAGCTCTGTGTTTTCACTGTACCAGTTTTAAAGACCTTCACCTCCATCATCAGCCAAAACTCCGACTGTTGAAATTCTGCCATAACCATCATCTTCTGAACTGACATCTACTATTGTATTTTAAAATCTACTACTGATTTTGTAAACTTGGAGATCAAATTTTGCTTGTCAGGAACTTCAAAATTCATGGATCTACTTATAAATTTGTTCTTCTGAATGTATATCTTTTCCCAAACTTTTAATTCCAAAGGTTTCTCTAAATGTTTCAAGAGTTTAGTTACTCTTCCAATTATGTGATTCTCTAGCAAACTATAGCTGCAATTGCTGATTTTTCAATTTCACCATTTTTTAATATTTCTAAAGTGTTCTTTTGGACCAATCAGATTACATTAATAGAATGAACACTCTTTTGAATTCAATGGAATATGGAGAATGATCCACTTCCAAAAGCAATAAACATCATTGGATAATACGTTAAAACATATGAAACATACTATCACCAAATAAGACATGTATGAACTCAAATCCTAAATTATACGGCCTCCCTAAAATACTTGAGGATTAAAACAAGATGAGACCCATAATTAACAATATTGTTATTAACTCACTGGCACTATTGAACCCGTAGGTATATAGCCACGCAGACATAAGCTCTCCATATATCCCTATCCTAAGCCAATGTTTTCCAATCATCCCCTGTATAATCTACTTCCGTCAAATCATAGTAAATGTTATTCTCCCACCTCATTCTTAGTCTACCAACTGGGCATTTTCCCTCTGGTTTTCCTACAAGAAGCTTCCATGCACATCTTTCATTCCCCATTCATGCCGCATGTCCTGCCCAATGCAGTCTACGAGACTTAACTGTTCTCATTATATCTGTCTTCCTATAAAGACAATGTAATTCACTGTTATGTAGTCTTCTCCATTCACCTGTCTGTTCATCTCTCTTTGGTCCAAAAATTTTCCTAAGAACTTTATTCTCAAATACTAGTAATCTCCTTTCCTCCCTTAAAGTAAGAGTCCACGTTTCGCATCCATATAATCAGTGGCATGTATTGGATATATTTTTAGGGTGAACAATTTGAGGGTAAAAATGTCAACAGTTTTTTTTACTGAAATATTGTATTTTCCGTTTTGAAAGTCATGGAGAGGAAATGAGTTTCTTTTGGATTTTGACACTTACTCCCTTTTCAATTTAATTCCATCTAAAAGTTTAATTACCTTATATATATATATATATATATATATATATATATGAATACGAAAGTTTTCTTGGGTTTTCCGCGTCTTGGATTCAAGTTCGGCCCCTGGCCACTGACTCCGACGTTTCGGCATGATCCCACATGCCATTATCAAGGAATGATAAGTTCGACTGACTGACTGGATAAGGCGAAGTCTAGCTACTGTGTCTACTGTGTGTGCTAGTCTTAACAGTATACCGGAAATCTACTCATACCGATAGATATCTGAACGCCGCATCACACCATCACCCGGCACAAACAAATTCAGTAATCAACACTCTCGTCATCCGATCACTGTGCCTTACAGACCAAGACCATCTTCATGAAGAGGAAAAACAACTGAAACGGGCATTTCTAGCAAATGGTTATCCCGAACATGCAGTGAAAAGAGTGTTTAAACGAGCAAGAAACGCACCAAGCACATCGGAGAAGAAAATAGCAGACCTTAGGCACTGCCTTCTTAACATATGTGCAAGGCACTATGGATAAAATAAGTCGAGTACTACAAAAACATCAGATTAAAACTATATTTCACTCGGAAAACACCATCTCCAATTTACTTAGGTGTGCTAAAGATAAAATACCTCTAGAATCACAAGGCATCTACGAGATCCCTTGCACCTCATGCGAACAAACGTATGTAGGACGTACCAACAGACGAATTTCCTGCCGAATTCAAGAACATACGGCTGTAATAAATCGTCAATAACCTACATCAACTCTCGTGTAACATATGAAACAGAGGGGTCACAAGATCGACCTCACAGGATCTAGAACGTTGGCTAAATTAGATCATGAAAAATCAAGAATCTACAGAGAAGCAATAGAGATAAAAAAAAGCCACATTCTATGAACACCCGAGATGATGCCCAAAGATTACCATCTACATGGAAAACTGCTCTCGCTGTTCACCATTTCATCCCTAGAACAGCGAAGAAGATATGAAGAAAACCACGGTTGGGCAACATGGAGCGTGGTCGACGCTTGGATGGGTGTACGGCTTCCGAAACGGACCACACTGAAAATTGAAGGTGTTTAACTACATAAGAACTAAACCTTGTATGGGTGTACGGCTTCGGAAACGGACCGCACTGAAAACTGAAAATGTTTAACTACATAAGATCTAAACCTTGGATGGGTGTACGGCTTCGGGAACGGACCACACTGAAAACTGAAGGTGTTTAACTACATAATAACTTAACTTTGGATGTGTGTACGTCTTCGGAAACGGACCACAGCGAAAAATCTATTTGTTTAATTACATAAGATCCAAACCTATGACTTCTAACATACGCAGCACACTGGGCGAAGCTAGACTTTGCCTTATCCAGTCAGACAGTCGAACTTATCATTCCTTGATAATGGCATGTGGGATCATGCCGAAATGTCGGAGTCAGTGGTCAGGGGTCGAACTTGAATCCAAGACGCGGAAAACCAAAGAAAACTTTCTTATTCATACTTATATCCGCGAAAATCTGCAATATAATATATATATATATATACACTGCTCAAAACAATTAGAGGAACACTATGAAATATGCAAATATTTTTTCATTGGATAAAGGTAGAAACATGAAATTAATAAAGTACATTATTTGTGGTTATTTATTTATTTATTTATTGCTCATGTCAGTAAAAACAAATGAATAACGCTGACAATTAACTTTTCAAATAATTCCGCTATGTAAGCAATTGAATCTTGTGCTTATTTTTCAAAGTTAAACACCCGTTATATAGAGTTAGTATCGTGTATAGCCTCCACGACATTCGATGACACTTTGGTACCTTCGTGGCATGCTCCCAATAAGATTCTGGATTTCTTCTTGCGGGATATTCTCCCATTCCTCCTTCAGAGCATCTCCAAGTTGCTGCAGAGTTTGTGGAGCTTGATGTTGGTTCCTGACCTTCCCTATCTAGAAGATCCCACAAGTGTTCATTAGGGTTGAGGTCTGGGCTGACCGCTGGCCACTCCATTACCTCAATTTCATTCCTCCTCAGGAAATCCCGGTGAGAGCCGCAGAATGCGTCCTGGCATTATCCTGCATAAACAGAAATCCAGGGCCTACTTCAATGGCAGCAGGTACTACATGCTCTTCCAGAACGTGCTCGATATACCGGACAGCATTCAGTCGCTGGGGAACGGTCCGTACGATTGTTGTACATAACTCCGACCCACACCATTATGTAACCTCCTCCGAATCTATCAATTTCCTGTACAGCCTCTGCAGAAAATCTTTCTCCAGGCCGTCCCCACACCCTCAATCGACCATCACAACATGTAAGACGATACCTGGATTTGTCCGAGAAGAGCACAGACTCCCACTGGTTCAGGTTCCAATCACCATGGTTTTCAGCATACGTACGTCTTGTTGCCTTATGCCCATTTGTTAAGCGTGTTTTTTTAACGGGCCTTTTTGGACTAATATTCTCTTTCCTTAATTTGTTCCTTATGGTTTGGTCTGAAACCCGGATTCCGGAAGCCATATGAAGGTCATTCTGCAGGTCTTTTGCAGTGTTTGTACGCTGTCGAAGAGCAGAAAGAACAACGTATCTGTCATCCTGGGGGCTTGTTTTAAATTTACGGCCCTGGCCACGTCTTCTACAATACTGACCTGTCTCTCTGTGCCTGTTGCGTAACCTGGACACCACGGAAGGAGAAACCCCAAGCTCTCTAGCCACTTGTCGCAGAGATTGACCTTGTCGTAAAAGATGTAGAGCATGATACGCTTCAAACTCATTTAAATGCCTCATTTTATCAGAGACTTCAATAAACAAGGCAATAATCAACATTCGTCACTATAGCAATATCAGGAAGTTTACCAATTAGAAGTGGCCAGTGCCTTCCAAAATAAAAAAAATCTCTATATTTGTTATTTGAGGTAATTTCCCTGTATTTGGGCCATGAATCTTTAAAATTTGTATCCAATGATAAAAGTAATAATTCAATTTACATATTGTCCAACTTTCAGTATCACAGCTTTAAAAATCAATTACATATTCAATTTATTACAAGTGTTCCTCTAATTGTTTTGAGCAGTGTATATTTATGTATTACATAGCTGTATTTTAGTGAATAAATTGGAATTATCTAAAAACAGAGAATTTACTTGTCAACATTTTTCACACTCAAATGTTCTAAAAATAATAATCAGTCTAAATTACTGAATCTATAATTAATTTGACGGGGGGGCACGCCGTAGCGTAGTGGTAAGGCACTGAGCTACAAGCCGGAGGGTCGAGGGTTCAAGTCCCGTTGGGGTCAGGATTTTTAAACTGACCCAAACCCTCTGGCGGCACTGGGGTCGACTCAGCCTCTAACGGAAATGAGTACCAGACGCTTGTTCTGGGGGTAAAGGCGGCCGTCACGCAGGGCTGACAACCCGGCTGACATAAAGTGCCGATTGTCTAGAAAAAGTGGGAGCCTTAACCTCCTACTACCCCAAGGGCCTCCAGGCCTGTTGTGGAATCACTTTACTTTATAATTAATTTGACACAAAATAGTGTCAAAAATTTGTAACGTACATTATTTGTCTGTATTTTGTTTTGGTGTCAAAAATTTCACCTGAAGTTCTTTTTTTTTTCTTTTTCACATTCTTCCCGTTTGTTTTCTACGATTTTTATTATTCTTTTAATCTATTTATGCAGTAATCAATATCGTGAAATTTTGCTTGCAGTATATCAAATAAACTGTCAGTTACAAGGAAAATATTAACGAACATATTCAATATAAAATTTAAGTCAAATCTTGCAGTGTGATTAAAACTCCATGTGCAGCAATATAGGCTTCCTGATCCCAATATTCTCGTCTGGATTCATAATTTGTCCAAAGACAGAAATTAGCACATCCCAATACTCATGTACTGTTCCAACCAAACGAGAACTGTAATTTTACCACGTCGAAGACACTCTTGCCAACCATTTCTTTATTTCTTCATCAAAAACCCTGTTATTTTGGTTGATTTTGAAAAGAATGCAGCTAATCTATTCAAAGTAAGGAATAAAATGCATTCTTTAATGATGGTCATGGGTTAGAATAATACTAAATGAACGAAAATTGCACTTGAAAAAGTGTTTTTCACTTTTGATTACAGTCCATTCAACTGACTTGCCATAACAGATGCTCCATCATAACTTTGTGCAGTAAGTTCCTTCTCACATCCGAAATCATGAATCAGTTGAACCACTATCTTGTATAGTGCATCTACTGTTCTATTATCAGAAACGTTAATGGATCCTAAAAATCGTTCATGTACTTGGCCACCGTTGATGATGCACCGAAACACAGGAGACAGCTGAGAGAAATTACTTATGTCTGTTGCCTCATCTAGAACAATGCAATTAAAATTTGATTCATTGATCTCCCTCTTTGATCTGTCCATTAATATGTTAGGTATGGACCGATTAGATCATTCTGGAATAAATTTGACATTCCTGTAAATGTCGTAGAATGTTCTAAATGGTGCTTCAGTTTCTCGTCATATTTACCGAGTAATTTCACGAGTTCAACGTAATTATATTTATTGATAAAGTCACGTCATACCTCTACTCAGACAAAAAAAAAAAAAACAAACAAACAAAATACATCGATGAAGCCTTTTGCTATGACTCTATTTTTTCTTACAAGATTGAGTTGCAAATCCCGATTTTTTTTTTTCTGATTGTCCAACATACGTTCAATTCTCAACTTATGGAAGATTTTTCATTTATAATGGAGATCAAATGATTTTAAGATAGACTATGTTTTTTAATGGCTTTATGTATGTTTCCCATGTTGCAATAACCCACACTTGCATACAGATCTTTCGTTATTAAACAGAAAACATGTCCAACAATACAGTTTTTGTGCACGAGGACACCCTTTAAATCACTTGTTGCTATTGTAAATTTGCTACTTGAAACGTCTTACACCTTAGTTTTGATATTTAATTCAGGAGTAAGTCTACCACGTTGTATTACTAGTTCCTCATATTTGAATGCGCTCCAGGCAAAGTTACTTTTAGGATAGCACATATTACACAGTCACATGCACTTTGTCCACTGTCTTGTCCGACTGATTGTGAGCTTCCACATTTTCAACACTGCTGTACACAAGAAAATTTCGAAATGAGACACGTCATCACTAGGTTGGCAGTCCATGGATTCCACCACCTGATATGCAGCAACACAAAATTTCATGAAGCAAATATAGACTGTAAATGTACGCTATGCGAAAAATCGTGTGACCGATATCACATTGAGCTATGCACAAAAAGAACAAAGACAATGTGTGAATATGCAAATATGTAAATTTAAATTGTATTCTACTTTAAATCCTGGCTATTTGGCTGCAATAAAATTATTATGTACACAAGAAGCTGAAGTGCTTACCTTCCAGCCATAACGCATATGTATATTCCATTATTAAAATGATGTTAATATATTTTACAATAATAATATTATCTTAACATACTAATGCTTCAATACAGACATGGCAATTACTATTTAGAATTGTAGGACCACAAGCTTAATTAAAAATGTAATAATTATGATTTAAAATAAGTTTCCACTACTAGTGAAGTCCTGCACATTTGAAACTGCAGGACCACAGATAACGAAAACTTACGACGACACAAGATCACATCCGAGCAAGTTCTAGCTTATCGTGTAGAGCAAGAGTGGTTTATAGCTGGGAAGCTGGATGGAACAAATCAAATACGCAAATAATGACCAGGTCACTAATATTATTTTTAAATTGCATTAAAATTTTATGTTAATCAATACTGATTATTTAATGATGTTCCTCATTATTTTTATTTTTTAGTCCTGGGTAAGCAATGCTTATCTTGCATCTATTGAATACACGCCACTGCATATAATATAACTGGTAGAATAATAGTTTTATATATTTTCAGTTTAACATTTTTTGAAAGGAGTTGGGAAGTCAGGAGTCTCTGTAATGCATAATAACACGCATTCCCAGAATTGAGCCTATGTTTAATTTCCTTATGCATCTCATTCCTGTTTGTGATTATTGTTCCTAGGTATTTGAATTCAGCCATCTCCATATTATTATTTGGCAAAATTTAATGACTTCTCTCAATTTGACAAGAAAGCATTAAAAATCCTTTAAAATTAGTGGAAGAACTGACTAATATCTCACTAGAACCTAATGACAGATTAATTTCCTTTGATGTTGTTTCTTTTATTCCGACTGAGAAAATGTTATATATTTTGGGAAAATGGCTAATTTCCTTAAAATTAAAAACATAAACAATAGAAGAGTACATAAGTCTAACAAAACTTTGTATTGACAATTCTTTTTTCACTTTCAATGGAAACATTTTGGCAATGGGCAATCCACTTTTGCCATTTTTGGCTAATTTGTTTACGGGTTATCTCGAAAGTCATTTAATCAGTGCTTTCCCATGGATATTTAAATGTTGGTATAGATATGTTGATGAAATTTTCTCAGTAATAAATTCCAAATATATTGAAGATACATTGAAATTACTTAACCTCAAGATGAATATGTGAAATTTACTATTAAATTGGAGAAAAATAATCAAATCCCATTTTTGGACCCAAATATAATTTGAAATGAACAATAACAAAAAACTGAATTCAATATCCACTATTGCAACAGGCCATAATCGTAATGATAATACATAAAAATAGGACTAATTAATTATATTTAAAAAAACTATAAATCTATAAACGAAATATACTAAATTATTATACTAGAAGAGAGGAAATAAATAATCACCTTTAAATACTAAATAGTCATACTCAAAATCCATACCAAGGGCTTTTAGGAAATAAAAAACGAGTAGAATTTTATAATAAAATCATTCAAGAATCATGTTATAGTACGGGCTGTCGAAATCATACCAAGTATGTCAACATGTTTCCAAAACTATGGAGACACACTTACCAAGTAAACAATTATATAAGTAAGCAAACATCTTATACAATTTGGCCCTGACAGAACCAGAATTATTTCCAAAGGTTAGGTAATAGAACTAAGGTTTCCACAGATCTTGGAGCAGGGAAGGGAAAAACGATCAAATATAAACTCGCGATTTTTTAGACGAAAATTAGACTGGAGGCAGGGATCGAAGTATTCGTGACAGGTTCCTTTTAGGACGGGCCATGGACCCTCTACATGAGTAAGTATAAGCTTATAATAATCTTCACTGTGGTGGATCAATTTAACTTCAAAGTTCAAAGAAACTCAAAAATGTTAGATTAATTTGGTTAACTGTTAATAACCATGCATTGGCAAATAAGAAGACCCAAGGGTCGAATTAAATAGTAACGTTAAAATCAATAATCTACAGTTGACTTAGTTGAACTCTCATATATATATATATATATATATATATATATATATATATATATATATATATATATTAAAGTTTTAAATCAATTTCGGCGCGATCCAATATGGCAAATCTAGCTTCCTTGCTCTTAGGCTGTTTATAACCGTTTTATTATTGAATGTTTTATTTACTGTTGACATTTATAATAAATGTGTTTTGTTTTATGGTTTTATATGTTTCTATGTAAAATGTGATGCTTCCTTTAGTTGTGATTATAGCATTTTATTCGCTTCGACCAAGGTCAATTAAAAATATTGAAACTTTCTTTTTTTCCTTCCAGGATCGCTATTTTATGACCTATGGTAATCTAGGTTGTAACATCCACAGGAAAAATACCTATACAGATAATTACATTAAATCTTCTTCTTCTTTTCCTTTCCAAGTATTAGGCCAAGGCCTGTTACGATCCTATAGAAAATGTTCCCTCCAGCGTTTCATAGGACGGCACAGTGATCTTCGTCCTCTTGGTATATAATTATAAACAGCTTTGGGGATCCGATTTGAACTCATTCTTTCTAGATGATGTTTCCAATTTTGTTGATACTGTTTAATATATTCCAAAATTGGTGTAGTCTTCAATTCTTTTAAGATATTGGCGTTCCTTTTCCGATCCCATCTGGTGTAACTCACTGTTCTGCACATGAATCTCATTTCACAAGCCGTTATTCTGCTTTCATGTTGTCTTTTTAGTGTCCATGCTTCACTGCCATAGGTCAACACTTATCTAACCAAAGTGTTATATAAACATAATCTGGTGTTTTTTTTGTGCAAGGGATGGTTTCATAACTTGATTACTAATTCCCAAACTTTTATTATAACTAGTAATTTTTTCAGGGATATCCTTTTCATCCCAGATAGAGAGATAATATCCAAGATATTTAAATTGATTAGAGATTAGATCTCTCTAAAATTTTATTCTGGAGACAGATTTTACTTTGTATGGGGTCCTTCCCATGAAATGCCATAATTTTAGTTTTGTTAATTGATATTTCCATATTAAATTTAATTTCCCGGAAGGATCAAACTACATTAAATCTTTAGGTTTTAATCATATTGCACATAAACATGCAATATTAATCTGTAATATTAATATACAGATTAATATACAGATTAATGAACATTCCATTACGTGAAGAAATTTTATGAAAGAATAAAATCACAATTTAAACATAGCATTAAATGGTTTTGAAAAGAAAATAATAATAAATATGTTAGAGAAATTCAACAGCAAAAAATACTTAAAGAATACAGTACGCTACGATCTGATTCCAAGGAAGGGAAACAATTCAAGAAATTTATTTACCATCCTGAAAAACACGGGAAATTTCAGAAAATATTGAAGAATTGAATATTACATTGGCACCGATTAACAAATGTAGTCTAGGTAATCTTACAATAATTAACATAAAAGTTAATGTCCCAGATAGTAAGAAGTCTGGAATTTATCAAATTAGTAGCAATGACTTGAAGAAAGCATATACAGGGAAAACTAAAAGGAATGTAGAGACTAATACAAAAGAACATTTTAAAAATATTAAAAATGGTGAAATTGAAAAATCGGAAATTGCAGCTCATAGTTTGCTAGAGAATCACATAATTGGAATAGAAACTAAGCTTTTGAAACATTTACAGAAGCCTTTGGAATTAACAGTTTGAGAAAATATATACTTTCAGAAAAACTAATATAAATTCATGATTTTTTAAGTTCCTGGAGAGCAAAATTTGACCTCCAAGTTCATAAAATCAGCACTTGATGCAGTTTTCAACTGTCAAAGCTTTGCTGATGATGGAGGTGGGGCTTTATGATGTGAGATAAAAAAAAAATATCTGAATCTATTTATAAATTGTAAATTATCTCTTAGTGTTACTTCACACCGCAAATTAGATTAAACAATAAAATAACTTTGTGTTGAACTGCATCACCACCAAAGTACAGAATTCCAAAAGCAGGTAATGAATCCGAGGATCACCCACAGAGATGTATCAGTACCTGTGTAATGTATTCTATTTTCATAGCCATTTGTATCTATGTCTTCTTGTTTTGTCACTAGTTACATATAATTTATTTTTCATTTCTCAGTTAAATTTAACAAGAAATGGAGAAAATAGGATAGAATTTGGAATATACAGAAAGAATACACATATAGATAACTATATTAAAACTTTGGGATTCGACCATATTGCTCACAAAAAGGTGATGTTCAATAGTTTAACACACAGATTAGTAAATATACCTATAAGCGAAAAAATTATGAAAAAAAAAGTCTTTGAAGAAAATGTAGTATACAAGAAAATGAATGAATGAATTTAAAAGACAAAAATTAATTAACAAAAGTACACTTATAAAACAAACAGAAGAAAAGATAAAATTCACTTACCATCCTTTGAAACACCACAAGTTTCAAAAAATTTACAAAAAGTTTAATACAAAATTGGCACCGAAGAATAAATACAGCCAAAATATGATAATTAAAACCAATAAAAATGAAAAAAATTGAAGAAGAAAACAAATCAGGAATTTATCTGATCAAATGCAGCGATTGTGACAAAATTTACATAGAAAAAACAAAAGAAATTTGAAAACAAGGGTGAAAGAACATCTTAGAAATGTCAAAAATGGTGAAGTGGAAAAGGCAGCAGTAGCTGCTCATGCTTGGTCTGAAAAACATCTAATTGAATCGAAAGTCAATCTAATTAAACAAATAAAAAAACAAACATAACTCACGGTACCGGTATGGGAAAAAATCCACATCCAAAAAAACGAGAAAGAAAAACTTATGAACTTCAAAATTCCTGCGGATTCTGATAGGATCCGGAGGTTTATCAGTCCACCAACAGAGGGAAGAAGAAGTAGTTCTTCTGATCGACATCAGTCAAAGAGAGGGTACTGAAGATGAATCTGCCAAGGATTTGAAACCACAGTCTACTTAGAAGACTGGATATGAGGAGAGGTATGAAGCATTTAATTTAACCTTAGATAAAATTTTTTTTTCCAAGATTTATATAATATACAAACTTACCTAATTTTTTTCCAGCTATTTTCATTTTAACCTGTTCTATAAAATTAGGTTCAATTATATTCTCTCGTTCATAAAAATTTGTAATTGATATTTTGAAGGTTGAAGTAATAGGGGTCTCATTCTGCACAATCAATATCTTCTTAACAGCTTTGGAGAAAAAAATGAATGTACATGAAATACACATACTACATTTCAAATCCATCATCCACTTATAAATTCCTCCAATTAGAAGAAAAATATCTGAACAATCAAGGAGAAGTCCTTCTTCTTCTAAACCATCTATCTGTTTCTAAACTGTCATTCTTTGGCCAATCTCTTTTATTGCATCCATCCAGAAATCCTTTCTATTAAACTCTGAATCTGTTTATTTTTAAGGTTATTGGATTCTTATGCCTTATTGGAAATTGGGGTTGCCAATTTTAGCAGCCACCTTTTATAAAACCCTTCAGTTAAAGGAAAAATATCTCAGCCACCTGTTAAAGGATTATTATTAGAATTAGAATTAGCCCGTAATCATCCCATTTTGGGCAAGGGCCTCCTGTGACTTCAGGGTGGCCTACGTTATATCCCCGAAAGGATTATATTAAGCATTTATTACTAAATCAAAGAATTTGATTTATACCACCAGTACTCAACCCTAGGAGGACTTTATTTTACTAAATAAAAACAACTTAATAAATCAATTATATTATTTTTAGTCTGATCATCTTACCTCAATATTAATGTTGATTTGTTCTTGGACATGTTTCAAAACAATTCTGTTTTATCTTCAGCTTGTCCAGATTGGTTTGATTTATGTTGCATTTTGTTGCACACCCTGGATGTCGATGTCAGCACCATCCTGTGGTTGGTCAAAGAACCTCTAAACAAGGTCATGCTCCATTGGTATTTCAAAATTCATAACTCTGTTTTTGTTCTTCTGAATATAGATTTTTTCCCCAAATAGTCAGCTCTTTTGTATTTTCTAACTTTTTTAATAATTTAGTGTCTGAATTTGTATTATGTTTTTCAGACCAAACATGAGCAGCAACTGCAGATTTTTCTATTTCCCCATTTTTAATATTTCTTATGTGTTCTTTGGTTCTAATTTTTAGGTTTCTTTTTGTTTTTCCTATATATATATTTTCACAACCCATGCATTCAATTTGATATATTCCTGACTTTTTATTTTTATCAGTTTTTTTTTTCATTTTTGTTGGTTTTTATTAGTTTATTTAAACTGTAGTTATTTTTCGGTGCTAATTTAATATTAAACTTCTCAAATTCCAAAAGATATTTGAGAAGTTTAATATTAAATTAGCACCGAAAAATAACTACAGTTTAAATAAACTAATAAAAACCAACAAAAATGAAAAAAACTGATAAAAATAAAAAGTTAGGAATATATCAAATTGAATGCATTGGTTGTGAAAAGATATAGGTATATAGGAAAAACAAAAATAAATCTAAAAATTAGAACCAAAGAACACATAAGAAATATTAAAAATGAGGAAATAGAAAAATCTGCAGTTGCTGCTCATGTTTGGTCTGAAAAACATAATATAAATTCAGACACTAAATTATTAAAACAGTTAGAAAATACAAAAGAGCTGACTATTTGGGAAAAAATCTATATTCAGAAGAACAAAAACAGAGTTATGAATTTTGAAATACCAATGGAGCATGACCTTGTTTGGAGGTTCTTTGGCCAACCACTGGATGGAGCTGACATCAACATCCAGGGTGTGCAACATAATGCAACATAAATCAAACCAGTCTGGACAAGCTGATAATAAAACAGAATTGTTTTGAAACATGTCCAAGAACAAATCAACATTAATATTGAGGTAAGATGATAATACTAAAAATAATATTAAGTTATGTAGTAGGAAATAACACACTATGAGGTTTATTTCATAAGAAGTATGAGGTGAGTGAAGAAAGATTAAACAATATTAATATAAAAATAATATAATTAAAATAACCTCAAAATATCACTTCCTAAAATTAAATATCAAATTGAATCATTAAATCGAAAAAAAAAAATAAGGACCTATATACATTATATTTGAAGAGAAAAATTTTCGCCTATATATATATTTCTTTTTTCAAATGCCCCAGGTTTGTCTTTCAACATTCCTGGTATCTCTCCTGGCATGGCGTACTTGTAACCCACTTCTGAGGTTGGGGCACCTGGAAGGCCCCGATGATATGATGGGTGATGATGATGATAATGGTGCACCAGGAGAGCCCCTAATCCTAAGCTTAACCTAAGATGAATATGAATGATGATGATTGTAATGGCCATATGATTTCGGGGACCGTTTAGGCCTTAAAGTTTTCCTGACATTTGTCTTAGAGGCGAGGAAAAACCCCAATAAAAACCTCACCCAGAAAAACTGTCCCAACCGGGGATCGAACCCGGGCCCGCTGCGTGACAAGGCAGCACGCTACCCCGAGACCACAGCGGTGGACAGAACCTACATATATGTGTGCATATATTTGATAAGGGACCACTTGGTGGCTTTTATTTCTGAAATAATTATAAAAATCCAGGGAAGAGTTCGAAGTGGCAATTTATTGTTTTTTTATGTACTTCACTCTCTAAACCATCAGTTATATAAATATTAAAGTCCTGATTTAACTGATCCCTTGGTAACTTAGTTTAAATAAGAAGAGATACTTAGTGATGCATAATGTTTTACTGTGTCTTGCTGTGAGTGGTATGGATGCAGACAAAATAAACAGAAATGTTATTAAATATGAAGAGAAAAATATATAAGAATCAAATGAATCATGAATTCTTCTTACCTTATACATCTATGTTTTTTAACACAGAATTGCAGTATCGGGAAACATCATTCCCATCGTCAGCTGTTTTCACGACTAAAAAAAAAGCTGATGATGGGAATGATGTTTCCCAATACTACAGTTCTGTGTTAAAAATACATAGATGTATGAGGTAAGAAGAATTCATGATTCATTTGATTCTTATTAAGAAAACCTCATAATATAAAAAAAAATTCCCAGCTTTATTATAAGAAAAATATATGCCTCTAAATCAGGATTTGAACCCAATGTTACCATTTGAGGTTCCCTCTTCAATATTTAATGCCTGCCTGAATATTTAAGACATCTTGCCATAAAATTAGTAACAGGAGTCTGAGTTCAGAAGCAATGCCCAGTAGGTATGCCAAGAATAAAATGGAAGAATTAATACTTGAAGAGAAAAATTTATGTTTTATTTTAGAAAGTAATATTTTGAAGTTCTTTTAATTAAATTATTTTGAGTCTGTTATATCTTACCTTAATATTAATGTTGATTTGTTCTTGAACATGTTTCGATTAGTATTCTAATCATCTTCAGCATCTTGGCCAGACTGGTTGGATTTACGTTGTAAACCCTGGATGTTGATGTCAGCTCTCTCCTGCAGTTGGCCAAAGAACCTCCAAACTCTGTCACATTCCGTCGGTATTTCAAAATTCATAACTCTGTTTTTGTTCTTCTAAATATAGATTTTTTTCCCAAATAATCAACTCTTTTGTATTTTCTGACTGTTTTAATAATTTAGTGTCTGAATTTATATTATATTTTTCAGGCAAATATGAGCAGCAACTACAGATTTTTCTATTTCCCCATTTTTAATATTTCTTAAGTGTTCTTTGGTTCTAATTTTCAGGTTTCTTTTTGTTTTTCCTATACATATTTTTTCACAACTAGTACATTCAATTTTATACATTCCTGATTTTTTATTTTTATCAGTTTTTTCAATTTTGTTGGTTTTTATTAGTTTATTTAAACAGTGTTTATTTTTCAGTGCTAATTTAATATTAAACTTCTCAAATATCTTTTGGAACTTATACTGTGCCCAAGGGTGATATGTGAATTTCCTGTATTTTTTCATAGGTGGTTTTTCTTTTTCAAGAGTACTTTTGTTGATCATTTTTTGTTTCTTATACTTTTCTATCTTTTGTGTACCATTTTTTCATCAAACCTGTTTTCTCTTACTACTTTGATTATGTGTTTTTTCTCCTGTTTGAAATCTTCTTCGTTTAAGGGTAAGTTTACTAATCTGTGAGTTAAACTATTGAAGGCTGCCAATTTATGTCCAATTGGATTGAACCCTGTTGATTTAATAAAATTTTTCATATGAGTTTCTTTCCTATGAATCCCAAATTGATTTTTTCTTTTTTCTTTGTTTCTAACCAATTTAAGATCCAAAAAAGTATGTGTATATTTTCTTCTATTTCTTTGATAAATTTGATGTTTGTACTCTGTAAATTTAATAGTTTTAGGGAATCTTCTACGTGTTCTTCTTTTACAATTTATGCTTGAGTACTGTAGACATTAGTCAAATTATATCATCTACATATCTGCTCCAAAATTTAAACATTGTGGGATGTGCTTTTGTGATTTTACATTCAAAATGGGGAAATAGAAAAATCTGCAGTTGCTGCTCATGTTTAGTCTGAAAAATCTTAATATAAATTTGGACACTAAATTATTAAAACAGTAAGAAAATACAAAAGAGCTGACTATTTGGGAAAAAATCTATATTCAGAAGAACAAAAACAGAGTTATGAATTTTGAAATACCGACGGAATGTGACCCAGTTTGGAGGTTCTTTGGAGGGAGCTGACATCGACATCCAGGGTTTACAACATAAATCCAACCAGTCTGGGCAAGATGCTGAAGATGATTAGAAGACTAATCAAAACATGATGTTTTTATTATTGATTTAACATTTCTCACTGATATAATCAAAACATGTTCAAGAACAAATCAACGTTAATATTGAGGTAAGATATAACAGACTCAAAATAATTTAAGAAAAATTTATGCCTAAACTGAGATTTGTGAATAATTTTAACCATGATTTGAGGAGGTGAATTATACAGGGGTGATTGGAAAACATTAGCTCAGGATGGAATGTATGGAGATTATGTCTGCGCGGTCATGAACCTCTAGGTTCAATGGTGCTAATGATTTAGTTAGTTACATGTAGAAGTTAGTGAAAAAATATATCAGATAATGTGAAAGAACTGTCATCAGGATAACTTCCCAGGAGATTAGTAGTTATTTATATTCAAAAAATACATATCAAGTGTCATTAACTCAATACCCATCTAGTGGCCCTTTTCATTAGCAAGTACATATATCAAAATTTAAAAAAAAATTAAGAAACAAGTTAATGCAAGTTTCAAAAAATTCTATTCTCCATTATTTAAATTATCTTTAGATATTTAAATATAAAATGTGTGGGCATGTGTTTGTGTGCATGTTTCCTTCTTTCTTTCTAATTGATAACTACATGATTATGCACAAGAATTTGATATATAATTTTTTACCTTCATGACATGAAATATTTCGAAAGTAAATAGCTGGAGATCCTTTATAACTGGTACAACTTTCTGATGGATGTACAGATACTAAAGATGTTAAATTTTCTATTATAAACTGTGCACTAGATTCAGTATATTGAGTTTCAATTAATGTATCTTCATATTTCTCAGATGTACTATTCACTCTTATAGAAGATTGTGGTAATACATTTTCCATTTGCATGCTATTACTTTTAACATGGTTTAAATTTTTTGTAATTTTTGTCACTAATTCAGTTTCAGTTTTGGAGTCATGATCTGTAAACAATTTTTTTTTATGTAGCACAGTAATAGGTTAAAGTACTACTAAAGGAAACTGGTGTGAAATATATATATATATATATATATATATGAATTTGAGAATTATATACAAGGAAGAAAAATTAATGTTTGCACTGGGATGCCTGGATAGCACTAACGTATAGAATTAGAATTCCTGGGTTAAAATCCTGTTTCAGGGATTAATTTTTCTTTTTACGCAATAGTGCATTTTGTTGTACTTACAGCAGTAGCGACCATGATTGAAAGTTCAACTTCTTACATTTTGAGGTTGCCAACCTAAATAACCATACTGTAATATTAAATATTACAAACCATGTGTGGGAAGTAAAACCACTGCCCTTATGTATACCATGTACTCCTCCTGGCACGACAGGCCTACAAGGCCCTTAGCCTACCAGCCGGCTGCTGGCCTCACATCCACATGTGTTAATCACAGAGGTAGATGATAATCAGCCAGTGTAGGGGTGACATGTGGTCAGCATGTCGAGTCCCCCAGCCGTTATAGCTGGTTTTCTCAACCTGGAGCCGCTACTTATTGTAGCTACCCAAATGCATCACGATGCTGGTGGGCACCGGTCCCATACTGGCCGAAATACCATGAGAAAATTTCTTCCCCCATGGAGGCTCGAACCAGCGCAAGTCCCGTAGCTCTGCGCCAAGGCTTCCTGCCTTAACCACTCGGCTATGGCACGGGACGTACAATGTATATAAAATGTATATAAAAAAAAGTATCCAAAAGGTAGTGTTAATATACATTATATGGAACAAATCACTGCATTTTATAACTAACTGGTGTCACAGCCTGCTGTAGTCACAACTAATAAACATTGCCCACCACCACTGTTAATGTTAGTCATTTGTTTATAATGAATGCAAATATTTCCAACAAAGATATTATTTTACTATTATTTATTATTTTGAAAACACCATCATGCAAAAAAGAATGTACAATGCAAGTTTGTGAAGTGTTTTACAGAATCTCGGAAATTAAAAATCTCACTATTGCTCAGTTTTTAAACATTTCCCCACTTCTGTAAAAACCACTTCCCAACCTCGCATCATAATATACTATTTTCATGACATATTTGGCTTCCATTACTTAAAGTCAAAATGTAATTGTAACATCGAAAAAATAGAGCATCACTACTATAAAGTAAAAATATTCTCATTAAAATGCTTTCTTATTATATAAGCTGTAAGATGGCAGTGCAGATGCTTCTCACTGCTTCTTATGATTTGAGAATTATGTATAAGGAAGAAAAATTAATGTTTGCACTGGGATGCCTGGATAGCATGGTCAGTAACTCACTAACATATAGAGTTAGAGGTCCCTCGTTTAAATCCCAAATCAGGAATTAATTTTTCTGTTCATGAAATATGTATATATGTATACCGATGTAAAATTTAATAATACTGATAATAATAATAATAATAATAATAATAATAATAATAATAATAATAATAATAATGTAAGAAATCTCTGAAATCATACAAAAGTAATTATCACTATAATTCAGTGATATAACCCAAAGAGTTGCATCTGACTATATAGAATTCAAAGGGACCAACTGGTACCTTATTTTTATCCAATCAGTTCATTTTCTTTCTGAGTTTCAAACCTATATTTGTAGTTCACACAACTAAAAAATTATATACACCATCACCTCTCCTGGTCCAAGATTGAAAATTGGTTGGTTGGTATCTAATGTTGAGCACTTGATAATGAAATCATTCGCTCTCTTGCACTCCAATATTTAGCAGAAAGGCTGGTCTCTTCTACAAAAGCTGGACAACGGAGGAGATGGTTTCTTTCCATATCTTCATTTAAATTGCAAAAAGGGCATTTAGGTGAATCTGTTATGCCAAATCTGTGTAGGTGTTTATTCAGGCAGTCATGTCCCATTAGCAGTCTGAATATTGCTATTGCAGATTTTCTTTGTAATGTAGTAATGTAATAAGCTTGTAGATTTTCCCATTCCTTTCCAGATGTTTTGGTGGTGTATTCTTCTCTAAGTTTATTGATATATTTATTTGAGATAATTATTTTGATAGAGTGAAAGGAAACTGGAGTAGAAGTTGGGTTTGAAACAATTTTGCTATACTTCTTGGCCAGAAAATCGGCTATTTCATTGCCTGTCACTCCACAATGGGCTGAAATCCATTGAAGTACAACTTTTTTATGTAGACGGGATAACTGTTTTATCATTTTGTGACATTTGATAATTTTGATGCTTTTGGGTGTTGTGTCTCGTGTTATAGCAAGAATGGCTGCTTTGGAGTCACATAGAATTACAACTTTTGTAAATTTTTGGATGTGATATAATAGGTTTTGCAAACTTAAGAAAATTGCTAGAATTTCGCCATCAAAGTTTGTTGAATTTGTGTTTAGTTTATGATAAAAGGAAAAAAGTAAAAATTAAATTAATTTAATTGAAAAATTTTAAATCTCGGAGCCAAGAGAGAATTTTGAAATTAAATTAATTAAATTTAATTAATATAATTGCAAATGTTTTGATCTTGGGGCCAGGAGATGTGGTGTACAATTTTTAATCACTAGATTGTGCATCAGATTCCTGCAATACATTGCAAACCTCTCTGCAATACATATGTTGAGAAGGCATGTGGTATGGTTGATAGCGATTCATCCGGTAGATGGTGACATTAAATCTTTCGACCCCTTGATAGAAGTAGGCTATGTGCCAGCACTTGGTTTCACCTTCTCCCTTCTCTTCATCATCATCCCTCATGCAACACACTTTACATTACACAAACATAAAGATACACTCCTCTCTGTACACAATATAAGAATACAGCATCTACATAAAGTTGTCTGCTGATGTGGTGCATAAATTGAAAATAGATCACAATAATGCCATTTATCTGCCCAGCACAGAATAATACCTCTGAATTCTATATAGTAAAATGCAACTCTTTGGGTTCTATCATTGAATTGTAATGTTGACTCTTGTGTGATGTTCAGGGATTTCTTACAATATGACAAGTATTAACATTAATTATAATTAATAATAATCGGCACAGCATCTACTCTACAGGTACCAAAACTACAAAAACAAAAGGATGAAATGAAACTCGTAATAGAACTCGAAAACGCACAATGGCCAGTTTCTGAGGAGCAACTACTCTCAAGACACCTACAGCATTTTTCAAAATTTATTAAAAACATAGACTTTGGCACATTACAGACAGACTGTATCACACTAATCAATCATTGTATATATTATGACATATTTACAAATAGGCACAGTATATAAGATTAGGTCAAAGCATTTAAGAACATTTATATAAGAAACATTATCTCAATGTAGTTAGATAAAATTAAAAAATAGTATGTAGTATTATGCTATATAATGGTGCATACTCAATAAAGCCAATAAAAAAATATTATTATTATTATTATTATTGTTGTTGTTTGGGGCATGCCGTAGCGTAGTGGTTAAGGCAGTGCACTATAAACCCGTAGGTTGAGGGTATGAGTCCCAGTGGGGTCAGGATTTTTAAACTTTCCCAAACCTTCTGGTGGCACCATGGCCCTGGTGTCGACTCAGCCTGTAACTAAAATGAGTATCGGATGCTTGTTCTGGGGGTAAAGGCAGCCGTCACGCAGGGCTGACAACCTGGCTGACATCAAGTGTCGATTGTCTAGAAAAAGTGGGAGCATTAACCTTCTACTATCCCAAGGGTCTCCTATGGCCTGTAGTGCTATCACTTTACCTTTTTTTATTATTATTGTTGTTTCTATATTTGCTATTGCTGATGCTGCTTCTTTTGCTGTTGTAATTGGTAATATTATTTTAATCATCTAATTTTTAATATTAGGTCATGAGTATATTAAAAAGATAAATACTTGTATGAATATTCCTAACATTTCAATATTGTAATTCTAGAGAAATCAAAACATGTTTTTCATTTTCTTCTGTTTTCTCCTTTTACCTCCTGAGTGCATAAAATCTTTGGAAATAGACTATGATATTAGTAAACAACAAAAATAGACTATGATATTAGTAAACATAACAAATATTTACTTTATTACTTCATTTGCAGCAAAACATTTATTTTTTAAATTAACAAAGTATAAATCCTCCATCGCATGACAGAACTAGAAGGCCATTGGCCTGCCAGTCAGCTGCTAGCATCACATCCACATGTGTTAATCACTGAGGTGGGTGACATGTGGTCAACATGTCAGGTCCCACAGCCGCTACACAAAATTCCTCACGATGCTGGGTGGAGACCAATCCCATACTGCCCAAAATAAATTCCATGAGAAAATTTCTTCCCCCATGGGGACTTAAACCAGTGTAAGTTCCATAACTCTGCACCAAGGCACTATGCCTTAAACCGCTTGGCTATGGTGCATTTTAATTGAGAACAATTCCATTATGTGACTGACTGACATCTACAATACACTTTCGCAGCAAAATGATTGCATAAATATTACAATTGATTGAAGTTAGGGATGTTTTCTATGTGATATGATAGAGGAAAAGTGTGTGATTAAGACTGTACATAAACATACAACTTCTGAAGAAAAACAATGCTATTTATTATCTATCAAAGTATGTGTGACTGACTGACATAAATGTCAACTCATCATGCAGCTTATCATGTTAATCTACATCATTCTCTGAGGTGTCATTCCTAATTCAATTTTTCAAAATACTGTTTGGAGGGCATATTTCAAGTTATGTTATAAATAAAAGACGAAAACTAAACGACCTAATATGTGATGTGTGACTGACATATCTGAATTATATTTAGAATTTTAAAATGCAAATATTACACAAATGTAACAAAATACAATGAAACTAGAAAAATAGCTTCAGTAATGGTGAATAAAAAAAAAAGAACTATAAATACTTTATCAATTCTATGAAAAATGTTAAATTTAATTTTGCTGTAAAATAAATGTTAATTTAAATCAATAATGTAATTAAAATAACAAAAATAAAAAAATATTGAATAGGCCTACTCAATAAGAAAGCGCCTTATCTACTATAATTGTGGATATATATATATATGAATAAGAAAGTTTTCTTGGGTTTTCCGCGTCTTGGATTCAAGGCCCCTGGCCACTGACTCCGACGTTTCGGCATGATCCCACATGCCAATATCAAGGAATGATAAGTTCGAGTCACAGGTTTAGGTCTTATATAATTAAACAAATAGAGTTTTCGCTGTGGTCCGTTTCCGAAGACACTACTTAAGAACTAAACCTTGGATGGGTGTACTTCTTCGGAAACGGACCACAGCGAAAACTCTATTTGTTTAATTATATAAGACCTAAACCTGTGACTCGAACTTATCATTCCTTGATAATGGCATGTGGGATCATGCCGAAACGTCGGAGTCAGCGGCCAGGGGCCGAACTTGAATCCAAGATGCGGAAAACCCAAGAAAACTTTCTTATTCATACCTATATCCGCGAAAATCTGCAATATAACATATATATATATATATATATATATAGTACAGTAAAAGCTCCTTATTCGCAGGGGATATGTTCCGAAAATATGCCGCAAATACAGAAAATGTGAATATGGAATGGTAATTTGTATGGGTATAAAGGGGATACATTCTGAGGTTCCAAAATAAAATCAATTAATGAGAGATTTTGAACAATTTATATTAATTATTACTGTCAGGTTTAGACAAGGATTTAAAGAACTTAGAAATTCTTTCCTGTTTTGCCGCTTTTAAAAGGTCTTTCAATTAAATTGATATTCAGCTGTGAATTCTGTGATAGAATTCCATATTTTGCTTTCGGATTTCTTGATTCATTAACATTGAAACAGCTTGATATAGACTAAATGACTCGCCAACATGTATAAGCGGTCAAGCATTTCTATTTTTTACTTTAAGTGGCAACACTAATTTTTTTCTCTTTGGTTCTAATTTTTCATTCCTTTATTTGACATTATAAACTCGGAGCAATGCACAAGAGACACGTGTTATTCAATCAAAATTATTGCAACAATAATATACCGATTATGGCGATGGGGGCATTTATCAAAGTACATATCGGTACGTGAAATACGACAACAGCTTTTAACAATGAACTATCGGGTTAGTAATAAGGTTTCTTTTGTTTTTATATTTATTTGTCCACTTGATTTGTAAAAGCCATCCTGGCACCTGCCTACAGAAAAAAAAAAGAAAAACTGCTGATGGTTAATAACCTTCTAATATACTGACTGGATCCATGAATAAAGACTTTTTAGCCGCGAATACAGGAATTGTGTCGCAATTTTTTAACCCGCATATAATGGAACCATGAATAAGGAGCTTTTACTGTAACTGATTACAATTTAATATTTAATTTTAGGAAGTGATATTTTGAGGTTATTTTAATTATATTATTTTTAGTCTGAAAAATATAAAAAGAAGAACCACCTATGAAAAAATACAGAAAATTTACATATCACCCTTGGGTACAAAATAAATAGCAAAAGATATTTGAGAAGTTTAATATTAAATTAGCACTGAAAAATAACTACAGTTTAAATAAACTAATAAAAACCATCAAAAATGAAAAAAAAACTCAGGAATATATCAAATTGAATGTATGGGTTGTGAAAAGATATATATATGAAAACAAAAAGAAACCTAAAAATCAGAACCAAAGAACACATAAGAAATATTAAAAATGGGGAAATAGAAAAATCTGCAGTTGCTGCTCATGTTTGGTCTGAAAAACATAATATAAATTCAGGCACTAAATTATTAAAACAGTTAGAAAATACAAAAGAGCCGACTATTTGGGAAAAATATCTGTATTCAGAAGAACAAAAACAGAGTTATGAATTTTGAAATACCAGTGGAGCGTGACCTTGTTTGGAGATTCTTTGGCCAACCACAGGATGGAGCTGACATCGACATCCAGGGTGTGCAACATAATGCAACATAAATCAAACCAGTCTGGACAAGCTGGCGATAAAACAGAATTGTTTTGAAACATGTCCAAGAACAATTCAACATTAATATTGAGGTAAGATGATCAGACTAAAAATAATATGATTACAATTTACCTGATGCAAGATTTAATATTTCTGATTTCTAGATGGAACCATTGAAATAAAAAATATTAACATGCCTTCCAGAACGTATGCACATTCTTAATAAGTTATTTATTTATCAGAGTACATGTACTTTCAAAAGAAATTATTTATTGCTGACGTAGTAAATTCTATTTTTAAACTCAGTTATAGAAACATACACAACAATCTTCTGATTACTCACTTTATAACATTGACATATCAGATTCGCTTATGCAGTTATTTCACTCCCATTAATAAAAAAATAATGTTTCCTGTCACACACGAAGTCCCATGCTATAGCTAAATGGTTTGGGTCAAGATGCCTTAATAGAAATCACTGGTTCAAGTCCCCGTGAGAGAAGAAATTTTATCATGTAATTTCGGACACAATGCGACTGGTGCCCGCCCAGAATTGTGAAGAATTTGGACAGCTACAACATTTAGCGGCTGCAGTTGAGAAAACCAGTCATAACGGCTGGAGTATCCTACATGTTGATCACATATCACCCCTATATATTGGCTAGATGACTGTCCACCTTTATGATTGATATATTTGGATGTGAGATCAGGGGCAGGGCTGGTAGGCCAAGGCTTTCTAGGTCTGTTGTGCCATTCAGTTTTTTAACACATAAACTAATGAATTTGTTGTGATCTTCTTTTGTTTGACAGTTGTGCATACTCTATAACATACAGGTCCAAAGCTTTCACATTATGAACGCAACAAGTCCGTGATGCTGAAAGATGTTTAAATTGTTTTTCTAGAAATTTCTTTCCTTCTTCTATATAATTTTGTGACCCCTCCTGGACAGTTATTTGGTTAGTTTTACAGCTCACATTACAGAATTCTGCACCATTTTGTATCTTCTTTCCCGATTTTCCATATATCCATGCCATCCTTTTTATTTGGCTGCCAATTGTATCTATAGCCCCCTTTCCATGGTACAATTCAAAGAAGTTCCATTTTATGTCAAAATCCAAATATGCAAGTTAATCAGTGTCAGATTGCTAAATGTATAGGACTATTTCTAAGTACCAGCTGATCCAACTGAAAATTTTTATCACCTCAAGTTTTGGAAGATGTTCTTATAGTTCAGAAAACGCTTTTCTTAAGCAAAAATCTACAACATACATGTCATGTGTCACATAACCTGACACTAGAACATAGTATTTCTTCTGAACTTCTCTGTCACCTTCCATCTAAACTAGGCTGCAGCAATTAATATTGAGATATGCTAATTGTTCCAATGAACTACCTGGATCACATTTTGTCCGTAGTAGGTATAATTTTGTGAGAAATCAACAAGTATGGCTGCTTAATTTACTGCAACCTTTTCCCGAATATATTTAAATGCTTCTGCTGACTGCCTTTTAGCTCAAATTGACACAGAAGAAGGGCCAGTAATTATTTTATGGAACAGCTGAACCGAACAGTCTACCAGATTTCCAAAACCATGGTTATTTTAATCCTCAGCGGAGTGCAGCAAGCATCTGACTGTATTAGCAATATAAATGAGGGGATAAAAAGTCAGTCAGTTATGGGTCTCTAGCAGGAAAAATAATGACTTTACAAGAAAATGTCATCAATACATTTTTGTTAGTTTTGTACCGATAATGTAGAATCCAAGAGGAAATTTTAATCCATCAATTATTATGTCGTGTACAGTAATTTTTATACGTTTTATGTGACTGACTGACCATAGCTTACAATTAACAATTATAGGACACATTTAAGGTATATATAACATTAGAATACAATTAATAGTATTACAATTATGACTAAGGAGGACCAAAGTATGGTTTAACAAAAACGTTTGTGAAATAAAACGAATTAATACGACCAAATCATTAAACAACAAATTGCTAAAATTCTGTGTGTTTTTACATGTTTGGAATATGACAAGTTCTACCACTGTTATGCCAACACTAGGGCCTAACTGCCATAATAATAACATACTATAAAAAAGCGATAAAGGATAGACACATATACATGTGTATTATATCAGAAAATAGGGGATAATTAAACACACTGAAAAACATATTAGTTCATACGCATATAATATAAAAAACGCTAGTAAAAAGGCATATCTCTATATCCTGGATCAAAACCATGTCAAAAGATTCCAGAATTATTTGGTCAAGAAGATGACCACATTAGATAAGAAAGGAATGAGTGCGCGAAGTGAAAGTAGAACAAAGCTTTCCATTTTGACATAGATGAAGCTTTCAAACTAGATCATAAACTTTCCACCCCAAATTTCCCCGATTAGAAACTTAAAATTTATCATATAAATATTCGCGATTTTTTCAAGGAAGGCAGAACGGCGGCGGGACCGAACGCGGTCCCCCGGCAGGGGAGGCAGCTCTACATGGTAATATAAGCATTTTTATCATTCTTTAATGGTCATTTTTCAGACATAGAATTAATTAAAGGACCAAATGGTCCAAAGAACTTAGAATAATGAACAAAGTTGAATATTTTAAAATGATTGTTTTCTCTCTCTGAATTTTGACACTTTAGCATTTTGACGTTTAACAATGTGGCGATTTCAGCTGATTTAAATAAATTGTTTTATATGTTGTTGATCTGATATTTCTTTATGTTTGGATTTATTTTAATAAATAATGTTAATTTTTCGTTTACTGTGTTTTAACATGTTTAAATGTGGAACTCATCCTCCAAAACCAAGGCCAACCGTTCGGGCCAAAGACCACTTAAACAATTGGGAACTTAACGCTATTCTTACGGCGGGGCTTAACTGTCCCCGCGCGTAATAACTGGTGAGCAGACGATGGGATATTCGTGAACATAATGATCTATTATATTCACGGATAAAGAAACGAACCTGAGACCACAAAATTAATCTTCAATTCGTATGCAGTAAAAATCTATGTTTTTTCAATCGGGAAGAGAAGAGTCACATTGGTAATAATTGAATAAACTATGTATTTTAAAACAGAGAGAAAGAAACCAGAAAAAATTTTCAACTTTGGGACCATTATTATTAAACTGGATTTAGGTTATTTTATTTTTTTTAGGATCTACTTTTTGGGTTTTTCTGGACAATGGGGTACATTTTGGATATATCGCTGTTTTTAGGTTATATTGATGTTTTTCAACAAATGTTTTATCTTTCTGGGCTATGTTATATGTTATGTTCATTGCAGAACTTGATTTTTTTAATACATATAAGTTTTATGAATTATTTTGGTGTTGTGCATAATTTTGACGAAGTTTTCAGTCAGATGATATTTTTGTTGTTCGCCTAGGTTATGATATATATTTTTTTTCAGAATATTTGTAGAATGTAGTAATGAAATTGATTTAATTTTTTTTTTTGGTTTTGTGTTAATTAAGGCAATATCTCATTCAATATTAATAATTGTACGTTGATAATGACATATTTTATTATTTCGTCTATCGGGAAGGCGTGGCAGGATCAAATGTATACATAAATCATTTCTCAAAGCATCACCATGAGAGATAAGCCCAAGGGATCATAGGTTGCTTTTACACGCCACTAGATTGAATTTTTTTTACGAAAAGGGTAATGAATTTGAGCAAACAAGATGGCGGACGCATCTTACACTTATGCCACTAATGCACTAAACACTCGTACCACGTTTGCACTATGTAAACATTCATCTTATTTTGATTTATTCACGTAAAACACGATCTTGGATATCTTACTGAATCATGGATAGAGGTAGGATACGAAAAATTAATTTGTGGTTTATTAACTAGGTAATTTGTTTGTTAGGATAAAGAAATGGGAAGTTGGCTGGCGTCTATTATTACGTTTTTTTGCAAAATGACAACGATGACTACAGAGCCATCTAACGGAGGCTACATTAACCATTACAGCCACTCCGTATGAAACTAACCCTAATCCATCTCAACCATTTAAAATTCTAATTATATTCGGGCTAATAATCAAAAATATTATTGACATAACAAATAAAAGGACAAGAAAAAATAAATCGATTAATATTTAAGTCCCCATGTAGCAACTCGCGCATCCACACTGGGACCGTTTCACTAATACTAGTTAGGTAATTAATCTGGCCCACGTAAGGTTCCAGGAACCACATTATAACTTGCACAGTAATGAGTGATTTATATTGGGAAAATAAATCAGTTAAGATAAATCTAATAATAGGACAATAAATAATTTAATTACAAAAATGATAACCGAAAACTAGCAGGAAAATAGTTAGGGAGTTGGAATACATAAAAGTCAGAGGATTTGGAAATAGAGTAATAACAGTGATAAAATAAAGTAACATATTCCCCCATACAGGAGGTCTTGAAGTAATGGGACGTTAGGGCTCCCAATATTTCTAGACAATCGGCATTTAATGTCAGCCGGGTTATCAGCCCTGCGTGACGGCCGCCCTTTCCCCAGATTAAGCATCTGGTACTCATTTCAGTTAGAGGCTGAATCGACCCCAGGGCCATAGTGCCGCCAGAAGGTTTGGATCAGGTTAAAAATCCTAAACCCACCGGGACTTGAACCCCCGACTTTTCGGCTTGTAGCGCAGTGCTTTAACCACTATGCTTGTAGAAATAAATAATCATACTAAGTATATCAGAGTAATTTTAAACACTACTAGAGTTAAACCGCCTACCGTGCGACATTGATAAGGCAGGGCATGAGGCAAATAATATCGATTTCGTTGCTGGAATTATTATCCTAGGATATTTTATGGTAAAGGCGAGCACCTTATAATATGTAGGAACGTTTTTCAGTTAAAAATCGAGAGTTAGACAAAAGACAGAGAGAACTACTAACTGAGTGATTTAAAATTAATAATAATAATAATAATAATAAACACAGTAACGTAATGATAAGAAAAATAATCATAATAAATTGTGGCAAGCACAGTGGCAAGGCCCACGCTAGCTATACACTGGCGAAGCAGGAAACAGTTTTTTTTAATAATAAAATATGGACTCACCATCGTGGAGGAATAGGATGAAACCGCCATCTTGAGAACTAATTTTTTTGAGAACTTAGACACGTCCTTCCTTTACATGCACAAAGACTGAGTGTCTATTAGGAGGTCACATAACAGTAGAATTTCAGCAAGGCTCTGGAATGTGGTTATTTTGGTGAAAGTTAGATTATCCAGATAGATAAGAACTCCAAACAGACTGCATTAAGAATATGAACAAATTTATACTGTTTGCATTTACAGGGAAATAAATATTATTTTTTCTTGACATCAGAAAGCGTACTTTAAATAAAAGGAGTAGGTAACCACTTAAAGACCCATGACATTTACAGGAAATAAAAGTGGCATATATTAGCAATAGGAGGGACTCTAGGTTTGAAAACCGATAGAATGAAAAAGGGCATGGAGACTTAGGAGAAATAAACGAGAACTCGAGCAAAGAGGGGAATAGAGAATTAACGCAATCAAAAAAAATGGGGACGCAACTAATGAGGGATGTAGATTCTAGTTTCGAAAACAAAGAGTATGGAAAAGAGGCATGGAAAACTTAGGATGAATTAGAGAGAAATCGAACAAAGCGGGGAATGGAGATTTAGCGCAATAAAGCAAAGCAGGGACCACACACCTCCCCAAAGGAAATAACATTAGACTCATGGAAGGGAAGACGACCGAACTTCAGGTTAAATAATAGCTTAAAATAACTTTTTTGATTGACCTCTCATGCGGTGTTGAGAGATCTACAACAATGTCGGCGGGCGCATCCTGTGAAGGGCTCGACTACAGTATGAGGCGTTTCTAAATCATAAGTCAAGTTAAATCTTGAGTAAAGTCATAGAGGCTAGCGCAATTAAGGGAGGACTCGTTTGATCCGTAATTCAGATTAAGGTTTCGGAAACGGAAAGAATGGAAATTCTGTATAAATAAGAGAGAGCTCGAACAGAAGAGGGGAGTGGAGACTTGGCACAATGGTAGAACTCCGCTAGTGAGAAATACGGAGTGGAGGCAGAAACAAGATTCTTACAGAAGTGATAAAAATAAGGATAGACTTATTCCCATAAATATTTTCTTTTTTTTAGGCTTTATCATGATTTTTTTGGGTGAAAGTTAAGGATACTTGACAGACAGTGAGATGTTTTAACAGATCTAGTAGAAAGTGAAAGTTCAAATGGGAACCCAGGGGTTACACAAATAATATTACTGAGTAGGACACAACAATAATACACTCTACAGGAAATGGTTCCTGCGGGAATGGACTGGCTTGGAAAAGATTGAAGTGTCTAAAGACGTCTAAACTCTTTGACCTGCAGGCTCGTTCCATGTCAGTTAGGACTAGTGACCGGTCGAGTAGTAGACACACACACATATGGGATATGACGTATTACGATAATAGATGAAAACTAGATCGCTTAAGACTCTTCATATTTAGGCCTACGAGGGATAATAAGAGGATAGGCTACAACTTAGGTCAATCTTGGCTAGGTAACGTTAGACATACACACACAGAGATAAAACATTTACATAGTCGCACACAGAGATACAAGTTGGGAAGGACTAAGGACCCTTTTGGAGAGGATATTGCCTCGACAATTTGGCGAGTTGCCTGAACACTTCGCTAACGAGCTAGGGAGAAAGCTAGGCAGGTGCAAGTCGGATGGTGGGACACCCCCGTTATGACATGATCTAGAGACAGAGAACTCCAAAATGATCTTGGGACACTGGCCATAAAACCTTGCCGGCTTGGCACTGACGTTAGGGACCATATGGAACAGCATCGTTTAGGGAGAGATAGGCATCCGAGAAACTAGAGACAAACGAAAACACTAAGCAAAACGGGCAGAGAGACCCACGAGAAACAGAAGCAATCACGGGCAAAGAGACCCACAGAAACAGTAGTGATACCCGGGTTTAGGGAGTGATGAGGGCAACAGGGGAAACTCATCAAAGAGATTAGGATAAAATCTACTTTTCCGATGAGGCGGCGTCCATGAGCTCAAGAAGGCTCTCTCTAAGATTAACGTCGAAATCGAGATTTCGGAGGCAGTAGGATGGGGACAACTTGGGCCCCGAATGGCAGGGCGGTGCCCTCCCTTGAGGCGATTTGCTCGAGTTTTCTTGGGCCCCGAAGGGAGTAAGAAACAACACCACCTCCATTGAGGCGATTTGCTCGACGAGTCCGCCGACTTGCCAAGGACTAAAAAGTCAGAAACGTAGGGAATCCTGGAACGACAGAATTATAGGGTGTGTCAGGGAGGGCCAGGGCCACTGTTGACGGAATACATTCTCCGCCTTCTATGTCGCGCCGGGTTCTTTCGCTGGCTCACCGGCTTTATTTGCAAGAAATCAGGAATACACGAAGCACAAAGGCGATAGCCAGGGGTCTATCCAGAGTCGAGAATGATGCCAGGAAAACCGCGAACAAAAAGTCGTACGCACACATAGAATATGGTCATAACGAAGGGACAACGAATACTAGTCAGGGACATCAGAAACGTTGAGACACTAGATGAAGAATACTAAAGGAAACACACATAAATGCGATTGTGCGATTCAACGAGTAGAGCCAAGAGAGACAGATTCACCTAAGTAGGGATATTACATATCAAGAGAGGTTAAACACATTGGGTAGTACATGGAATTAGAGGTTAAACACATAAGGTACTACATGAAATTAGAGATTAAACACATTGGGTAGTACATGGAATTAGAGGTTAAACACATAAGGAATACAGGGAATTAGAGGTTAAACACATAAGGTACTACATGAAATTAGAGGTTAAACACATAAGGAATACATGGAATTAGAGGTTAAACTCATAAGGAGTAAACGAAATTAGAGGTTAAACACATAGGGAAATACAAGAAATTAGAAATTAAAACACATAAGGATAGTACAGGAAATTAGAGGTTAAACATATAGGGTTGTACACGAAATTAGAAGTTAAACACATAGGGTTGTACATGAACTTAGAGGTTAAGACCATAGGTTAGATAAGGAATATGTCTACACGTATGAGACCTGGTACTGACCAAAAACGTAAATGGAAATTAAGAGGAAAGTAAAAGAGTAGGAGAAGACAAAAGGGAGAGGTTAAACCCATAGGTAAAATGGGGACCCAAGACACGGAATAAAGTCCACGCATAATCAGGGGTAATGTAAAAAGTTAAATACAGAAATTCAAGAGAACAGATGAGATATAGCCGAACGAATTAGGAAGGGCTTAAGGAATCATTGCCGAAAGAATTAGGGAGGAGATAACACCATTTAGATTTTTTTTAAGTTAACTCTGTAGGCTGTAGCAAGGGAAATCGACAGATAGGGTAGAAACGAGAGAAGTTAAGATGCAAAGACGCATCCCGGATAGGAGAAAGGAAATGCTCTCACAATCAGGACCTCACGAGGGAATCATATACGGAATTCAGGTTACATAATTGTATTTAATTTTAATTGTACTAAGTAGTATTTACATCTTACAGCCCTAGCGATTTATGTGTAGGCGAGCACACTCGATCGAACCCAGGACTCTAGAGAGGGAAAAGCAAAATTAAAATTTTAACCAAGCAATGGAAAGTTTTGAAAACAAACGGTAAAAATACGGTAAGATACTGAAAATTTTTGAATACCGTGAAACCTGAATTGCAATAAGGGCGTAAATGATTCGTGAGAATCATAATACCAGAAACATAAGAGCATTTCTTTTTGCAACTTGAGGCTAGCTATAAGGGACAGATTGGAACATGGGTGCACAAAACTAAACGATACAATGTAGATAACAATGAGATCTAAAGCCAGGACGTCTAATAAACAAGATTCGGAATATAGTATCGGAGATAAGATGGCTGAAAATTGAAGCATCTAAGCGATGAAGTTAAATTAAACCGAAAATGACCATTCTATGACAAGGAGTGATAAAAAAGGTGCGGAGCCATGTAGAACTGGATACCCACCAAACCAGTAATCGATGTGTAAAGCTATTCCCCCAGGTTTTAACAAATGCCATAAGATTGCAGCTTCTCGCCTGGACCTGCGGCCACCACCACGACACTTCATGATGGGAGCAAGATTAAGAGGCCCAGACTCACGGCACACCCTGTACATCTAAGGACGAGAGCGCAGCATAGAGCTGCCAGGACCAACCACACCCTGTACACCCGAGGACGAGATCCGCAGCATAGAGCTGCCAGGACCAACTACACATCTCGTGACGGAGCATAAGATGGGTGAATGTCCAGACTCGCAACCAGCTAAGGCAAACACCTCACTAGCAGTAAAGAACAAACCCAGGCAATTATAAAAAATAATAACTATCTCCAACGTCAACCTTGGCCTAACATCCTACATTCCAAATTTTTCCTATAGATGAAGCAAGAAAACAAACTCCACGTCAAGATTGATTCCTATCAAACCCTTCACAAGTTCTCCTTGGACCTAACTGGGTTTTGTTTAAAGAAACTAGGCATAACCAAATCAAAGGCCTACCTGGACCAACGGCAGCTGAAAATGATCCACGAACTCGATCATTAGAACATCGCACCCTCCATCGAGGGAAGCAGACACGAACCCTGACCTCCAAGCTAGCCACAGCAGACACAGCAGTTCTGATAATTCACGAAATGAACCTTCGAAGTGAAAAACAAAAAAAAACGAAATTTTGTTAAGTGCGTCGGATGTGAATTAAAGTGATAGTGCATCGTTTCAAAAGAAACCACAAGAAGGTTTAAACAAGGAAGAAGGACGGAGACGAGAAGCATTTTTAGTGAACATATTTTTATAGTCGATATCTTTTTTTTGTTTCAAGCAGTAAACATTGTTAGTGGAAAATTAAATCTATGACCGTGCGTAAACCTATTGTGTTAGAGCCGCGAAGGCATGCTATATTGTGATTTTTGTTTTTTTTTTAAGTATAGTGTTCTCACTAAGTAAACAGATCTTACCGACATTACGACACAATTAAGGGTATCCGGGGCAATTAGCAAGATAAAGACGATCTAACCTCTTAGAATGAGAACAAAATACTTCCAGGTTACAGGTGAAATCGCCAATTGACGACGTCAGGTCCAATCCCACTTAAAGTTAAGTTAATAAGATAAAGGTCAGGACAAACCTCGAGAGGTGAGAGATATCCTGTAAGGAAAAAAAGACTTTCGGTTTTTCAACCCTACAGTCTTATTTAGGGGGGGAAATGTTATGCCACCACTAGGGCCTAAATGCCATAATAATAACATACTATAAAAAAGCGATAAAGGATAGACACATATACATGTGTGTTATATCAGAAAATAGGGGATAATTAACCACACTGAAAAACATATTAGTTCATACGCATATAATATAAAAAACGCTAGTAAAAAGGCATATCTCTATATCCTGGATCAAAACCATGTCAAAAGATTCCAGAATTATTTGGTCAAGAAGATGACCACATTAGATAAGAAAGGAATGAGTGCGCGAAGTGAAAGTAGAACAAAGCTTTCCATTTTGACATAGATGAAGCTTTCAAACTAGATCATAAACTTTCCACCCCAAATTTCCCCGATTAGAAACTTAAAATTTATCATATAAATATTCGCGATTTTTTCAAGGAAGGCAGAACGGCGGCGGGACCGAACGCGGTCCCCCGGCAGGGGAGGCAGCTCTACATGGTAATATAAGCATTTTTATCATTCTTTAATGGTCATTTTTCAGACATAGAATTAATTAAAGGACCAAATGGTCCAAAGAACTTAGAATAATGAACAAAGTTGAATATTTTAAAATGATTGTTTTCTCTCTCTGAATTTTGACACTTTAGCATTTTGATGTTTAACAATGTGGCGATTTCAGCTGATTTAAATAAATTGTTTTATATGTTGTTGATCTGATATTTCTTTATGTTTGGATTTATTTTAATAAATAATGTTAATTTTTCGTTTACTGTGTTTTAACATGTTTAAATGTGGAACTCATCCTCCAAAACCAAGGCCAACCGCTCGGGCCAAAGACCACTTAAACAATTGGGAACTTAACGCTATCCTTACGGCGGGGCTTAACTGTCCCCGCGCGTAATAACCACTAACATTAGATTAAAATAATACGCTTTTGAAAAATTATCTTATAGAATCAGAAAATTTGATCTTTAAAGATATATATTACACCAACAAAATTATTCCTGCGTCAATTTCAAAATTTTCACTTGGTATGACATTTTCATGGAATCGCTCTTAAATATAAATGAAATAAATTATATACATTAAAGGTTTTGGCCTCTATTTTAACAAATTGATTTAATAATAACCCAAGCAAAATTATAGATTTAAAATAAAAACCGGGCTAGGTGCCACAATTGATTTCCATTTTATTGCTAAAATGTGGGGTATGTGCCTATGCCAGTGAAGTAGAAACTGGGTGGGCTATGTGATACTCAGTCTCCAAGTAATTTAAACTTCAGCAATAAGAATGTGCCTGGCCTATCAAGAGCTGTGATAAGGACAATGTTTTTTTTATTTTTCTCAGAACTTAAATATTGGCACTTAGCAAGGTTTTTATTTTCAGACTACAATTATTTATCTCTTGTTTATTTTTGATTATTTCACTCACCTCATACTTCATAATTCATAGCAGACCCTGGGGTTTCTTCACATCTTTTGTGACATTCTCAATGCTGTGTCACGTTCACAACTGAAGTCCAACGGCTTTCTATCCTGCAGACTGACCTCTACGCCATCTGGTGGCTGACCGAAGAATTTCCAAATCAGTCCTCTCTCCTTATAACCGGGTATTTCAAAATTCATAGTTGTATTTTCATTCTTGCATATGTAAATTTTTTCCCAAATTGTGAGTTCCTTCGGTTTTTCCAATTGTTTAAGTAATTTTGTTTTGGTTTCTATTCTATGTTTTTCTGACCAGGCATGTGCAGCTATTGCAGATTTTTCAGTTTCTCCATTTTTAACATTTCTGAGGTGTTCTTTTAATCTTGTATTTAGATTCCTTTTTGTTTTTCCTATGTATATCTTTTCACAATCTTTACAATTAATTTGATAAATTCCCGATTTTTTGCAGTCTTCAATCTTTTCATTTTTGTTGGTTTTTATTAAATTACCTAAGCTGTAATCATTTTTCGGTGCTAATTTAATGTTGAATTTGTTGAAAATTTTTTGAAACTTGTCAAATACTAAAGGATGGTATGTGAACTTCTTGAATTTTTTGCCTATATTTTTATCTGTCTGAAGAGTACTTTCATTAATGATTTTTTGTTTTTTGAATTTATTTATTTTCTTGTGTATCATCTTCTCTTGAAAACCATTATCCTTCGCAATTTTTATGATGTGTCCTTTCTCTTTATTGTAATTTTCTTTGCTCATGGGGACATTCACAAGTCTGTGTGTTAAACCATTAAATACTGCCTGTTTGTGTGAAAAATGGTTAAATCCAGTAGCTTTTATATAATTGTCGATGTGAGTTTCTTTTCTGTAGATTCTAAATTCTATTTTCTTTTTTTCTTCATTCCTAATCAATTTAAGGTCTAAAAATGGTATTTCATGATTATTTTCTATTTCCATTGTAAATTTGATTGTTTTATTTTGAATATTTAACAGTTTAATGGCATCTTCTAATTGTTTCTGTTTTACTATTGCTATGATATCATCTACATATCTTCTCCAAAATTTAAACATCAAAGGATGTGCTTTGGTTACATGACATTCAAAGTTCCCCATAAACATGTTTGCTAAGAATGGTGATAATGGATTTCCAATTGCAAGTCCTGATTTTTGTCTAAAGTATTTTCCTCGAAAGGTGAAGAACATTTGATTTAAGCATAATTTTGTTAGTTGTATGTATTCTTTAACGCTATCATCATTTAATTTGTTTTCTTTCAACCATTTTTCTAAAATTTTCAAAGGAACTCACAATTTGGGAAAAAATTTACATATGCAAGAATGAAAATACAACTATGAATTTTGAAATATCCGGTTGAGAGGACTGATTTGGAAATTCTTCGGTCAGCCACCAGATGGCGCAGAGGTCAGTCTGCAGGATAGAAAGCCGTTGGACTTCAGTTGTGAACGTGACACAGCATTGAGAATGTCACAAAAGATGTGAAGAAACCCAGGGTCTGCTATGAATTATGAAGTATGAGGTGAGTGAAATAATAAAAAATGAACAATATTAAAAAATCTCATAGTGTTATTTCCTATCTACATAACTTAATATTTATCTCTTACCTTCATTCTCTTCTGATGAATTATCTTGTGATGTTGAGAAATTATTAAGTGGATCTAAATTTTCATATTCTATTTTCATTAAATCTGAACTAATTTGAGATTTAAATGGTGAACTCAATGGAAATGCAGGAGTAAAATCTATTTCTGGAATGTTATTATAAATATCCAAATTTTCAAGTTCACAAGTACTCTCATTAGCATCATTCACAGAATTTATGACTATATTTTCTTCTAGATAATCTGGAACTTCATTATAGATATTATTTAAAGGTGATTTAAAAGTCATATTTAAATTTTCATACAATATTTCGCTATCCATCTTTGATCCAATATTACTCCTGTGTACCTGACTTTCTGAATCACTATTAAATACAGATGAAAACAAGTCTGATCTCACATTTAAATTTGAATCTTGAAGGCTTTGAATATCAAAAGATCTGCTAGATGTCTGATTGAAATCAAATCTGGAAACCTTTTCTTCTAAAATTTGAGTCACATCCTGTTGAAGGAACAAAATATTAAATTATGAGTAACATTAAATGAATATCTTCTCCATTATATTTCATTTTGAGAAAAATAAAATAACTTATCAGCTTTAATTTAAAAATATTAACATATCAACAACTTTTTGAACTGTGTAAGTTCTTGTGGCTTTCAGAAGATGCCCACATTGATTCAAACTGGATCTGTTCCTCACTATCTTTCCTTATTCCTTTCTCTCTCTTATCCCTTCCCTTTCCTATTACATAAGGTTAATGCAAAATCATGCACTAAACAAAGATAACCATAATGTTGATGCAATAACAAACCAGTCTCTGGTAAGTTGCCTTTGGGTTAACATAAATTTGGATGCCAAGTCAGCTCCAGTGCCTAGCTGTGTTTGGTAGTCTGACATGGAGTTGGCAGACTGTTGTATAAATATTTATATTTATTGTTTTAAAGACTTATATATCACCTAAGATACAAATGTATGTATGAATTTGTGTGAGTATTTTTGCAACACAACCAGATGTACCTTTGTTAATTTAGTATTGTATGCAGACGGAATGATTTATTTATTTATATTTGTCAGTCTATTATTATTATCATCATTATAATATTTATTATTATTATTATTATTATAATTATTATTATATTGTACATTTATGTTATTCTATTTACATTCATTGTTATTTATTTATTTATTAAATATCTTATATATATATATATATATATATATATATATAAAAGGACTAGGGATATGGTATAAAAACATCAAAAAAGTAATTGATGATAAATGTGAAGCATACAAAAAATTCTTGTCTACAAAAAAAGATGAAGATAAAGTAGAGTATCATATGAAGAGAGCCATAGCTAAAAATGAAGTTCGCAAAAAACATAGACAAAGCTGGGAACAGTTTGTATTATTTTTTGGAAAATGATATCACTAGGCCTCAACCAAAAGTATATAAAGTTTTAAAAAATTTAAATAATGATTCAAAAGAAAATGCACATTTAAATTGTATATCTAAAGAATCTTGGCTTAACTACTTTCATCGCTTATGGACACAAAAAGATGATTTATTGCAAATACCGATCTCCAATAACACTGCTTTGGAACAAATTTCTATAGATGAATTAACTGATGTTGTTAAATCAATAAAAAGTAACAAAGCTCCCAGAAGACCACATTAATCAGGAATTATTTAAATTTTCAACTAAAAAATTTTTAGACAGATTTCTTATTCTCCTTAATATGATAATGGTAAGGACAAGAACCACCACAAAGCTGGAACAAATCCATTGTAATAATCTTCAAAAAAGGAAGTCGCCAAATCCAAGATAACTATCGTGAAATTAGCTTGTTGAACTCTGGATATAAAATTTATGCTAATATGGTTAAGAATAAATTGAAAAAATTTATGAAAATATAATTGGAGAAGAGCAGAATGGATTCAGAAAGGGTAGATCTTGTACAGATGGATTCTTCACTCTAAAACTACTATTAGAAAAGCACAAGGAATTCAATATAGAAACTCATATCGCCTTTGTTGATTTCATAAAGGCTTTTGACAAAGTAGACAGAAATATATTATTACAAATTTTAGCTGATGATAACGTTCCACAAATATACATTAGTAATATCTTAAACATCTATAAAGATAATGAAATCTCTGTTAAAAAGATGGCAAACTATCTTCTTGGAAAAAGATCAACACTGGAGTAAACAGGAATGTGGACTTTCACCGGTGCTTTTCATTTTATATATATATATATGAATAGAATAATAAATGAATGGAGGAAAACACAATGGGGATATATACCCATCAATAGGAACCTCAAACTCGATGCTATTCTTTTTGCAGACGATTTAGCTCTTCTGGCACTTTCTGAAATTGATTTGCAACGATCAATTTATAATTAACAAAAAATAGGTGCCAAATTTAATATGGAAATATCAATTAACAAAACTAAAATTATGGCATTTCATGGGAAGGACCCCATACAAAGTAAAATCTGTCTCCAGAATAAAATTTTAGAGAGATTTAATCAATTTAAATATCTTGGATATTATCTCTCTATCTGGGATGAAAAGGATATCCCTGAAAAAATTACTAGTTATAATAAAAGTTTGGGAATTATTAATCAAGTTATGAAACCATCCCTTGTACAAAAATAAACCAGATTACGTTTATATAACACTTTGGCTAGACCAGTGTTGACCTATGGTAGTGAAGCATGGACACTAAAAAGACAACATGAAAGCAGAATAACGGCTTGTGAAATGAAATTCATGCGGGGAGAACGGCGGATTACATCAGATGGGATCAGAAAAGGAACACCAATATCTTGAAAGAATTGAAGACTACGTCAATTTTGGAATATATTAAACAGTACCAACTAAATTGGAAACACCATCTTGAAAGAATGAGTTCAAATTGGATCCCCAAAGCTGTTTATAATTATATACCAAGAGGACGAAGATCTCTGGGCCATTCTATGAAACGCTGGAGGGAAAATTTTCTATAGGATCGTAACAGGCCTTGGCCTAATACTTGGAAAAAGAAGAATATATAATTTTTTAGTGATTCTAAAAAAATTAGTCTTCTCCCATTATGTTTCTTCATGTTTCCTATGCAAAAGGGAGCTCTGCATCGATGGTTAGTTGGCTTAGTGCAGTTGTCGACATTAAAAAAGCTTACAATTCAGTTGATCGTGAATTGTTATTTGAAATACTGAGAGAACAAGATTTAGACCATAAAACTCTTGCACTTATTAAACAAATACTAAGAGATACAAGGGCTAAAATTAAATTCATGGGGGAAATTTCTGATTCCTTTTATATTAAGACAGGAGTAAGATGAGGAGGTGAAATTTCTCCATTAATCTTTAATTGTGTTCTTGAAAAAAGTAATATAAGAATGGCATAAACAGATAATTTTTAAATGTTGACGATTTTATTATTAATTTAACACTTCTCATAGAAGGATAAATTATATTTGAAGAGAAAAATTTTCGCCTAGACCGGGACTCGAACCCGGGACCCTTGGCTTTCCGGGCCAAGTGCTCTACCAACTGAGCTACCGAGGCGAGTTACGATCTAGACGCAAATTTTTCTCTTATGTACGTAATTGTAATTCGAGTCCCGGTCTAGGCGAAAATTTTTCTCTTCAAATATAATTTTTAAATGTTATCAATCAATCATATTAGGCAGAGGAAAATTTAAGATAGATTGCCTAGTATATGCATGTGATCTAGCCATCTTAACCCGTGACTTCGCAACAGCACTAAACCGATTGAATTATTAAATGACATTGTAGAGAAAGTTGGTCTGTAAATTTCTTTTGAAAAAATGGAATACATTTGATGCAATAAACAAGCACCAACATACCTGGAAACCAAATATGGGAAAATTAAATGAGATTCACAATTTAAATATCTTAGTGAAATAATTCAGGAAAATGGGATTGAAACTAAAGTCAACAAAAGTAGATGCCAAAAAATGCAAACAGCATTTCAGCTTACTCACAACATCTACCATAAAAAATGCACATCTTTACATACAAAATTAAGACACTATAACACTGTAATTAAACCAGAGTGCCTCTATGGAGCAGAAATATTAATTTTATATATAGAAAAAATATTGAAAATGTAGTGAAAAAAAAAGTGCAAAATTATAAGAAAAATTGTATGTCCACAAGTCATAGGTGAAACATATAGACTCAAACGTAAAAAGGAACTTTTTTGTAAGCCCTTGTTTTCCTCAACGAGATTTAAAAAGGAAATAAAAATATATACAGATGAAGAATGAGTCATTTTTTATATCTTACCTTATGTTTTCTTAAACACGGGAACTGTAATTTTCAAGAGGAAACATCCCTTGCATTTTCAACTGACTACCGGATTTTCGTTGGAATCTCCATCTACAACAAGTATTTTTGCAACACAACCAGATGTACCTTTGTTAATTTAGTATTGTATGCAGATGGAATGATTTATTTATTTATATAAAACGTTATAGATGGAGATTCCAACGAAAATTCGGTATTCATAATGTCAGTTGAAAATGGGAGAGATATTTCCTCTTGAAAACCGGAGTTCCCATGTTTAAGAAAACATAAACTATGAGGTAAGATATAAATAAGACTCATTCTTCATGAATAAGAACCTCATAATAATTAAAACATTTGGTCTGTTCATTCTTACCTCTTAGAGTTTTTTTTTTGTCGAACATATGTTTCAGAGCTTCTTAGCCCCATTGTCAGCTCTGAAACATATGTTCAACAAAAATAACTCTAAAGAGGTAAGAATGAACAGACCAAATGTTTTAAATATTAAACAAACCTCTTAATTAAAAATCATCGGAGAACATATTGTTTAAATAACTCACCTCATAGGATTCATGCTTCCATGATATCGCGATTTCAAACATAATCATGTTCATCGTCAGCCATAACTCCGACTGTTGAAATTCTTCGGCCGTCAACTATTCTATTGTCGCCATCTTCAGTGCTGCTATCTATGGTTGAATTTATGAACTTCGAAATCAATGTAATTTCGTTAGGGATATCAAAATTCATTGATCTATTTTTGTTTTTCTGAATGTATATTTTTTCCCAAACTGTCAATTCCAAAGGTTTCTCTACTTGTTTTAAAAGTTTAGCTTCTCTTCCAATTTTATGATGTTCTAATAAACTATGTGCAGCAATTGCAGATTTTTCAATTTCACAATTTTTAATATTTCTGAAATGTTCTTTTGTCCGAATTTCCAAATTCCTTTTTGTTTTTCCTATATAAACTTTATTGCAATCTTCACAATTTATTTGATAAATTCCAGATTTCTTACTGTCTGGAACTTTGACTTTTTTATTGGTACTTAGAAGATTACCCAGACTAAATTTATTTATTGGTGCCAAAAAAATGTTGTATTTGTCAAAAATTTTTTGAAATTTCCTATGCATTTCAGGATGGTAAGTAATTTTCTTGTATTTTTTCTTTTCTTTGCAATTTCAAAAAATTTTTGACAAATACAACATTTTTTTGGCACCAATAAATAAATTTAGTCTGGGTAATCTTCTAAGTACCAATAAAAAAGTCAAAGTTCCAGACAGTAAGAAATCTGGAATTTATCAAATAAATTGTGAAGATTGCAATAAAGTTTATATAGGAAAAACAAAAAGGAATTTGGAAATTCGGACAAAAGAACATTTCAGAAATATTAAAAATTGTGAAATTGAAAATCTGCAATTGCTGCACATAGTTTATTAGAACATCATAAAATTGGAAGAGAAGCTAAACTTTTAAAACAAGTAGAGAAACCTTTGGAATTGACAGTTTGGGAAAAAATATACATTCAGAAAAACAAAAATAGATCAATGAATTTTGATATCCCTAACGAAATTACATTGATTTCGAAGTTCATAAATTCAACCATAGATAGCAGCACTGAAGATGGCGACAATAGAATAGTTGACGGCCGAAGAATTTCAACAGTCGGAGTTATGGCTGACGATGAACATGATTATGTTTGAAATCGCGATATCATGGAAGCATGAATCCTATGAGGTGAGTTATTTAAACAATATGTTCTCCGATGATTTTTAATGATTATACCTCATAATGTTTACTTCCCAACATTAATTAAATATAAACCTCTTAATGTTACTTCCTATTGTATTTAAAAAAAAAAGAACCTCATAATGTTATTTCCCATATTTAACTATGAATATAAACAGATATTCATAGTGATAGTAAAAAACAAAGGTTAAAATTGTATGTGCATATTAAACGAATGAACTCATATAGGCTTATGAAACAGATAATGAAATTCTACGAAAATAGAAGTAAAGCACCAGTGGATACTGTGAAATGGATTAGTGAAGTCAAAAAGGGATTAAAATTGGCAGGAATTACTCAAGAAGATATCCTAAACACAAATATCTTTAGAATTAAGGTACATAAGTGGCAAGTTGACCAAGAGGACAAACCGAAGAAAAAAACTGGAACAATGAACAGACGAGAGAAAGCAAGCCCATAGCCAAAAAATGAAGGAAATATGGAATAACAGGAAATGTCTCTGAGTACTTTGTGTAGTCCTACATGTGCTCATTCACAATAAAAATAAATAAATAATAATAATAAAACAATAATGTTTTATTTATTCTGGTAGAATTATATTTGAACAGAAAAAAATATGTCTAATCTGGTATTTGAATCCATGGTCTCTGGTTTTCTTTACTAGCACTCTAATACACTGAGTTAATGGATTAGAATAGTGGTATAAAAAAATCAGAGATCTTGGGTTCAAATCCGAGTTTAGGGGCAAATTTTTTTCTTCAAATATAAGTCCATTATATTTCTTGAGAAAATTAAAAGAACTTGACAGTTTTAATTTAACGATATTAACAATTAATGTTCGGACCTGGATTCGAACCCTGGATCTCTAACTCTGCACATTAGTATGATTCCGAACTCCGATACAAATGTCAACATTTCCTTCCACTTATATAATTCTCTTTCATCAGAAGGCCAGTAGTCATCGCTACCATCAACGCCATGTGAAGACTTCTATTCAATGTATTTTTATTGAGGATTTATACATTATTTTTAAGCGGTAAAGCTTCATAATTTGATGTTATACTTTTAATTAACACTTTCCAGAATTGGACATAGATTTATTTTAGAATTTAATTTAAAATATAACAACAACATATGAAGCTTTACCACTTAAAAGTAGTGTATAAATTCTCAATAAAAATACCTTGAATAAAAGTCGTCAAATGGTGTTTACGGTAGTGATGGCTACTGGCATTCTAATGAGAGAGAATTATGTAAGTGGAAGGAATTGTTGACATTTGTATCAGAGTTGAGATGGTGTAATCAATATTATACTAACGCACAGAGTTAGAGTTCCAGGTTTGAGTCCTGGTCCAAATGCTAATTTTTCTTAACATCATTTAGCAAAACTATAGACATCAGAGAAAATTTGTTAAAATTACCATGAATAAAGTTATGTGCATGCATCTTCATAAAATTTTGTCTTGATCTATGATTTATAAGGACAAGCAAATGATCACAAATCAAGAGCTTCAGAACATTTGAATACTACTACTACTATTATGATTTATAAGGAAGTTGAGATCATCAAGATATTTTAATTTAAATGAAAAAAATGTATATTAAATAAAAATTTTAATATTGTACAGTTATAAGTGGAGGTAAAAACGAAATCCTCCTAGAAAATGGTCATCCATGATCATCATTCATGATATCATTATCAACATCATAAAATACTACTTTAATGTTAAATTAATGAGAACATAATTTCAAAATAGCCAGTAAAGTAGTCTTGGTCACAGTCCATCTTATTACTGGTTGTTATGCTCAGGGTCAGTTAAGCCCCGCCGTAGCGATAGCGTTAAGATCTCTATTGTTTAAGTGGTCTTTGGCCCGAGCGGTTGGCCTTGGTTTTGGAGGATGAATTCCACATTTAAACATGTTAAAAACACAGTAAACGAAAAAATAACATTATTTATTAAAATAAAACCAAACAAAGAAATATTAGATCAACAACATATAAAACAATTTATTAAAATCAGCTGAAATCGCCACATTGTTAAACGTCAAAATACTAAAGTGTTAAAATTCAGAGAGAGAAAATAATCATTTTAAAATATTCAACTTTGTTCATTATTCTAAGTTCTTTGGACCATTTGGTCCTTTAATTAATTCTATGTCTGAAAAATTACCATTAAAGAATGATAAAAAGATTTATATTACCAATGTAGAGCTGCCTCCCCTGCCGGGGGACCGCGTTCGGTCCCGCCGCCGTTCTGACTTTTTCCACTAAAAATCCGGGCTTTTATATTATTATCTTTACCTTTCACCATCCCCTAAAACTAATGGAAACCCTATTCTCTTGCCCCAACTGTAGTAATATTCCTAGTTAGTTCATGGCCAAGTTATATAAGGTGTTTTTAACTTCTTATCCTAATGTGTTTGGGTTATATAAGTTTTCGTAAGAGTTTCCTATTTGGTTGAAACTAACAAGTTGTTTTTGATATTATATAAGATTTCGTAAGTGTGTCTTCATTGATTGAAAAATATATTGATGTGAAATAGTCATTTTATAATCATTTTTTCCCTAGTTTTTTATCTATAAAACTCTTATGTATATTTTGATTGAGACTTCAATCCGCATTTAAAAGGTGAATATTTATGCCCTATTTTTTGGTATAATACACATGTATATGTGTCTATCCTTTATCGGCTTTTTATAGTATTTTATTATTATGGCAGTTAGGCCCTAGTGTAGGCATAACACTGGTTATGTTTTCCTGACAGCCAATTGCATTAAATTGCCTATCACCATTTCCAACTTGCTCATTATGAAGATTTGAACAAATACATGGGGCTCCAATTTAAACAAACTATATTAATCTACAAGCTATGTTAATCTACCTACCTTAACTGACCATGACTGATGCAACATACATGTTCCAGTATCAACCTCAGTGTCTAAAGGTATATGAAAATTAACACTAAGTCCTGCAATTTCAGTTTCAATTGCCAATATTATAGGCATTTGTACTCTTCCAACAGCACAACTCACATAATAATCCTCTACAGAGCCCTGAAAAACAAATATTATTATTTAATTTTAGGAAGTGATATTTTGAAGTTATTTTAATTCAATTATTTTCAGTCTAATCATCCTACCTCAATATTAATGTTGATTTGTTCTTGGACATGTTTCAAAACAATTCTGTTTTATCATCAGCTTGTCCAGATAGAATTGTTTTGAAACATGTCCAAGAACAAATCAACATTAATATTGAAGTAAGATGATCAGACTGAAAATAATTGAAACAAATATTATTTAAACAAATTATCGATAATCTAAACAATACCTGTTTCTTGGAAAGTCATTGCTACTAACCAATTCTTGAGGTATTAATCTGACAGAAATTCTCTTGCTCTCTGCTCCAGGAATCTCTCCTCTTTCAGGTTCAAATTTTACTTTAAGTTTTGATACATCATTTCCTACTGGCGTCTCCCAGGAAAATGATGCAGATATTCGTGTAAGATTCTTCAAAGTGATGTAACATTCTACTTCCATCCCTAAATAAAGTTTTCCATGTGGAGTTAGAATTGCAGTGAAGTGCATTGGGGCTTGAATTTGAAGACGAGGTACAATGACATCTCCAATGACTAATATATAATCTCTGAAGGTAGGTGAAAATTTTCCTTCTGAAGATATGAGTGACTGTTGTAACACAGATCCCCATAAACCAGGTTTCTGAAACCATCACAAAAAAAGAACAAAAAACACAATAAATCCACTTTTAAGAAACATAGAGGACAAAAGTAAACTCATTACAAATTCTTATTAATGTATCACCTACCATGTTATTCTACCAAGTGAGATGATTTAGGCAGTAGCATTGAGACTCATATGTGGGAGGTTCTGTTTCACTACTTTTAAGAAACATTCTCCTGTTTCACATCCTGGTGCTGGCCAACCTGACTGAGGTTTATTTGTGCTTTCCTCAATTTTAAAGGGAAATGCTGAATTAGAATTTCATTACCAGCACCCATTTCTTAATATCACTAAAATAAGTTAATTTCTTCAAAAAACATAACACAATATAAACATGCAGCCTATGGGAAATCTAAAGATCATCCTCACAGTATGACCCGATATGTAAAAGCATCTATAAGAAAGAACAAAATAAAAAATATAATTCTGCTGAGCAAGTTGGCTCAGATGGTAGCTTCTGAAATTCATATTCAGAGCATTTCAGGTTTTATTCCTTTGCCAACCAACCTACATGACGTGTTTTCCTGGTTTTTCTCAATCATCAAAATTAATGCCGGGATCCATTTCATCATAATAATAATATTATTAAAATTAAATAGGTGAAGGACAACACAATACAATTTTACAAAACCAAAGATTCTAGATGTGATATGATTTTAGATGTTAAAGTATCTATAGGTCAATGGGAGGCTATAAGAGATACTATTAAATTGTCAGCATCAGAAAGCATTGGTTGTTTAAATAAACAGATATTGGTGAAAGTAAAGTCTCTAAGAAGAAAATGTAAAAATCATTAAAAGCACCCAATGCTTTTGATGGTAAAATTATTTTCTTTTTGTTGATAACTTTAGTTTTATTCTATATGTGTTGGAGATGATTTTTTGTTGACCACTTTAATTTTATCCCAAGCGTGTTGGATATTAAAATTATTTTTCATTTTTTTAGTTCGGTTTTCTAATAAAGCGTGTTGTTTTAGTTTTTTAAAACTATTATTTATTTTTAATTTTTTACTTTTAATATTTTACAGAATAAGATAAAATTTTAAATATATTTAAATTCGACACTATTGTAGTATGAGCCAAAAGTAATACTCTTCTGAAAAGAAATCCTCCCAGCTGGATTTGAACCAGCAACCTACGGAATACTGAAATTATATACCACCAGAGTTCACCGCTCTACCAACTGAGCTCTTACTGTGATTGATTAAAAAGTCGACAAGTCCGCAACCTATTATACCAGTTTTCATTTTTTTTTATTTTCTGATTATACTGGCCAGGATTTTAGAAACAAAATATGAAATTATTGTATTGTCACGGGCCCTTTACAAGTATACAAAGTTTCAAGTCGATCTAATATTTCTAAGTGGGTGAAAATCGTGTTCAAAGATTCCGTTACATAGATACAAAGACACTTTTTTTTATTTTCTGACAATTCTGGCCAGGCGTTTAGCAACAAATATGAAAATATGGTATTGTCACGGGTCCTTTACAAGTATACAAAGTTTCAAGTCGATCCTATGTTTCTAAGTGGGTGAAAATCGTGTTCAAAAATTCCGTTACATAGATACACATACACTTTTTTTTTATTTTCTGACGATTCTGGCCAGAATTTTAGAATCAAATATGAAAATATTGTATTGTCAAGGGTCCTTTACAAATATACAAAGTTTCAAGTAGATCCAATGATTTTAGGTGGGTGAAAATCGCGTTGGAAGATTCCGTTACATAGATAGATAGATAGATAGATAGATACAGGTCAAGCTAATATAAAGCGTGTAAAAAGAGGCAAAACAAGAAATGGTTTGATAAGGAATGTGCCGACATTGTAAAGAAAAGAAAGCAAGCACGAGCCAAATGAGGTAAATTTAGAGCAATTTGGTAGTATTAGACGGGAAACCACCAAGTTACTAAAGAGTAAAAAGAGGGAATATTTGAGAGAGAAGATTAATGATCTTGAAATGAATGCAAAAAATAAGAACATTAGAGAATTATATCAGGGAATTAGTATAGAGAAGAAAGGTTTTCAGGCTAGTACAAACATAATTCGGAATGAAAATGGGGATATGATTGCAGATTCCAGGAGTATATTAAATAGATGGAAAAGTTACTTTAATCAGCTATTAAATGTACATACAGAACAGGACATTGAGGAGGATAATTTACAGACAGCCGAAATGCTAGTCGCAGAACCAAGTGCATTAGAGATTGAAATGGCGACAGAAAAATTGAAGATGTATAAAGCATCAGGTTCAGATGAAATCCCAGCAGAACTGATAAAATCTGGGGGAGAAAAATTGATGGACAAGATACGCTGGTTGCTTTGTATGATTTGGGAAAAAGAAGCTCTTCCAGATGAATGGAAAGAATCAATTATCGTACCAATTTATAAGAAAGGAGATAAAACTGATTGCAACAACTACAGGGGCATCTCATTACTTTCAACTTCGTACAAAATTCTAACAAATATGTTAGTCAGCAGACTTACTCCCTATACTGATGACATTCTAGGAGATCATCAATGTGGATTTAGAAGAAACAGGTCTACAACAGATCAGATTTTTAGTATAAGACAGATTTTAGAAAAAAAATGGGAATATAATGGTACTGTACATCAACTATACGTAGACTTCAAAAAAGCATATGATTCAATTAAGAGGGAGAAGTTATGTAGTATCCTGCTGGAGTTCAGAATTCCTAAAAAGTTAGTTAGACTTATACGAATGTGTCTAAATGGCACAAAGAGTAGGGTGCATGTAGGCAAACAGTTTTCGGACACTTTTGAAATCCAGAATGGGTTGAAAGCAAGGAGATGCACTATCTCCTCTACTATTTAATTTTGTATTAGAGCATACCATTAAATCTTTAGAGAATGAGGAAGCCTTACAACTTAATGGTATTAATAAGCTGTTAGTTTATGCTGATGATGTAGTACTATTGGCCGATAGTGAGGAGATACTAAAGGACAACATGCACACACTATTGAGTAACACTAAGAAATTAGGACTGGAAGTAAATATCAATAAAACTAAATATATGGTCACACATAGAAATACATTATATAATGGAAATGGACAGCTAATGACAAATGAGGGAAATTTTGAGGAAGTGGCTGAATTCAAATACCTAGGAACAATAATCACAAATAGGGATGAGATGCACAAAGAAATTAAACATAGGCTCAATTCTGGAAATGCGTGCTATTATGCATTGCAGAGACTCTTGATGTCCCAACTCCTTTAAAAAAACGTTAAACTGAAAATATATAAAACTATTATTCTACCAGTTATATTATATGGGTGCGAAACATGGACTCTTACTTTAAGGGAGGAAAGTAGATTACCAGTATTTGAGAATAAAGTACTTAGGGAAAATTTTTGGACCAAAGGGAGATGAACAGACAGGTGAATGGAGAAGACTACTTAACAATGAACTACAGCCAGATATATTAAGAACAGTTAAATCTCATAGACTGTGATGGGTAGGACATGTTGCACGTATGGGGAATGAAAGACTTGCATGAAAGCTTCTTGTAGGAAAGCCAGAGGGAAAACGCCCAGTTGGTAGACCAAGAATGAGGTGGGAGAGTAACATTAAGTATGATTTGAGGGAAATATATAATACAGGGAATGATTGGAAAACATATTTCAGGATAGGGATGTATGGAGAGCTTATGTCTGCGTGGCCATGAACCTATGGGTTCGATAGTGCCAGTGAGTAAGTATAGGTCTAAATGAGAATAAAATAAAAAATTATCCTGATATGCACACTATGTAAAATTTGTTTATCAAAGAACAATTTTTTTTGCAGAAAATAAATATTTTTACATGTCTCTACATAAAGTAAACCCTCTACTCATGCCCAGCATAATGACAGGTCAAGAGAAGAGATGAGATAAAGCCCCTACTACTGAAGATCTGTACTATATATGTATGAGACGTGAACGGTAAAAAAAATGGCGGAATGAAGTTTTAGGCAGGAGAAACTACAAGGAAACCTATCCTGACTCCAATTCATCTACCGTAAACACCATATTGAGTAAGCAAGGTGCAAACTCAGTTCCCTAGGGTGGAGGACAAGCATATAACCTTGAAGCCCCACCAGAAGTCATTCCAAAATATTAAAATGTTTATAAACTTTTGAGGCTTTCTGATATATGCCAAATAGCATACCATATTTGTTAAGCTATATTATACTTTTGAATAAATTATAAACTTGAAATTTCTGATAGTTTCTAGATGAATAAATGAAAATTGTTATTGATATTAAATATTTAATAGCAAGCAACATTTGACTAAATTTGATTTTAAAAAGTGACTAAAGTTATTCTGATAGAAAAAAATTAATGACAAAAGTTTTCTTTTTGCGGAGTTATCATTCTCAATGGTTTGCTACACCAGACATGGATAATTTTTTAGATTAAATTTAGTGTAAAATTATCAACTTCCTATTTTTTAACCAAATGCACATAAATCTGACTTAAAACAGAACAAAGAAAAATTTAACACTACAGTAAGTAAAGCTTAAAGAAATTTAAAAGATTTTTTTTTTCACCAGAGTTAAATTTTTAGTGTTGAAATTAAATAAAAAATATAGATTCTGGGTCATATTTCTGAAACCATTTTTCTGAATATTGACTTTTCTGAAAATTCCTTTTCTCCAAAACTCATTCTTCTAAATCCATTTTTCTAAAGTTACCGTATCAAAAGGATATTCTTCCGAATCACCAATTATCTGAATAATTTGTTTTTTGAAATAATTTCACACAAAGCCTTTTTACAGTTACCAGGATACAACCAAACTGAACATGTCAAAATTGCCAGTTACAGATTTTCATAACTATAGATGTAAATCCCATAATATGCAGTATGGAAAGAGGAGGAATGAAATTGTTACTTTGAGGGTATGTATATTATAAATTGGATGCTGATGGAAAAAACTTACTGGGAGTGCAGAAGATTGAAAAGAAATAGTTCAGTGCCAGAGCAATTACAGTTGGAACTGATAATGTGACGTGATAAAGAGCAATGACTATGAACAATCGCCGCATTCGCATTCACCCAATCATGAAGAGACAGGTCAGAAAAGTATAACAAAATTTGAAACCTATTTGAAGAGAAACATTTGAAACGTTTAGCAAGAGATCAACTACAGTTGAAACCCTCACAACTTTTAAGAAATGAGTTGCAAAAAACATATTAGCACAAGTAATCTGCCATCTACTTGACAGAGGAAACTTAAGGAGGGAGAGATGACAACACAAATCACCAAATTCAATGTCGTTGGAAGAACTTCGAAACATCCCAGAAAGGAATATTACTACTCTACAATATGAGAGATTTCTATTGAGTGATTCTTATATGGAGGAAGGAAGCAATGGAAATTGGGTGATTATATTCACTATGAAAGATAATTTACAGTTGCTGATGAAAAGTGTTAAGTGATTCTTGAATGGCACATTTCAAGTCACACCGTCCATTTTTATTCAAATGTTCACAGTCTTACAGTTGGTAAAAATAACAACATACAATGCAGGCAAAGATTATGAGAGCTTACTATTCCTTTGGTATGTGTTTTTAGTTAAAAAATCACAGACAGCTTTTACCACAGTTTTAGTTAAAAAAATCACATACAGCTTATACCACAATTTTAGAGAGCATTTTTGCAAAGTCACACAACTTGTCAGATCAAGTGACATACTCCACTACTGTGATGTGTGATTTCGAAAGAGCAATTATTAATAGTGCAATTGCAGTTCTGATCGGCACAACAGTTTCTTGTTGTTTTTACCATATGACCCAATCTGTTTGTAGAAGGATACAGACTGAAGGTTTGCAGGAACAATATACTCGTAATAGTATTGAAGATTGTCATTGAAAATATAGACACACATGATGCTAGGCCCTTGCTTTATACCACTTGAGGATGTGGAAGATACTTTTGAAGAATTACATGAAGCAGCTATAGACAAAATTTTAGTAGTGCTGAATTACTTTAATAACAAAATTACATTACAAGGACAAGAGCCCAAAGCAGAAGACTCCCATACTGCCTTGATACCCAATTAATATTTATGGAATCAATTATCAGGCAACATTTCCAACCAGTGGTGGGAATGAATCGTCCAGACGTTTACTCTGTTATATCAGAACTTTAGAAAGAACAGGACAATTTGGAAACTACAATAAATGGTTCAAAATTGGACAAAGAGTCAGGCAATGCTGAGAAAAAAAAAATGGAAAACTGTCCAGCAAAGGATAAAAGCTATTGTCATGAACTACCAAACTTAGAAAGAGGAAAGCAGCTACCTGGATTACCTTACCAACTAGGTTACAAGTTCATAATATAATAATTTCATGCATTATTAACAATCTTTGTAATTAAAAAAATTAGTTTATAGTCAAATTATTCCTCACTTAGTTCAGAATTATTAAGTGGTGTAAAAATTCTGTTTGGATTACTTGGTTTTGGCACATTGCATGTCAGAGATTTTAACTTTTAGAAAAATGGGTGACAAAAGAAAACCTAAATTATTAATAAATTGAATTAAATTACTTAGATATAATACTTGTTTACTACCTGAGTTATCCTGCCAGCTGCGGGAGACCTTAGCATTTAATGGGTGATATAAGATAAATTCTAAATATAACATATCCATAAATATAATATCATACTTTAAACTACCGGTACTACTAAGTTGCTTTGGATAATCGTATCTGAACGAAATTGGTGACAATCAAAAGAGAAACTCAAAAAGTTTTGTGTATGTTAACAATGTCAACAATGGAGAATAATGGACAACAGTACAGAAACTAAAGTAATTTTAATCATGTTTTTTGTGGTCGATATGGGTTCATTGTTGGATATTTAGCAGACAGGTTAAATGTGAATGTTTGCTGTGCTTTTGAAATTGTGTTGTTATTAAAGAAGTTATGAAATAAGTTTTAAGGAGTTATGGCGAACCCCCCAAGAATGTAGCTAGTGTGTTTTGGAATATCACACCATGCAGAGTCCGGTGCTGGTCCAGCGTGCTTTTAGGCGAAGGTTTCAATATCAGGCTCCTACACACAAGTCAATTATGAAGTGGTACCGTGATTTTGTGGATCGTGGCTGCATATGTATTCAAAGGAAAGGCCATTCAGGGAGACCATCTGTCGATGCAGGAATTGAGGGGGTCAGTGGAATAAGGGCCCATCCCAACTGCACTAAGTTTGGAGAAAAATTGCATTTTATTAAATTCTACATTGAGTAAAATATATAGAGCACACATTGATAATATTTGGTACATGTCTTGTACATAAAATAAGCTTTCTGCCTGCAAATGTATAGATCACTATGTTGTTTCATATGTCTAATCAAAGAAAAAGAAAATTGAGAATATAAAAAATACAACATAAATAAACGAATTAAATAACGCTTTTTAACTTGAATATTGCATTAATCTACATATTCTACGTATGCAGCATTTGTATCATTATCATCATCTGATTTAAGGCTACTGTTAAAATGTCTGGTGTACAGGTGGTACAAATGTCATGAGAGTCATGATGTCTTCTTTATCATCCTACCATTAGGATATTTTGTTGTTTCAATATTACATCTCGTAATACAGGACACTTTCCTTTCCCTTTTTTAAGGACTTATTACTTACTCTAAAGCCAAATCACCGAAACTGGATTTTACGTACATTACATATCTGTTTTCCACAAAACAAAACTGAGATGCTTTTCTGATGTCTACCTTATGCTTGTCCAGTGTCACATTTCTCTTTGTGAACATTTAAGTTATCCAAATCTTTAAAATATTCTGCATTAATCTCAATTACTATAAATTGTTTCTTTTTTTCAACTCTTTCTTATGAGGTGAGCCCACTGTTCAGGTGTATAAACCACTTATGTTTTTCTTTTAACTTTCTCAATCACACCAAAGTCAGCATCACAGGGAAGGAAAGTGTGACCTGGTACAAGAAATTTATGTTCAATTTCTTCAAACCAACCACAATCAATCATGTACAGCCAAAGTCCCATTATTGTATAATTCTTGTTTTGAACAACACATGAATCACTATATACATTATAAGTTTCTTTTTATTAGCACCTTTTTCAATCAGTGGCACAGCTTTTAATAAACAACTAGCAATTTCGTCTGCACCTCTTGAAGCAACTGATTCAGGCCGATATATATTCCTTTCCAGTGTTGAGTAAAATGTTCTGCTTTGTTTTATTCCACTCTTGCACATTTATTTTTTCTTTTCTTATATTTTATTACACTATTTCCATTTATACAAGAAGCTGCTGCATCAGCCATTCTGCATTTACTGATATTTGCCGGCAATGCTAGTCAGTATTGCAGCGTACTCCAGAGTAGCGGACAATATACGGTCACGTGTCAGCAGTTGGGATGGGCCTTTATTTCCCGCGCGCGTGAAGAAGTCAGAAATTTTTCTTTGACATAAAGTCCCATTTACCCTCTTTTGAGCAAAGTTAGGATTATGAGCTTCTAAACATTAAGAGAAGATGACCATAGGATACATAATCTGCAAATAACTAAAAATGAACCATTGGTTGGGATGGGCTCTTATTCCACTGAGCCCCTCAATTGTGGACCCTTACAAACTCCAATTAGTGCATAAGTTGAAATCTGATGACCATGCAAAGCGATTAGATTTCTCTGAGCATTTCATGGCACTAATGGAGGATAATGAACTGTCAGAAAAAATAATTTTCAGTGATGAGGCAACTTTCCATGTTAGTGGAAAAGTGAAGAGGCATAATGTTAGGATTTGGGGGAGTGAGAATCCAGACACCATTGTGAAAGTTGAAAGAGACTCCCCTAAAGTGAATGTCTTTTGTGCCGTATTGAAACATAAAGTCTATGGCCCATTTTTTTTTTCTAGAGGACACTGTCAACGGTTCAAATTATCTTGAAATGCTCCCTAAATAGTTATTTCCACAATTGTAATAACAAGAAGTTAATGAATATCTTTTCCAGCAAGATGGAGCATCTCCTCATTGGCATTTGCATGTTTGGGAGCATCTGAATGACCGGCTTCCAGAAAGATGGATTGGACGTGCTGGAGATGATGATAATGTTTTCTACAAGTGGCCGCCAAGGTCACCTGACTTGACAGTCTTTTTATGGGGTTACATAAAGGATCATGTCTATGTACCCCCATTGCCTCAAAACTTGCAAGAAGTCCAGCTTCATATCATTGCTGCCATCCAGTCCATTTCTTCACATATGTTGGAGGGTGTATGGCGTGAATGGGAATATCACCTCGATGTCTGCAGCGTCACTCGTGGGGGCCACATTCAATGTCTATGAGGTATAGCAAAAACTTTTTGAGTTTCTCTTTTGATTGTCACCAATTTCATTTAGATATGATTATCCAAAGTGAGTAGTAGTAGTTTAAAGTATGATAATAGATTTGTGGACACAGTGTACTTCTTTAAATAAATAAATGTGAATATTTAACAATACTTACTCTTGTATAGAAACGGTAAAACAAATCACAATAACTTCCTACATGACAGAGATATCCCCTATCACATGAAAGATTACAATGGTCTAAATGTAGTAAACCCTTCATGTCCAAAGAATAAAAAAATTCTTCTATCTTCCACATGGTTTCACAAGAAGACAAACTTCTTAATGTCAATGGAGATTTAACATATGTTCCATATTTTGTGAGGCCAAAATTAAGTAAACGACTAGACGGAGAAATTATTTGATCATCAACTTCTATTTCAATTGATAATATAAGGATACGTTCACCTCCATTCACTAAGCACCTATAAAAAATGCAATTCCATATGAGAACCAAAAAAATTCTGTGTTGAGGAATGTGTTATTCATATATAAACATGAATTTTTTTTACATGTGGTTAATAAAATACATTGCAAAAAAGTAGCTTATTTAGCTGGGAAGTAACTGAAAACTAATAATTAGATAAAAGGACTCGAAGGTCTCTGATCAACAAGCATTGTACACTGTTTTATGTGTGAATATAATCTCTCTGATGTTATCTATTCTAGTAAATTCTGAAGAATTGAAGCTATTGAGGTTATTCTCTTGAAACAAATTTTGAAAAAAATTTACAGATCTTCACCGAACCTATCCTGTAGACACCCTAAATTACTATGATCAAAATTTACATACATATATGGTCTACTAACACTCTAGCAGCTCTAATTTTTGTTTCATTGAAACCAAATTTGACATATAACAATTAATTAAAAAAATAAGGTCGAGTTCGTTAAACAGCAAAATCAGACCATTATAAATAGGAGTTCCCCAACAAAAATTTAAAAAATTGCAATTTTCGATGCTTCACACTGAAACTTAGTATATGCTATTAAAATAAACCAAAGAAGGTATTCTTAAAAAATCAGCAAAATCCAACTATTAGAAGTGCAAAATTAAAAATTGACTATAGCAATCACCACATTTGCTTCGTACCTATGAAACAGTTCATAATATAATTTAATTAACCCTTAAATTGCCAATTCATCCTATAAAATACATTAGTTTAATTTATTTAATATAGTAATGGATTTTTTTTAAATACAATAGGAAGTAACATTAAGAGGTTTGTTTAATAATTAAAACATTTGGTCTGTTCATTCTTTCCTCTTAGAGTAGAAGAACAAGGAAAGAATTATGAACTCTGAAATTCCCGCAGAAAGAAACCTCATTAGTAAATTCATTGGACCAGAGGCAAAGAGAGCAGGAATCAAGAATCAGGGTCGACAACATGAGAAAATTCAGTCTGTAATTGCTGACGATGGTGCTAAGAAGCTCTGAAACATATGTTTGACAAAAACAACTCAAACAGACCAAATATTTTAATTAGTAATGGAAAACTTAGTAAAAATTATTTAATATATGTAATCAAATAACACTATGAGGTTTCTTTTAATTATTGAGTTGGTTATTTAGACTCACCTCATATTTCTTGTTTTTTATGAGACCAGGTTTTATCATCCAACTGTTGTTAGAATGCATCGACAATGTAGCGCAAAAGAGACAAAACCTGGTCTGCATAAAAATCAAGAAATATGAGGTGAGTCAAAATAACCAACTCATTAATAATTAATCAGTAGAAATTAAAGTGCTTCATACCTGTCCTCATATCCACTCTTCTAAATAGATCGCAATTTCAAAGCCTTGGCAGCTTCATCTTCAGTACTTTCGACTGATGTTATGTCCATCAGAAGAACTACTTCTTCTTCCCTCTGTTGGTGGACCGATGAACCTCCAGATCCAGTAAGAATTCATGGGAATTTCGAAGTTCATAAGTTTTTCTTTCTTGTTTTTTTCAATGTGGATTTTTTCCCAAACCTTGAGTTCTTTTAGTTCTTCTGTTTGTTTAATTAGACTGGCTTTTGATTCAATTATATGTTTTTCAGACCAAGCATGAGCAGCTAATACTGACCTTTCCACTTAACCATTTTTTACATTTCTAAGATGTTCTTTCACCCTAGTTTTCAAATTACTTTTTGTTTTTCCTATGTAAATTTTGTCACAATTCCTGCATTTGATCTCATAAATTCCTGTTTTGTTTTCTTCTTCAATTATTTCATTTTTGATGGTATTAATTATCCTATTTAGACTTATTCTTTTTTCGGTGCCAATCTTATATTAAACTTTTTTTAATTTATTTTAAAACTTGTGGTGTTTCCTAGAGAAAACACTATTCAAATTTTGGAAAAATTATTAAACAAAAACAAATTAGAAAAAGAAAACATAAAGGAATATACAATTTTAACCAAATTATGCATTGAACAAATGTGTTTTACATAATGGAAAATTTTACAAACAAAGTTCTGGACTTTCTATGGGAAACCCCCATCATCCTTTTTGGCTAATTTATTTATTAATTTTCAAATTTTGGTGCAGATATGTTAACGATGTAATTGCTATCGTGAATCATAAACAAATAAAGGATGCTTTAAAGCTTTTCAACATTCAGAGTAGAACTATAAAATTTACCATGGAAACTGAATTTGAAACACAAATCCCGGTTTTAGGAATGAATCAAATGGTTAAATTTCAAGAAATAATTAAAGGCCTTTAAAAACTTTGAAATTAGGAACTAAATTAATATCTGAGAATAATGACTGCATAAAGTTAGGTCGAAATGGGCATAGTCCCAAACACAAATCTCTTTCTGTCTTTCTCTCTTCTCTCTCTCTCTCTCTCTCTCTCTCTCTCTCTCTCTCTCTCTCTCTCTCTCTCTCTCTCTCTCTCTCTCTCTCTCTCTCTCTCTCTCTCTCTCTCTATCTATCTATCTCTATCTATCTCTCTCTCTCTCTGGTACAACACATAAGAAGTCCCATAGTTTAGTTAAAGTTAGCTTTAGGTCATGTTATATTGTATGAAATTAATAATAAGTGTAAAACATAAAAGATTTATTTATCTATTTATTTATGTGTATCTCGGCACCCCTTTGGCATAATTCCCCATTTTTAACTCGGCGAATCTCCAATATGTAAGTAACACCCACGCTACTCAACTCTTCGAAGAATCCTTTTCCAAATTCCATCTAAGTATTTTGGTGGAACAAGTCCAGTAATTATAACAGTCATAGAAATGGACTTTTTAAGAAGATCAGCAAGAATATCAAAATTAGATAAAATAAAAATAATACAATAAGAGAAATAATGAATGTAGAAAAGGATATTGTACAAGAGATTGAAGAAATTCAACTAAGATGGTATGGACATATAATGAAAAAAGGGACATAAAAACAAACAAAGAAGTATTGAAATGGATACCTCCTGGAAAAGGGAAACGTGGTAGACCAAAGCCAACATGGATAAAAGGAATTCAAGACAACATGAAGAAGAGAAATATGACAGAAGCAGATACGAAAGACCGGGAAGTGTGGAAGAAAAAAAATTGTATATTTTGATTGAGGATACCTGTGTAAATAGCAAAAACAATCCTGAAATATATATATATATATATATATATATATATAAGAATGGATACTGCTTGTTTATTGCAACAGGTCATAATCGTAATGATAATATATAAAAAATAGGACTATTAATTATATAAAAAAACTACAAAACTATAAACAAAATATACTAAATGATTATACCAGAAGATAGGAAATAAATAATCACCTTTAAATACTAATTAGTCATACTCAAAGTTCATACAAGGACTTTTAGGAAATAAAAAACGCGTAGAATTTTATGATATTTTATAAGTATCCGGGACTCATTGTCGAAACCTGTCGCAATAACACCAGGATATAGTTTCAAAAATATCAACATGTTTTGACAGACTATGGATAACACACTTATATAAGTTTATGTAAGCAGCTATGGCAAAACATAATTATATAAAGTAGTTATACAATCAGGGCCTGAAAAGACCAGAGACTTCCACATTATGTAAAAGTTTAGAAAGTCGAAGGCTAAGGTTTCCACAGATTTAGATAGAGGAAAGGGAAAAAATAATCAAATATATACCCGCGATTTTGAGACGAAAATTAGACTGGAGGCAGAGACTGAAGTATTCGCTACAGGTTCCTTTGGGACGGGCCATGAATCCTCTATATGTGTAAGTATATGTTTTTAATCACTATGGTGGATCAATTTAACTTCAAAACTATAAAGTTCAAAAACTCTAAAAATGTTAGCTTAATTTGGTTAAAGTTAAAATTAATAAAGGTTTAATAATCTACAGTTGACTTAGTTGAACTCTCTCATGTAAATATTAGGTTTTTAAATCAAATTCGGCGCGTTCCAATATGGCGATTCTGGCTTCTTTTCCCAAGATGTTTATAACTGTTTTATTATTGAATATGTTTTATGTAATGTTGACATTTATAATAAATGTGTTTTGTTTTATGGTTTTATCTGTTTCTATATACAATGTGATGCTCCCGTTAGTTGTGATTATAGCATTTTCTCCGCCACGACCGAAAGCCTACCGCTCGGGCCAAGATCAATTAAAAATATTGAACCATTTTTTCCCTCCAGGGACGCTACCTTATGACCTATTATAATCTGGGTCATAACATTGTTTGTTATCTTTTCTTATATTCAGATGGACTTCATATAACTTATTACATTTTAAATAAAATACAATTAATATTAATATACTATATACTAAATTAATGATTTACTCACTTGAATTTTTCAAACGCATTTCCTGGATTTGTAATTTTTATATTCAGTTTTGATATTGCACATGAATGAGGAAATATTCTAAATATTGAGGGTGTCATTGTAAAAATACAAGGGGCAGCAGTTGCTGGGCTCCCAAAGTGTGGCTCCATCTCCCATACACAAGTTAATGGAGTATCACTTCTATTAGTGACATTAATTTGTCTAATTAACATTTGTTCATCACACCTAGAATAAGAAAAAAATTAAATTAAAATACAATACTGATATATCTAATATGTAATTGTTGCAGGTAGCTTAAACAGCATGACATCTGATGTCAGACTGTGCAGAAAAGTGAGTGGAGATTTTTCTTCATTCATGTTCAGACTAGTTGTGGGGTCTCAGCCTCCTACATTAAAATACAATACTGATATATGTAATATGTAATTGTTGCAGGTAGCTTAAACAGCATGACATCTGATGTCAGACTGTGCAGAAAAGTGAGTGGAGATTTTTCTTCATTCATGTTCAGACTAGTTGTGGGGTCTCAGCCTCCTACATAATGAGTATCATCACCATTCAAGTCAAATAGTAGACCTAGTGCCCTGATATGGTTTCCTTCCATCTCTTCAGGGTCTGACCCAGAGATCTTTCCTCGAGGTACATATTTAAGGAATTGACAAACCAATATGGAACAAAATAAATTGTCAAGCCAATCTCGAACAATCCATCTGTTGACACGTAAAAGGCAATTTTGTCTGGGGGTCAATAACTGGTATAGGATCCAAAGGTCATTAGAGATTGTGATACATAAAATGACCCTAATTGAAGTATAAAGGAAGTACCACTATGAGGTGACAAATCATTTTAATTTAATGACCCTAATTCCTGTGAAATGCCATCTGTCACAACATTAGACAGCTCTGCCAGCAAATCAGCTTTTCATGTCCACTCTCATAATTCCTGGACAGGATTGTGACGTTATGCATAACAAAATGTTTTCTACATGACACTAAAGTGCACATAGCATATATATCTACACATATTTTAAAAAAATTATTCAATGCCACCACATTGTCATTTCGACATGGTGCCTGGAAAGCAAGTTATGCTGCATCGATGATATATGATAAGGTGATGATGATAATGATGTACCACGAGAGGCCTTAAAAAAACTTAATGAATATGTTAATAATGATAATGACGACCAGATGATGCTGGTGACTGTTTGGTCCTTAAAGTTTCCTGACATGTGTCCTATAGGTAAAGAAAAAACCCCAAAAAACTATCACCCAGGAAACTTGTCCCATTTGGGAATTGAACCCAGGCCTGCTGCATGACAAGGTAGCATGCTACCTCAAAACCACAGCTGTAGACTACATAACATAAGGAGAAAATGTAAAATATGTAAAAATGAAACTGTGCTTTTTGCAATAGCTCTAGATATATGGCATTAAAAATACTTAAAAACATTTAGGTGAAATTTAATCACTCACCTGATATTCTTCTTATTTCAATATAAACTAGTTTCAGAATTTTGTTTCCATTCCATCTTCAGCATCTTCATGACCGTTGTTTTGTCGTCATGAAGAGCTATCTTTCACTCCTTCCATTGGCAGACTGAAAAACGTCAAAACCAGGTTCTTCTTTTTTTTTCGCTCCTTTGAATGTAGAATGTTTGGGAAAAGATCTACATTCAAAGGAGTGAAAAGGAGAAATTGATGAACTTTGAAATACCCAGGGAGATTGAACTGGTTTCGAGTTTTTTCAGTCTACCAATGTAGCGTAGTGGTTAAGGCACTGGGCTACAAGCCGGAGGGTCGAGGGTTCAAGTCCCGTTGGGGTCAGGATTTTTAAACTGACCCAAACCCTCTGGCGGCACTATGGTCCTGGGGTCGACTCAGCCTCTAACGGAAATGAGTACCAGACGCTTGTTCTGGGGTAAAGGCGGCCGTCACGCAGGGCTGACAACCCGGCTGACATCAAGTGCCGATTGTCTAGAAAAAGTGGGAGCCTTAACCTCCTACTACCCCAAAGACCTCCTGAGGCCTGTTGTGGGATCACTTTACTTTTACCAATAGAAGGCGTGAAAGACGGCTCTTTAAGACGACAGAACAACGGTCATGAAGTTACTGAAGGTGGAATGGAAACAAAGTTCCAAAACTAGTTTATATTAAAATAAGAAGAATAATATGAGGTGATTGATTAAATTTTACCTAAATGAATATACCTCATAGTGTGAATTCCTAATATAAGTAATTACTTTAAAACATATTTTTCCACAATTACAATACATAAGTATTGTGGTTTGGGTGCTTGCAAGTTATAATCTAAGTTTTAGCCTTTATTTTACACAAAAAAAACTTGTTTTTGATAAGGTATTCAATGGCTATGGCTTTTAAGATGAGAGTCGTAAAAGAAAGTCAGACATAGAATCCATTAGTATGTATCCGTATCCATAACACTGACTTGTCTTCATTTCTGGGAGTGAAAGTTTTTTATCTCTACTTAGATGAACTCACTTGTGAACTAGGATTGACAATACTTCAACTGAAAGCATTCACATGCAATTAAAATACAATTGTCCATATATTTATTTTTTATTTTACTTACTTACTCACTGGCACTATCGAACCCGTAGGTTCATGGCCGCGCGGACATAAGCTCTCCATACATCCCTATCCTGAGCTAATGCTTTCCAATCATTCCCTGTATAATCTACTTCCCTCAAATCATAGTTAATGTTATTCTCCCACCTCATTCTTGGTCTACCAACTGGGCGTTTTCCCTCTGGCTTTCCTACAAGAAGCTTCCATGCAAGTCTTTCATTCCCCATACGTGCAACATGTCCTGCCCATCGCAGTCTACGAGACTTAACTGTTCTTATTATATCTGGCTTCCTATAAAGACCATGTAGTTCATTGTTATGTAGTCTTCTCCATTCACCTGTCTGTTCATCTCTCTTTGGTCCAAAAATTTTCCTAAGTACTTTATTCTCAAATACTTGTAATCTCCTTTCCTCCCTTAAAGTAAGAGTCCATGTTTCGCACCCATATAATATAACTGGTAGAATAATAGTTTTATATATTTTCAGTTTAACGTTTTTTGAAAGGAGTTGGGACATCAAGAGTCTCTGCAATGCATAATAGCACGCATTTCCAGAATTGAGCCTATGTTTAATTTCTTTGTGCATCTCATTCCTATTTGTGATTATTGTTCCTAGGTATTTGAATTCAGCCACTTCCTCAAAATTTCCCTCATTTGTCATTAGCTGTCCATTTCCATTATATAATGAATTTCTACGTGTGACCATATATTTAGTTTTATTGATATTTACTTCCAGTCCTAATTTCTTAGTGTTACTCAATAGTGTGTGCGTGTTGTCCTTTAGTATCTCCTCGCTATCGGCCAATAGTACTACATCATCAGCATAAACTAACAGCTTATTAATACCATTGAGTTGTAAGCCTTCCTCATTCTCTAAAGATTTAATGGCATGCTCTAGTACAAAATTAAATAGTAGAGGAGATAGTGCATCTCCTTGCTTCAACCCATTCTGGATTTCAAAAGTGTCCGAAAACTGTTTGCCTACACGCACCCTACTCTTTGTGCCATTTAGACACATTCGTATAAGTCTAACTAACTTTTTAGGAATTCCGAACTCCAGCAGGATACTATATAACTTCTCCCTCTTAATTGAATCATATGCTTTTTTGAAGTCTACATATAGTTGATGTACAGTACCATTATATTCCCATTTCTTTTCTAAAATCTGTCTTATACTAAAAATCTGATCTGTTGTAGACCTGTTTCTTCTAAATGCACATTGATGATCTCCTAGAATGTCATCAATATAGGGAGTAAGTCTGCTTACTAATATATTTGTAAGAATTTTGTACGAAGTTGAAAGTAATGAGATGCCCCTGTAGTTGTTGCAATCAGTTTTATCTCCTTTCTTATAAATTGGTACGATAATTGATTCCTTCCATTCATCTGGAAGAGCTTCTTTTTCCCAAATCATACTAAGCAACCAGCGTATCTTGTCCATCAATTTTTCTCCCCCTGATTTTATCAGTTCTGCTGGGATCTCATCTGAACCTGATGCTTTATACATCTTCAATTTTTCAATCGCCATTTCAACCTCTAATGCACTTGGTTCTGCGACTAGCATTTCTGCTGTCTGTAAATTATCCTCCTCAATGTCCTGTTCTGTATGTACATTTAATAGCTGATTAAAGTAACTTTTCCATCTATTTAATATACTCCTGGAATCTGCAATCATATCCCCATTTTCATTCCGAATTATGTTTGTTCTAGCCTGAAACCCTTTCTTCTCTATACTAATTCCCTGATATAATTCTCTAATGTTCCTATTTTTTGCATTCATTTCAAGATCATTAATCTTCTCTCTCAAATATTCCCTCTTTTTACTCTTTAGTAACTTGGTGGTTTCCCGTCTAATACTACCCAATTGCTCTAAATTTACCTCATTTGGCTCGTGTAACCATTTCATTTTTGCTAGCTTTCTTTTCTTTACAATGTCGGCACATTCCTCATCAAACCATTTCTTGTTTTGCCTCTTTTTTAAACAACCAATGCTTTCTGATGCTGACAATTTAATAGTATCTCTTATAGCCTCCCATTCTTTATTTATATCAGTTTCTTCTTCGTTTGCCACATTGTCATCTGAAGATTCCAGTACTTCAAATCTATTAGCAATTTTGATTTGGTATTCTTGCCGCATTTCATCATTTTTCAAGTTTTTTAATTCAAATTTTACAGAATCATCTTTAGCGTTTGTTCCTCTCATAAGCGATAGCCGTTGTCTGATTTTCACTCTGACCAGATGATGATCCGAATTGCAGTCTGTCCCTCTAACTGATCTAACATCGATGATGCTACTGTGCCAGCGTTTATCCACTAATACATGATCTATCTGGTTCCGAGTTTCTCCATCTGGGGACGTCCAGGTGTATTTATGAATATCCTTATGCTGAAATGTTGTGCTCTTAACAATGAGATTCTTTGATGTGGCAAATGTGACTAATCTAACCCCGTTGTCGTTACTATCTTCATGAAGACTGAATTTGCCTATTGTTGGTTTGAATATATCTTCCCGCCCCACTTTTGCATTAAAATCTCCTAAGACAATTTTCATATGATATCGTGAAAGGCTATCAAATAAGCATTCTAATTCTTCATAGAACTCATCCTTGATCTTGTCATCTTTATCTTCTGTGGGGGCATGTACATTTACAATTATAAAATCATGTCGTTTACCCTTTAGAATTATGTATGATATCCTATCACTAACAAACTTAATATCTCGGATAGCGGATAGGATCCTCCTTCTGACTAAAAAACCCGTTCCAAATGCAGGTCTTTCTGCACCCCCGTAGTATAATGCAAAGCTTCCTGATTCCTGACTACCTTCTCCTGGCCACCTAACTTCCTGTAAAGCGACTATATCCAAGGGCGATTTATCTAATTCCCGCGTTAATATCTCTAGTGCCCCGCTATTGTATAAAGTCCTAACATTCCATGTTCCTAGGAACATGTCCCTGTGTTTGAGCCTTTGGCATGGGTTCCCTGAAGTAGTCCCCGCCCGGAGAACCGAATGGGGGACTATTTGACCTCCGGAAAATTTTACCCCAGTTGAACCCATGTCCGCATTTCTTGACGGTTGTATTTTTACGGTGAAAGATCGTCACTCTTTCGACCAAGGTACTTTTTTCGTCTGGCTTATCACCTTCGACCAGTCCCGCATGGGTAACCCTATCGGCAGCAATGCTACCGCCGGCATAGCTCTCAGGATCATTTAAGCACGCAAGCCACTCCACCACGACAAGGTAAAGATACCATGGAGGGACCAGTCGAGAAGTAGACACACACACACACACATATGGAATTTGGAATATTAAGATAATAGATGAAAACTAGATCGCTTAAGAATCTCCGTATTTAGGCATACAAGGAGAAAAATAAGAGTATAGGCTGCAACGCAGGTCAATCTTGGCTAAGTGAGTTAGGCAGAAAAAACACACAGAAATAAACATTGAAGCAATCGCACAAATAGATACAAGTTGGGAAGGACTAAGGACCCGTTGGGGAGGGTTTCTGCCCTCGTCAATTTGGCGAATTGCCTGAAATCTTCGCCAACGTGCTAGGAAGAAAGCTAGGGATGTGCAAGTCGGAAGGTGGGACACCCCCGTTATTACATGATCTAGACACAGAGAACTCCACAATGATCCTGGGGCAGTGGCCATAAAACTTTGCCGGCTTGGCACTGACGTTAAGGACCATGCGGAACAACATCGTTAAGAGAGAGATAGGCATCCGAGAAACAAGAATCGAACGTAAACACAAAGCAAAGACGGGCAGAGAGACCCACAGAAACACAGAAGCAATGAAGGGCAGAGAGACCCACAGGAAACACAGAAGCAATAACGGGCAGAGAGACCCACAGGAAACACAGAAGAAATCACGGGCTGAGAGACCCACAGAAACATCAGTGATACCCGGGTTTAGGGAGCGATGAGGGCAAAAGTAGGATCACCATCAAAAGAGAATTGGATCAAATCCACTCAGATGATGAGGCCGTCGTTCGTTGAGCCCATAAGGCTCTACCTAAGATTAACAGTGAGATAGAAAATTCTGAGGCAGCAGAATGAGAGGGGTGGGGTTAGGAATGACTCGAGTCACTGTCGACTAGGGTGGAAACAGCTGTCCTCCGCCTTGAGGCCGAGCCCGGAGAGATCTGAGTCACCAAGCCCAGAAGGGAGTCCATTCCTGGTCCTCAAGGTCGAGCCCGACGAATTGGCTAACCCACCCCAAGAGAATTAGCAGAGGAAGCTAACTTGGAGGCAGACAGAGCTTGAGTTAATGTCGACGGGGATGGAACTAACCGTCCTCCGTCTTCGAGGCCGCGCCCGAGCGATGGTCTGGAACCTCCAGAGGACAGGATGTAGAGGAATCCACCTGTGGTTTAAGAAAGCGGAAAAGCGAAACCGCAAAGAGAAAGACGTACGCACAGGTAGAATATGGTCATAACGAAGAGACAACAGATACTAACAAGGAACATCAGAAACACTAGGGCACTAGAGGAACAATAGTGAGGGAAACACACATACACACGATTGTGGATTGACAAGTAAAGCCAAGATAGACAGATTGACCTATGTAGGGAAATTACATCAAATGAGAGTTTAACACATAAGGTATTGTAGATATGTTAAAATAACATAAGCAGTCTAAAATTAAACCACAACCTAACACAAAACATAACCGGGAATTAAGAAGGAAGTAAAGGAGTAGGAGATGACAAAAATGAGAGGTTAAACCCATAGGCAAGATAGGGAAACAAGACAGGGAATAAGTCTACACATAACAAGAAGTGAGGCAAAAAGATGTTTTAAGAAATCCAAGAGAACAGTTATGAGGTATTGCCAAATGAATTAACATATTAGGAAAGACTTGAGGTACCAACACCATTGTTAGGGATGAAAGAGAAATTTTTGTAACAATCAACTATTGTAGGCTGTAGCAAGGGAAATTTGTCAGATAGGTTAGATACTAGGTAGGTAATACCAGGGATTTAAGATGCAGAGAAGCATCAAGGAGAAAAATGTTAAGAGGAAAGGCATGCTCTCAAATCAGGACCTCACGAGGGAATGATATCAGGAATTCAGGTTGTATGATATTAAGTTATACTTAAGTACAAGTAGATTTACATCTTTAAAGCCCTTTCGGTTTATGTATAGACGAGCGCACTCGATCGAACTCAGGACTTTATAGAATGAAGAGCAAAATTGTAATACCATCACAGAAATGGAAATTTTTGAAACGTATTGATACGGTAAGATTAACTGAACTCAGCATTGGTAACTCCAGCGAAACCTAAATTGCAGAGAAATAAGGACATGGATGATCCATGAGAATCGTAATGCCAGGAACATAAGAGCATTTCTTTTTTCTTCCAACATCAGGTTAGCTAATAGATATATAGATGATACAGAAAGGTGCACGTGTATGCATAAAAAACTAAATAATAAAGAATAGAATATAGTATAACAGTAATAGGCCTAAAGCCAGGACTTCTAGTAAGGCAGGGTTCAGAGTGATACTGTATAAATCCAGTCAGGAACAATATAGCTAGGATGGCTTCCGAAAAGCATTTTAACAAGCACGACATAACTATATAATAAGATAATGACGATCAGGAATCTGGCCATTTTTTAAAAGGATTGATCCATTGATGATATTAGGAACTTATGCAAACCCAAACGACTCAAATAACCAATGTTTGAAGTAATCCTCCCAGTCTTATCAGATAAATAAGAGTTTCAGAAGTACCAGCTATCAGCTTCTCGCCTGGACCTGCGGCACACCTCGCACGCCTCCTGATAAGACCAAACTTAAGCTGCCCAGACCCACTGCGCAACCTGTAAATCTGCTGACGAGAACAACAACATAAGGGCTGCCAGGACCAGCTCCACCACCACGTACATCTCGTGATGGAAGCATAACATGGATAAATGTCCAGATTCTCAAACCGCCAGAGGGAACTGCATCACAAGCAATAAAGAACAAACCCAGGCAACTATAAAACCTCCAACGTCAACCCTAACCTCACTTCCAACATACTGCAATTCACACCTATCGGTTGGATCAAGCCGAGAAAAACCCCACATCAAGAATGATTCCCAGCAACCCATCCAAAGAGCTCTCCTTGGACCTAACTGGGTGTTGTTTCTTAACCTAGGCAATAAGTATAATACTAAGGCCTACTTGGAACAACGGCGGCTGGACACGATCCACGATCCCGAGCATCAGTACAGCACATCAACGATGAAGCACACGGATTCGGACCCTGTCCCACAAGTGGGAAGACCAGTAGCAACTCCATCAGCAGGTCGCAGTGAGTCCACAGTAAAACAATGAGTGATGTAGTAATAAATATCATACAACAATTAAGGTAAACACGGACTGAAAATGTCATAACTTAGACTGAAAAATAATGGTGATTTTTTTTTTTATCAGTGGCGAACAACAGGAAGAATTACAAAACGAAGTTAAGATATATTAGAGAGAAAAGTAATAATAACGTGTGATTTTTTTAAAGAAAGCTTCGAAACAGTTACAAGCTTAAGAACGGAGATAAAAGATAGAAGTGAAAAATTAATTTTTATATATTGTGTGTGGTAGTTCATAAGACAATATTGGACATTTTTTTTATGAATAGATAATCCTGGAGGATATACTTATTTAGTTTTAATAAGAAGTAAAGTGTTCTCACTAAGTAACCAGATCTTACTGATATTTCGACGCAATTAAGGTTATCCGGTGCAACTAACATTAAAAAGACGATCTAACCTCTTGGAATGAGAACAAAATACTTCCAGGTTATAGATGAAATCGCCATTTTGATTACGTCGGGTCCCCATAACGCTACCCACTAAAGTTGAGTCAGTAAGGTATTCGTCGGGACAAAACCTCCGGGAGGCGAGAGACATCCTAGAAGTAGAAATGACATTCGGTTTTTCAAACCTAATGTCATGTCTAAGGGGGTGATATGTTGCGACCACGACAGGGCATAACCGCAATAATAAAAATATGATAAAAAGTATAAAAACATACGATATATACTTGTTTATTATACCAGAAGATAGGAAATAAATAATCACCTTTATAATGCTGATTGTAGTCATACTAAAAGTTCATACAAGGGGTTTTTAAATAAAAAACGAGGGAAAAATTATAATAAAATAGAATATCTTCGAACAAAAGTGATTTCATATCAACATGTTTTCAAACTATGGGGACACACTTAAAAAAGCTTATATAACCAAGTAAACAATATTGCCTTTTCACTAAACACAAGCTTCAAACTATGGAGACACACTTACGAAAGCTTATATAACCCAGTAAACAATTGTACCTTTTGACTAACACATTATATAAGCGTACAAACATACTATTTGGTCCTGACAGAACCAGAATTATTGCTAAAGATTGGGAAATAAAAATAGGGTTTCCACGAATTTTAAGAGTAGAGAAAGGTAAAAACTATCGTATATAAACTCGCGAGTTTGTTTAATCAGACTGGAATGGGGGACCGAAGCATTCGCTTCAGGTCCCCCGAGGGACGAGTGGAGCCACTCCATGGGTAAGATAGCAACTTCCTAATATTTTCATACCAAAAAGATCTTTTTTTTTTTCAAAATGGTAATTTCTTGAACTTTAGAATAATTTGTCTTATTATTAAAAATATGTTTTATCAAAAGAGAAGACCAAACAGTAGAACAAACTTAAAAACTAAAGATTAATAATCTACTGTTGTTTTAGTAGAACTCCTCTCTCTCCCTCCCTCTCCTCTCTCTCTCCCCCCTCATCCCGCTCTAACCTCCCACCTCCCTACCTCGTCCCTCCCCCATTTCCCTCTCTGCCACGTCTCTCTCCCCTCTCCCCTCTCCCGCCTCCCTCCCCCACCTCTCCCTCTCTCCCTCCCACCACTCTCCTTCCTCTTCCCTCCCCCTCTACCTCTCCATCCCCCCCTCCTCTCCTCCCACCTCTCCGTCTCCACCCCTCGCTGCTCTTTTCTCCTCTCCCCTCGCCCTTCCCCTCTACCCTCTCCTCTCCGATCTCCCCTCTCCTCCCCTCTCACTCTTCCCCTCTCTCCCCCCTCCCCTCTACCCCCCTCCCCCTCCCTCCTCTCTCCCTCTCTCACCGGACCCCTTCTCCTCTCTCTCCTCTTCTCCCCTCCCCTCTCTCATTCTATCTATCGCTCCCACCTCTCCTCCCCCTCTCCCCCTACTCTACTCCCATCCTCTACGTTTCTCACCCTTCTCCCTACCATCTCTCTCTCCCTCTCCCTCCTCCCTCCCCCATCGCTACCTTCTCCCTCCCTCTCATCTCCCTCTCGCTCTCTCCCTCTCCGCCCTATCATCTCCTCTCTCTCCCTCTCCCTGACCCTCCCATCCCTCCTCCTCTCCCTCCCCTCTCTCTCCCTCTCCCTCTCTCGTTTTCCCCCCTCTCTCCCTCTCTCTCTCTCTCCCTCTTCTCCTCCCCTCGTCCTCTCCATCTCCCTCTCCGTCCCTCCCTCTCTCTTCCTCCTCTGCTCTCTCCCCTGCCCCTCTCGTCTCTCCCTCCCTTCCTCTCTCCCTCCCTCTCTACCTCCCTCCCTGCCCTTGAGGATGCCAGACGCAGTCTCTGGCGAAATGTCGAGGAACTACAAGCCTCACGACCATGACCTACAGCCTGAAAATCTTCTTCAAGGTCATCATTCCTGGGTGAGGTTTTTCAGGGTTTTTCCTCGCCTCTAAGGCAAATGTCAAAAAGCTTTGAGGCCCAAACAGTCCCCGAACATCATCTGACCATAACCATCATCATTATCACCATTGCCATCCGCCAGTGTGGAAACCAACGGGAAACTACCACACCTATAATTCCCCAGTAAAGCTGCAAACATAGCATGAAAATGATATGGTTGCAGTGAAAAACCTGCTCTTGGGCAGAACATTGTAAATAAAAATATCATCGGGATAAAGTAACTCCGTCTTCTAGGCACCCCAACTTCAGAAGTGGGTTACAATGACGTCAATGCCAGGAGAGGAACCAGAAATGTCAAAATAGCAACCTGGGGCATTGAGTAAAAAAAAACTTCTATAATCATGAGAAGAAGACATATTCACAATTGGGATAGTACTACTAATTGCCCATGTTGACCAGCTTTCATAAACAGCAGGACTCATTAAAAAAACAATAACCATATATATATATATATATAATATATTAGGGTTATAACTTTTTGGACTTTTGTGAAATAAAATATTTCCTGTGCAATGAATGGGTTAACTTTTGCTTAAAACCATTGAAAAAGGCCTTAATTTCACTGAGTTTCAAGAAAAGGTCACCCCAAAATTAATATTAAATATTGATATATAAATATATTTGGGGTGACCTTTTCTCAAAGCTGAGTGAAATGAAGGCCTCTTTCAATGGTTTTAAGTAAAAATTCATCCATCCATTGCACAGGAAATATTTTTGTTAGACCTACACTATGGCCTAACTGCCATAATAATAAAATTATGTAAAAACAGTTGAAGCATATACACAAGACACTTGTTTATTATACCACAAGATAGGGAATAAATAATCATCTTTAATACACTGATTGAAGTCCCAATCAAAATGTATATCAGAGTTTTATAAATAAAAAACGAGGGTAAAAATTATAATAAAATGATTTCACATCAATATATTTTTCAATCTATGAGGACACACTTACGAAATCTTATATAATATCACAAACAGCTTTGTTAGTTTCAACCTAATGGGACACTCTTACGAAAACTTATATAACCCAAACACATTAGGATAAGTAGTTAAAAACATCTTATATAATATGGCCCTGATAGAACTAGGAATATTACAAAAGATTGGGTAAGAAAATAGGGTTTCCATGAGTTTTTCGGAATGGTGAAAGGTAGAGAGGATGATATAAAAATTGGGGTTTTTGGGTAGCAAAAGTCAGAACGGTGTGGGGGACCGAACCCTTCGGTCCTCCTGGGAGGAGGCAGCTCTACATGGGTAAGATGTATTTTTTCTATACTATTATCTCTCTAAAAAGTTCATGTTTTTTAAATGGTAATTTTCAAACAAAAATTTAATTAAATGACCAAATGGTCCAGAGAACTTAGAATAACTTTATTGATTGTTGAAAATTCATGAAATTAAGAAGACCTAAGGGTCAAATAACTTAGAATAATGACCAAAGTTGATTGTTTTTAAATGGTTTTCTCTCTCTGAGTTTTATCAAGTTTTTAGTCTTTTCGGCGCTTTTCAATATGGCGATTTTAGCTGGCTTTAATAAGTTGTTTTATATGTTTGTTTTAATATTTCTTTATGTTTTGTTTTATTCAAATAGATAATATTATTGTATTGTATACTGTGTTTTCTATGTGAGGTATTAACACCAAAACCAAGGCCAACCGCTCGGGCCAAAGATCACTTAAAACATAAATATTTTTTTTACGCTATGTTACGGCTGGGCTTAACTTCCAGTGTAACAATTTTATTTCACAAAAGTCCAAAAAGTTATAACCCTAATATATATATTTTTTTTATTGTAATAAAAATTCTTCAATACATAGTACAACACTTTACCTTATTCTGTTTCCTGTAATACTAATGATGCATGGTTCCATAGAAACATCTATAGGCACAACTTCAAACCAAACTTCTACTTCCTTGATCAGGATATCAATTCCTTCTCTATCTAATAATATACCTTTGTTGGGTACTATCTTCAAAGGATGTGAGCTTCTTGAAAGACATTCTGGTGGTAGATCATTAATATACAACCTGATAATGAAGTTATATACAATTACTTTATTTCCTTTGCTATAAAATAAAGTAATTCATCTGTGTTTTTATTATTCATTTCATACATCTCAAAGATGGATAAATCGTATTTGAAGAGAAAAATTATACGCTCAGTCTAAGTGTATAATTTTTCACTTCATATATCATTCATCTGTGTTGAGTTAATGTCCACCTTAGGATTCTAGGATAATGGATTTGATCCTCGTCAAAGTTAATAGGAATTTTTCAGGTGAAGAAAATTTGGGGAAGTGGTTTCCTATGGAGGAGATATAAAAACCATTGTTTTTTGATCACGGAGGTATGTGGTATATTAACCCTTAAATTAGCAATGTATCCTATAGGATATATCAGTTGGTTTAATTTATTTAATACTTATAGTAAAACAGAAGAAAATGAATCAGAAGAAATGACCTAATGTATGCCAAATTACATAATATACCAAATAATAACAGTGATGCATGATTTCATTTTCACTGCGGTCTGCCACATTTAAATAACTGACATGAGAAATTAATGCTTTGCTTACTTATTTATTCACTGGCACTTTCGAACCCGTAGGTTCATGGCCGCGCGGACATAAGCTCTCAATACATTCCTATCCTGAGCTAATGCTTTCCAATCATTCCCTGTATAATCTATTTCCCACCTCATTCTTGGTATACCAACTGGGCGTTTTTCCTCTGGTTTTCCTGCAAGAAGCTTCCATGCAAGTAATGTTTTGCTAATTTAAGGTTTAAAGAATATTTGAATATGAACTGATTCAGATATGCTCTTGGATTAAAGTGCTTTCTTCAACTACAGTAATTAAATAAATAAAAATTTGATTGGGAAGAAACACTATGAGGCAAATAATCAATATTGATAATATTAAAAATCGGTTACAGATGAACTTAATAATACCATCTCAAACATAATTCTTGAAGCAGCAAAAAATTTGATCCCAAGACGAAAAACTAAACACTACAAACCCTTTTGGAACACAGACTTATCCAAGTGAAAAGAAGAAAGGGACACAGCAAGAAGAAAAGCAGAATTCTCCAACAACCCAATAGATACACAAGAATGGCAAAGAAAGGCAGCAAAGTTTAAAAAAGGAATCTATGTAGCAAAGAAATATGCATTCAGTGAATTTATTGAAAAAGTTGATTATAGAAAAGATGCAAAAAAGTATATAGATATATAAGTAAAATCACATCTCAGAGAGGTACAAAGAAAGAACCACTCAAATTTAATGGGAAAAACACTTACTTCCAACAACTCTATTGTTGAAGCTTTTAATAAGCACTACAGCTCTCAACACAAACTCCCTCCTAAAGCTAAAAAGAAACAAAGGCAAATAAAAAAAGATTTCAGTACATTTAAGAAGCATCAAGAAAAAACAAATGATATATTCAGCAAAGAATTCACCATATGGGAACTCAATTCTGCAATTCATGAGTTAAAAGATAACAAATATCCTGGTCCAGGTAAAATACAAGTTGAATTTTTTTTAACATCTTGGCCAAAAGGGAAGAAGAACACTACTGAAATTATTTAATCTATCATGGACCTCTACTGTACCTACAGAGTGGAAAAAAGCAATAATTATCCCTATTTTAAAAAAGACAAGACAGCTGATGATATAAATAATTGCAGACCAATCTCTTTAACAAGTGTCATTGCAAAAACAGTAGAACACATGATTTCAGTGAGAGTAAATTGGTTCTTAGAAAGTAAAAACATACTAACAACAGCACGAACAGGATTCAGACAACATCTATCTAAAAAAGAAAATACAATTCAACTTTCTCAAGACGTCAATGAATCTTTCAACAAAAATGAAGATACGCTAACAGTTTTCATTGATTTTGAAAAAGCATATGACTCAGTACGGAGATACAAATTACTTGAAAAACTCACAAAACTAGACATTCAAAACAATATGTTAAACTGGATCACACAGTTCCTTTCTTTTCTGTGCTACAAAATACAATGACAGTACTTCCAAATCCCGACAAATAAAAATGGCCTCCCTCAAGGTGCAGTACTAAGTACAACCCTGTTCAACATCTCATCAATGATCTCCAACCAGCTATATCAAACACAGAAATAAAGACAGCTCTTTTTGCAGATGACATGATTATGTGGACATCTTCCTCACAAATAGAAAAATCTAAATTTTCTATGGAAAAGGCTCTTAACCTATTAGAAAAGTGGACCCACAACAATTTTATGGCTATTAATACTAACAAAACAATGTTTCAAATATTTAGCTTGAAGAAAAAAGTCCCAAAACTAAATCTACAGTTCAAGAAAACAAATCTGAGACAAACAAATGAAACAAAATATCTAGGGACAATTTTTGATTCAAAATTATCTTGGAGAAAACATATTGAAGCAGTAGTAAACAAAGCAACAAAAATATTTTCATTCTTAAAAAGATTAGCTGGAGCAAAGTGCGGTAGTAATCGCCAGACTCTGAACTCCACATATAAAACATTCAACAAGCCAATACTTCTATACAATAATCACAGCAAATAACTCGAACCTGAATCACCTAGAAGTATGCCAAAATCAGGCTTTATGGCTCATAACCAGCACAGCTAAATCAATCCCAATCACAGCAATGCAAGCACTAACTCAGAACCCTCCAATATGTCTAACTTTAGAGGAACAGGCAATAACACAACATGAGAAAATGGTATGGTTAACAACATCAAAATGGGAAAAAGACAGTTACAACCAACCAAGTTGAAAACACAACCAAGTTTCTTGTCTAAAGTAATGGAAATAAAAACAGATTTGAATCTTCCAAAATCTAAAGAAAACATTTCGATCAGAGAAAACCCTCTTGCTTTTGAACCAATTAACATTCAGCTAAATCTAGAAGAACCAGTTACAAAATCTGAAACCCCCACACTTGTACTAAAAGCTCTAGCATTAGAAGCTGTGAATAAGAGATATCCACCAGAAGAATGGTTACAAACAGATGGATCTACTATTAATAACAACTCAGGATCAGGAATTACATGTGCATAATTTTCATTTTATCAACCAGCAGGATACCACACAACAAATTTTGATGCAGAAGTAATGGCTATTCATATTTCACTCCAACAATTACTATACAGAATAAATAAATTTCAAAATGCTGTCATACTCTCTGATTCTAAGGCAGCAATATATGCAATATATTCACACAAAATGAAGTCAATACAAATTAAAGAGTGTTACAAAATGATTCAACTCCAAAAATTATAGAAAAGAATTAAATTGCAATGGATACCTGCACATTGTGGAATTGCTGGAAATGACAATGCTGATTTTCTTGCCAAAAAAGGCTCTAATTCAGAATACTACAAGCTTACCTTTCACATCCATAAAATAATAATTAAAAACAAATATAAAATCAAACAAAACCAAGACCTATGTAATAAAGCCAAAGACAAAAAATGGAATATTTTAGTAAAGAAGCCAGATATTATTCCAGAAATTCCACGTAAAACTACAGTAGCAAAATTTAAACTGCTTACAGAACATGACTATTTGGCCAAACATTTATATAAAATAGGAATCTACACGGATCCAAATTGTCCTCTATGCAACAAAGATGAAGAAATGAACGAAGAACATCTACAAACCTGTGGAAGTATTACCTGTTGGATCAACCATAGAGAAATATTGGAGAGCAAGAACGCTAATGGCTTCGTTGCCAAGGCCCAGCATTTGAAAACAACAACAACATATTAAAAATTGGAAAATTGATACCTCACCTTACAATTTCTATGATACCGATTTTTCAATTCTTCATGTTACTAAGGAGTCCACTGCTGTAGTCTTGAGATAGCATGCTGCCTTGTCATCGAGCGGGCCCAGGTTTGATCTCCGGGCAGGACAAGTTTCCTGGGTGAGGTTTTTATCAGGATTTTCCTCACTCATAAGACAAATGTCAGGAAACTTTAAGGCCCAAATGGTCCCTGAGCATCATATGGCTATCACAATCATCATACTTCATATTTGCCTCAGATTGAGTTTAGGATCAGTTGATTTAATTTATTTAATATTTTTAGTAAACAGAAGAAAATGAATGAGAAGAAATTACTTAATGTATGCTGAATTACACAATATACCTAATAATAATAGTGATGTATGATTTCATTTTCTCTGCGGTCTGTCACATTTAAATAGCTGACATGAGAAATTAATGTTTTGCTAATTTAAGGTTTAAAGAAAATTTTAATATGAACTGATTCAGATATGCTCTTGGATTAAAATGCTTTCTTCAAATACAGTAATTAAATAAATAAAAATTTGTTTGGGCAAATAATCAATATTGATAATATTAAAAATTGGAAAATTGATATCTCACCTTATAATTTCTATGATATCGATTTTTCAATTCTTAATGTTACTAAGGAGTCCACTGCTGTGGTCTTGAGATAGCATGCTACCTTGTCATCCAGCAGGCCTGGGTTTGATCTCCGGATGGGACAAGTTTCCTGGATGAGGTTTTTTATCAGGATTTTCCTCACTTGTAAGACAAATGTCAGGAAAATTTAAGGCCCAAATGGTCCCCGAGCATCATATGGCTATCACAATCATCATAATTCATATTTGCCTTAAATTAAGTTTAGGATTAAGAACTCTCCTGGTGCAACACTATCATTATCATCCACCATATCATTGGGCAGCATAACCCTGTCTTCTAGGCGCCCCAACCTCAGAAATGGATTACAATTACACCAATGCCAGGAGAGAACACCAGAAATGTTGAAGTGACAACCTGGGGTATTAAACAAAATAAAAATAAAAAATATTATTAAAGAAACCTCATAGTATTAATTCCTAAAAATATTAATCAATATTGAAACTGCACCAGGTGACAGGAGGACTGTGGGTGTTAATGCCTCAATTCAAACAGTTGGAGTGTGGCTGATGACAAAAGCAATGACTTTTCAAACTAGTCAGGTAAGAAAAACATTAATTTTTCTCTTCAAATTTAATTTATCCTTCAATGAGATGTGTTAAATTAATAATAAAAACATCAAGAAAAACATATTTTTATGAGATTAGGTGTATTTCATTTTATTGAATATACTTAATTCAGAAGTAATGGAAAAATGCTTAGATATAATTATATTGTATAAGGCTACAAACTGTGAAGCACAAATCATGTATAGTCGAGCCGCCCAGTCTACGGCTCTGACGTTTTCATGACAGTGTTGCTGATATTGATATTCAGTGGGAGGGACCGCTTTATGTACCATGCAGAATATTAAATCATAGCACTTTCTGTTTATCCAGAACATAAATATTAGAAATAAATGCTCATTTTATTATGCGAAATTGAAAATGAAACAAAAATATGAGATTTCTCATTTATCGCTACGAAACACACTATTCTTGAAAATATTCACAATTCTAATAAATTCACGAAAACAACAATTCCATACATCACTTCAAAACTATGTTAAATGCATAAAGAACATAATTTTTATTAGAAAAAGAAAAACCCTTCTCATGTATTGTTAAAATTAAAATCTTACCTTTATCGTTGTTAATCAAGAGGAAAGAGGCCACCATCTTCGTATATGTATCAACTTCTGCCTCATCACTGGTGTCACTTCTGTCTGCATTTAACGTAATTGTCAATTGTTCAATTTGCCTTTCAAGAATCCCATCAGCTTCCCTTGCCTGCTGCATGATTTTCTTTCCTTGTGTAATGCTGGTAAATATGCTGCCTAATTGCATCCTCCTGAAATTTATCCAGCGTTGTTCTGGGGCTTCCACGTGGTCGTTCTTTTCTGGGAGTACGTAGCGCTGCCGATGGCGTATTAAAGTCAGATGGACACTTTTCTTTTGTAACACTTTTAACAGTTGTTTTACCCAACTTCAAAGCATCATAGACTCTCTCTACAACCTTCGTAACAGGAATCAATGGTCCACCGTTGTCTCGCTCCTTCTCAAAATATTCACGCAGCCGATAAATAAATTCTCGGCTTTGAGTCTTACGAGAACCGATTTTCTTTTTTGATTCAGATGAGCCACTCGCCATATTAAAACAATAAAAGACTGAAGCTGTATTGTTAACAATTAATCACAAGAGCGAAACAGCAAACAAACACACTCTGTACTGCAACAAAGAGCAACTGAAGCAACGTGGTTAGCAGAAATACAGCCGACAACATCGCAGGAATCTCAAAACATACTAGCGGCATCAAGAGCAGTGATTGGTTGTAGCAGACGCTCACTCATACTCAACTATTTTCTTATTGGTAGTACGGAGGGCGAGTTTCTCCCTCTGCCCCTCATATAACCTAAACTTCAGAGCCAGAGATAGAGTGGCCAGACTGTAGTTGTAAAGAAGAATGCATTAGATTAATCGGAAATTGATAGGAATTAACAGTATGAGATAATTTATTAAGAGATTGAATCAGAAAGAAGAAGGAAAAAAGTGTAAGAAATTTACACATCCTTGGCACAAAAAATTTTCAAAAGTACCAATATTCAACAAATTCAATATCAGACCTGCATCAAAAATTGATTTCAGTCTGAGAGACTAATTAAACAAACATAACTGACAAAATATATGTGGATAAAAAATCAAGAAATAATCAGATAAAATTTGGGTTTAATTTTTATGTTTTGTTTTTTTATTAAAATATCCTTATCTTCTTCTTCTTCTTCCTTCCAAGTATTAGGCCAAGGCCTGTTACGATCCTATAGAAAATGTTCCCTCCAGCATTTCATAGGACGGCCCAGTGATCTTCGTCCTCTTGGTATATAAAAATATCCTTATTATTACTATTATTATTGTTAAGGAAGATTAGGCTACATTTTTGGATGTGATTTCATTTCTTTTGGATTAAATTTTTTTGAGCTGATTAAAGTAACTAACCAATTTCTGAATTTACCAATTAGAATTTGTATAACTATAAAGAAATAAAATTATGATAAAAGCATGTGAATGGGCCAGCTATAATGATCTTATGGTCAGCTTCTGACTATAGCTCATGAGATCCCAGATTCGATTCTCATTTTCCTGTAGTTGCTCATGGTCTGGAATTTAGGTAAAGTTGGGTTTAAGGACTCTTCTGGTGCTTTATTACCATTTATCGTCAAATCATCAGGTAACATAACTCTGCCTTTCAGGTACTCCAACCTCAGAAATTATTTATACAAGTCTGCTAATGCCAGGAGAAAATTCCAGAAATATCATAAAACAATCTGGTGGAATTAGACCAAAAAAATTATGGAATGTGAAACAGACTACATAGGAATAACTAAATAAAAATTTGAACAACAGAACAAAAGAGCAACTTAGAAATGTAAAATATGAAAAATAGATAAACTGACAGCAACTGCTCATGTATGGTCTGAAAATCTGAGAACTGAGAAGGCAAAATTACAGAAATAAGTGGGAAAACTAAAAGGAAAAAAATCTACATCCTCAAAAATAAAGACAAAGTAATGAATTTTGAAGTTCCTAAGGAAAAGGGTGAAGTACATCTGCTCACTATCAGAGAAAAAGGATATCGATGGTAGGCAATGAAAACCTCATAACTCCATCAGTCATTGAAAATCCCATAACTCAGTAGCCAGCACAGAAATATGTGATGCGTAACCTGTTGAGCACATGGGCTACAAATTTATTAATAACTTGACTTGTATTCTGTAGTAAAATATGTGGGAACTATTGCTGTATCAATTTTCATAATTACACTGGTCAACATGATTTTTGTCTCATGAGTACCAATAGTTGTACTTAATGCAGTTTTTTATCATGTTTTCAAATATGTATTCGGAATTTCCCCATCATCCACAGTTTCTTTATTTCAATTTCAATTAATGGATTTAAATAATTATTTTCTTAATAAACATTTTTTTTGTCCATTTGAACATTGTAAAATAAAATGGGGAAAACTTTCATCACGAGATTTCAGCTATGGGAAAGAGATATCAAGGCAAATGGAATCCTAATATGCTGGCCGATTATTGTTGGACCATCAAGAGGGATGCTCCACAGGCGAAATATAGCAGAAAATCATAATTTCTTACTTTCTAGGTGAGTCCGAATGTTCGAATATTTTGTAGTTACGAATGTAGAAAATATTAAAGTGTTTGAAATTATAAATGCCTGTCTCTTGGAAACCTTGCATGATGGAGAAAACCGATATCATATTTGAATTCAGGAGAAAAAATACTATCAGAATCACATATTTTTCTTTCTGAGACAAAAAAAAAGTTTCTTTTTTGTTGCTCAGTGTTATTTAAATTATTTGTTTCTCCTGTAAAATTTATTCAAAATGGAGTTAAGAGGTTTTCATTGCCCACCATCGATATACAGTTCTCCAACAGTCTACATACCAATTAGATCCTAGTTTAAATGGTCTTGATAGTCTCCAGAAAACATAACATGAGGTGAAGTGTATATTTCTGATTCAATTTCCTATTGACACTATCATAGAAAAGATTATTATTAATCCACTCTTAATAAACTTCATGCTAATCTAATATAATTTACTTACTGTAATATGCTTCTGTATTTTCCTATTTCAGCATTTTTAACATTACAGAAAACAGTAAAAGTCTCAGGACTATTTGAACGAAAGTGGCCCATTTCTGGTACCATATGAATATATTCTTCAGAAATAAACTTAAATTTTGGATATATAGGACAATTTATATTTGGCTGCCTGCTATGCCAAATGAACTGCAATCTTAATGGGCTGCAAAACAAAATTAATTACATTTCAATTTATTTGATGCAACAGCAATGCAAAAATTAAGTTACTTTTTACTAATAATCAAAAGTCTTTTGGATATTCTTGATTAATTTATCTAGCAAAACTAACATTCAACCTACGGGTTCGATAGTGCCAGTGAGTTAGCAAAACTAAATTTTAAATAAACATAAAAGTAAAAAGGAAAAGCTATAGTTTGATTTCCAGCATAAATTTTATAAGTCCTACAGAATAACAGTAAGCATGCACATAAATTTATAGAGTTAGTTGAATGCAGGCTTTCACGGCCAATCATAATGTTGAGTGATTCCGGGTTATGTGGCCGTGGTCCATAGTTGGTGTTAATACCAGACATTTCGCCCTCAACTGCGGAGGGCATCTTCAGTGGCGAGTGCTTCTAGGCGTGATCTTCCGACCAGGAAACACGCCTAGAAGCACTCGCCACTGAAGATGCCCTCCGCAGTTGAGGGCGAAACATCTGGTATTAACACCAACTATGGACCACGGCCACATAACCCGGAATCACTCAACATTACATTTATAGAGTTGTTGCTAGATGGAACCACATAGCTGTAAAATCGATATGACTAATCTTTGCAATAAATTCCCAAATGTTTATTAGAAATTGATGTACACTAACTTCTCCCTTCCTACCTAAAAAAATTAATTACATGCATATTATTTACTGAAGTGTACACTAACACTAACCTAACAAAATGAAGTTCATTTATTGAAATATGGTGTGGAATTAATTGTGATTGTTAGTAACACTGATTTTACCAAAATCTTGTGGACATTATATTATGCATTCACGCATTTCACACATGTGCACTGTGGTTCTGTAGAACTTTGAAGAAATCATTATGTTTAAATAAATATTTAATAACTGTAAAAAAATGTTATAAGTACAAAATGTTAGTAAAGACAGAAGAAATATGTAGAGGAACAAAATTACAAGAATATAGCGTGGAAAACCAAGTGGAAATTATTCTACAGATGAGCCAATAAAAATTTCCAGAATATAAAACTAAAAGTTGTTATAAGAATATGAAAATTTATTTTTTTATTATTGCATACTGTAGGCCTACCTATTATTTGATATATCAAATGATCCTTTTGCCTTTCCACTTGGTGATATTTTACCCAGGTCCAAATAATGCATTGCTTCTGGATCATCTTCAATGTCAATTTGGAATGTCTTAGGTATATTCTACAACAAATAAAAAATTCTTTAGCAATCAAAATCATTGAATATATGTGCGGAAATAATACTATGAGGTTTATTTTAATTATATTTGAGTTGTGTTTTTTGACTCACCTCATGTTTCTTGATTTTTATGCAGACCGGTTTCATTGCTACCTGTGCAACATTCTCAATGCATCACAACTGTTTTCCTATGGTTGTCCCTCCTGTGCAGAAATCAATTTGCAGGAGGGACAACCGAGGGAAAACAGTTGTGATGCATTGAGAATGTTGTACAGATAGCAACGAAACCGGTCTGCATAAAAATTAAGAAATATGAGGTGAGTCAAAAAACACAACTCAAATATAATCAAACTCATATTTTGTCATTTATGAAATTCTTACAGATTATTTTAATTTCTTACTGTATAGTGAATCACATATGACTTTCTATTTAATTATCTCAATTGGAAGGCATTATAAGGCACTTAGATTAATCGCTGTAATCATTAATATTTTATGTTAGAACTAAAGAACACATTAGAAATGTAAAAAAAAGGAGAAGTATAAAAATCTGCAATAACTGTTCACGTTTGGTCAGAAAAACGTAAAGTCGATATAAACACCAAATTAACAATGCAGTTAGAAAATAGTAAAGAACTCACCATTTGGAGAAGATTTACATCCAAAAGAACAGGAATAGAATCATGAATTTTGAAATTCCCGGGGAGAGAGATTTGAAATGCAAGTTCTTTGGACCACATCCAGAGCTGACAAGCTGAAGATGAAACAGAAATTTGTTTTGAAACATGTCTTCTTCTATGAGGTAAGATGAAAAAAAAACTCACCTTATTTATTATGTCAAGGAAAGTTGCAGTGGCTATGTTTAGACTGGAAATTGGACATGATTGCCTTATTGAATATTTATTCAAGATAAACTACCCACACCTATGCACAGCTTATGTGATGAAGATGCTATGATGAACAGAAGTAATCTAGAGGAATGCAAGAACCTAACAAGCCACAGTCTAGCTGCACAGTATTGGAAGCTTGGAGAAAAATTATGCAAATTAAATAATCTCCAATGCTATTGGACAACAACATTATCAAAAGTAGAGAATTTGTGTTACTTGAGACTATAAATAAACTCCAATGAGAAAATTCAACATCAAATTAACAAAAGGAATTCAAATAAATTTAAACATAATATATATGTTAAGATATAATAAGAACAGTTAAGTCTCATAGATTGTGATGGGCAGGACATGTGGCACAAATGGGAAATGAAAGACATGCATGGAAGGTTCTTGTAGGAAAACCAGAGGGAAAACGCCCAGTTGGTAGACCAAGAATGAGGTGGGAGAATAACATTAACTATGATTTGAGGGAAATAGATTATACAGGGAATGATTGGAAAACATTAGCTCAGGATAGGGATGTATGGAGAGCTTATGTCCACGTGGCCATGAACTTATGGGTTCAAGAGTGCCAGTGAGTTAGTTAGTTAGTTAATATATGTCAAGAAACTATTTCAATTCTGGTGCAACACTTGATACAAAAAGGGCACAAAATTGAATTCACAGGAACTAGAACTTTGGCTAAAATAGATCATGAAAAATCAAGAGTCTATAGGGAAGCAATTGAAATTGAGAAAAGACCACATTCTATGAACACCTGAGATGATGCCCAAAGATTACCATCTACATGGAAAACTGCTCTTGCTGCCTACCATGTCTTCCCCAAAAACAACAAAAAAAATATAAAGAATATCATGGTTGGGCAAAATGGAACATGGTCAACCCTTGGATGGGTATACAGCTTCTGAAACGGAATGCAATGAAAATTAAATGTTAGTTAATATCAAACTATTAATGACACATGGATTACTAGCCACTGTCCAATAGCATATCAGATATGATATACATAACTTAATGATATATAAGATCTATACCAGTAACTCAAACCTACCATTTATTGATAATGGCATAGGGGATCAAGTCGAAACATTGGAATCAGTAACCAGAGGCCAACCTTGAATCCATGACACAGAAAACCCAAGAAACATTTCTTAATCATACTGATATCTGCAAAAATCTACAATATAACATATATATACTGTATATATATATATGATTAAGAAAGTTTTCTTGGGTTTTCTGCATCATGGATTCAAGTTCAGCCTTTGGCCACTGATTCCGACATTTCGGCATGATCCCACATGCCATTATTAAGGAATGATAAGTTCGAGTCATAGGTTTAGGTATTACATAATTAGACACATAGAGTTTTCGCTGTGGTCCATTCCCGAATCTGTACACCCATCCATGGTTTAGTTCTTATGTAGTTAAACACCTTCAGTTTTCAGTGTTGTCCGTTTTGGAAGCCGTACACCCATCTAAGCATCAACCACACTCCATGTTGCCCAACCGTGGTTTTCTTCTTCGCTGTTCTGGGGATGACATGATGGGCAGTGAGAGCAGTTTTCCATGTAGATGGTAATCTTTGGGCATCATCTCGGATGTTCATTGAATGATGCCTTTTCTCAATCTCTATTGCTTCTCTGTACATTCTTGATTTTTCATTATCTATTTTAGCCAACGTTCTAGATCCTGTGAGGTTGATCTTGTGACCCCTCTGTTTCATATGTTGCACCAGAGTTGAAGTAGGTTCTTGGTGATTTATTGCAGCCTTAAATTGTCAAGAACCTACTTCAACTCTGGTGCAACATATGAAACAGAGGGGTCACAAGATTGACCTCACAGGATCTAGAACATTGACTAAAATAGATCATTAAAAATCAAGAATCTACAGAGAAGCAATAGAGATTAAGAAAAGGCCTCATTCTATGAACACCCAAGATGATGCCCAAAGATTACCATCTACATGGAAAACTGCTCTCGCTGCCCACCATGTCATCCCCAGAACAGCGAAGAAGATATGAAGAAAACCACGGTTGGGCAACATGGAGTGTGGTTGATGCTTGGATGGGTGTACGGCTTCCAAAACGGACAACACTGAAAACTGAAGATGTTTAACTACATAAGAACTAAACCTTGGATGGGTGTACGGCTTCGGGAATGGACCACAGCGAAAACTCTATGTGTCTAATTATATAAGACCTAAACCTATGACTTGAACTTATCATTCCTTGATAATGGCATGTGGGATCATGCCGAAATGTTGGAATCAGTGGCCAGAGGCCAAACTTGAATCCATGATGCGGAACACCCAAGAAAACTTTCTTAATCATACTTATATCCACGAAAATCTGCAATATAACACACACACACACACACATATATATATATATAGTATGATTAAAGGACTGGTTTAGAATAAAGGTATACTATACCAAAAAAAAAATGTAAAATTTCTATGTACGCTTATACTTTAAACCAATTCTTGCATATGAATCTGTAATGTGGACATAAACAATGAGAGAAAATAGCAGTTTTCAAGTATATGGAATAAAATATTTACGACGAATTTAGAATAATGTTATATTTGAATATGAAAACAGAACAAGATCAATTAAAGAACTGATTAATTAAAGCATGATCTAATTACACATGGTTTTCATTGGGAAGAAATTTTAAAAAACAATGCATGGAATGACAGAGACAGGTAGAGCCATATCTATTATTGACAACAACAAAGAGAAGATGATGACAGTTATCAGTGTTTGAGATGTTTCTTATTGATGACTTTTGAAGTATTTGCAAACAAATATCATCTGAGACAAATTAGAGTATTAAATTTAGATTTGAACTTGGCTAACAAAAGAGGAAATATCAATTTTCAGATTATATAAATATTTACTGAGAGTGCATATACACTTATCAAGTAACTACCATCGATTTATTTATTAAAGGCTAATTTTGTCTTGCGCTAACAACTTTATGTCATTAAAAGAAAAATGACTAAATACAGTTAAATGAATGCCTCAACTTTTTTTTTGTGTTTTCATTTAAATTAACATTTTCCAATCCTGAATAGAATCTAAAGCCGGATATTGACCCGTATTTAATAATAATAGGGGTTACTTTATTTAATTTATATATCTTTAATATTTTTAATTTTTATATTCAAGGAAAATCAGTTAAAATGTCATAAGTATGAAAGTGGAGAAATTAATATTTTTTATATCATATAAAAAAGTTGGTTGGTTGGTATCTAATGTCGAGCACTTGATAATAAAATCATTCGCTCTCTTGCACTCCAATGTTTAGCAGGAAGGCTGGTCTCTTCTTCAAAAGCTGGACAAAAAAAAAGTGTAACTGAATATAAGTTATTGTTGAGAATATTATGTGATTTTAAAAAGTTCTAGAATCAGTTATGAATTTTAAAGGAGTTTGAAATAGCAACTGCCACATTTACTTTGAAGTGATTGGATATGAGTCAACCAATAGCACTCATAGATCAGGTTGGTTAACCAATCAGATTTGAATGGCTTAATTGGAATAGTGGATTGTGGGAAGGAGATCCTTCTTAAAAATGGAATATTGCACTGGAAGATGTCATGACGACATGTCCTACACTGTAAGGGTCACACATGATTTTTCAATATTGAGCACAAATTTATTAATAATTTAAAGAATACTACATATAGTTTTAAATATATGTGCAGTGAACTTGAAGTTAAAATAGTGAATTTTGAATAACATTATTTGTGAAAATTAAGCACCAACAATAATTAGCACCTCTATAATAAAAAAGTAAAGTAATCCCACCAAGGCCTCAGGAGGCCCTTCAGGTAGTAAGAGGTTAAGGCTCCCACTTTTTCTGGACAATTGGCACTTGATGTCAGCTGGGTTGTCAGTCCTGCATGACGGCCGCCTTTACCCCCAGAACAAGCGTCTGGTACTCATTTCCATTAGAGGCTGAGTCGACCCCAGGCCATAGTGCCGCCAGAAGGTTTGGGTCAGTTTAAAAATCCTGATCTCACCAGGACTTGAACTCTCAACCTTCCGGCTTGTAGTGCAGTGCCTTAACCACTATGCTACAGCGTGCTAATAACGGTCAAAAATATAACCAATTGAAAAGTGGAGAAATACAAATTTTGTAGTACCGGTAGTTAAAATAAATGTGAATAAATGTGGAAACTACATTTTTAAAATTACTCAGTGTTTTTATTTGAGTAAAAATCATTTTTTAGTTTTCCTTCCGTTCCCCTGAAGGGAACCTCATAAGCCATAGCAAACCGAATTGAACCCAAGACATCTAGAAGGAGTCCAACTACATATTGATACTACAAAACGGTAGGTGGCAACAACATCTCCTTCTTTAAGATACAACGATCTGCTTTAAATCTAATTTATGAAAGAAAAATTAACACTCGAATATAAATACCTCAACTGTTAAGAAATAATCTTCATAATAGAATCCATCTCCAATCAAATCTAATTCTTGAAAGTTACAGTTATCACACATTACATATAATTTCTCTGTATGTAAACCAAATATTGTTGGTAAAAATTTGATATTAATATCAATAACTCCACCCTTAGTTAATGTAAAATAGCTTGGAGATATTGTAAATGAAGGAAGTATAATAGCATTATTCTCAGAAACATCCTGAAATATAAAATAGTAGTTGTAATAGTAATTAATGTTGGGAAGTAAACATTATGAGGTAATAATCATTTAACATTTATCTGAAACCATGATCTCGTGAAAAGCATGACATTTATGAGGTGAGTTTTTCAAAAAAATTTCTATGACTATTTAACTCATGCCCCAAATGGGAGTCAATGACCAATAACAATTCAATGAATTTTGATTTACAACCAATCACAGTCGTGTTTCACCTTGAATTTATCAACTTAAGTTTATCTTATTAAAGAAAGTTCCTTCTTTTAACATTCTGAATAGGTCAGAGCTTTATTTTGCAGTGACTGACTCTCTAAGAAATATGTTGAATATAGCAATTTATATATTAAAAATGTAAGAATCATAGAATGCAAGTTGCTCTCAGATTGTATATATAGCACACGAATGTAAGCAGATACTGCTTGCGGGATATAGTAGAAAAACATTTGTAGCAACTGATTATACCACAAAAAAAACACTGTTTGCACTTTCTTAAACATGTTATTTCCCAGGTATTTACGTTCCAGAAAAATATAATTGACATATTTAAATCATAGGACTTCAGAAATTAATTAATACCTATAATGTTGGTTATAAACAGTTTGATGTGTTTCATTTTTTCTCCAGTAGGGTGCATTCTTACAATATTGCAATCGTTTGGCAATAAATAATATGATCTGTTGCAGTGATGAACAAATTAAACATAAACATTTCTCATTTGTTTTCAAACATTGCCGTTTACATTAAATATACAAATATTTTAAAATAACTATATTTAAATAATGATTTGTGAGTAAACAGCTTAATTTTATTCGTTAAATAGTCCTAACAAATGCCACTCTTGATTTCTAAATTCTCTAGATAATTTCACTCGTCACTTCGTAGCATCATGAATTTATTGATGATTTGGAAATCACCCGTGGCATTACTTATGATAAATTAAAAATTGTAATAATATTTTATTTAATAATGCTCTCTAACAACTTAGCCCATTACCAGTGCAATTCAAAGCTGGACATGATTGGGCTGACAATATTTTGTTCAAGGATCCCTTATTTCAGCTTAAGGGGTTCTTTTATATTCATAAATCTATGATAAAAAACAGCTTTACATGTACTTCTCTTTCAAAAGAGCCAAATTCAGGATTTTTACACCTTGAAAAATCCATCAGTTCCAGCAAGGTTTGATACTAGAAACTTTGGAATCAGAGGATAGCATGGAAATCCGCAATTCACTAATATTGACTAATTAAAACAACATATTTTTATAATTTCAGAAAACTATTTTATTTCTAAGTAATTTTTATGTTTTCCTTGTGATATCTATAGTTGTGAAAATTTATATTTTTTAATGATTGCAATGTTCTTCATTGTGACTGAGCAGTCTACTACCTGATGCTTAAGTACAAAGCTACAAGACATTGCACCATAGACTTTTTTTAACAACTATGATATTTCAAAATGAATGTAACTAAATTAACATAGAAAATATTTCATACACTAACATTCATCATAATTCTTTGCTTTTAATCAAACAGCAAAATTTATATAAATATAACACAACATATTGTTAAGTTTCATATAATTATTGATTATTAAATTAATAGTTATTAAAAAGTTTGAGAAATTTAGGCAACATGCTAGTGAAGTACAATAGTACAAGTCTTCTTAATAAAGAAGCCATAATTTGCAAGAGAGAAGCAAAGGTTTCCGATATCAGCATCCAGGGGTTCACAACATAAAACGCAACAGTCTGGGCAAGCTGATGGTGATATAGAATATTATATCAAAACATGTTCGAAAATAAATCAACAATAATTTGAGGTAAGATGTTTCCCAGTCTCAAAAAAAACTTGAGCATGATTTTTATTTGCATTATGCCATACAATAATAAATAACATGCTTATAATACTAGCCAATAAATCAACAAGCTATTACAATATTCTCAGAAAATGTGTAAACTTATGTACTGAGTATAGACCAGCCTATTTTTTTGTTTTCATAATAAAAAATAAAGCATTTTTTAAAGTTATTAACCGAAGGATCCTTATTTTAAAAAGCCAGACAAGGGACACCTTTGACCTTGAATGATCGGATCTCCACGAAAACATGCTTAGAGTAACAAGCAATCATTAAAACAACAGTGGTGTGTGTCATTTCCATGCACAATATTGCATTCATTCTACCTCAAGTGACTTTTAATAGAGAGAAACAAAGTAACAATATGTCAATATCATAGGAGAGAAATTATATATAATTCAATGATATCAGTGTATCATTACATTTTCAATCAACAGTTCCAAAAGCTCTCTGCTTAAAGTACTTATAATAGTGCAAAACACACATACAGGAGAACCACACACACCTGATAGTGCTTATATTAGTGCTCAAAGTGCAGATGCGGAATTTCGATGAAATGGTTAAAACAAAGTGGAAGAGAACAATGTGCACACCTCACTAAAGTCACGTTATTGCATTCCAAATCACTTTTGCATTCATGCGGTCCAATATCAAAAGCCACACTAATTACATTTTCAAATGATGATGTTGGTTTGTCAATGTCATAACCTGGCTTTTGCCAAACATATTGCAACATAGACTTATATGTAGGTGCTGCAAACTGATTGTAAATCGCAGAGTGTAAATTTCATGATGAAAAAGAGATCATGTATATTCACTTGTGGTTTAGCACATTGTAGTCTTACGAAATCAGTAATTCTTCTGATATAAAGCTTATATTGCCAAAAGAAGTAAACATCAAGGGGTTGGCAATATTTTGTTGTTTTCAGTGGCAATATCTTCAACATAACATCTTTGTTTGGAAAACTTGCATTTAGAAGGATATGATCTGTATGACTTGACCAGGAATCCTACAACAATAGTCTCTTTTCACTTGTACCGAAATCAAGTTTTCGATACTTGGATTACGTCATACTGTGCAACCAATACGTCATCGCGTCTCCATATCTTCTGTGATCTTAGTGAACAGTGCCAAATTCTCTCCTGCGTACCCCTCCCCTTCTTTCCTTTATGCGCTGTGTGCTATCGTGCATCCTCCCCTCTCCTAGTGAACCCTCAAATATAGCTGTGCTTACTAACATCAGATCAGATCATCTGTTTGTCAACCAAAAGGAGTCTAGTCGATATAGCTCAGAGGAGCGTGTTTTGTTCATTGGTCCCTTAGGCCAGGATGGGGCCACAAGGATCGTGCACCCTTACCCTTGGCGGGACTAGTGTGAATGAAAGAGAGTACGTATGTTTTATAATTATTGTTTTGTTAGATGATCGATAAGACTATTGTTTTCTTTTCACAACTTATTTTCAATGTTAAGCTATCTTTTATTTATTTGAATGTTATATCTGACTGTTTTTTTTTACTCTTATTAAATATAAGTTATCTGTTTTTAGTTAACTTTTGCCTATTGATTTAATAGCTAGTCATGTCAGATATGAGTATAAAGTTCCACAGCTTTCTCAAGCGAATATGATTCCCTCTTTCCTTGAAACTTCCACGATTGTAATCTGTGTAGCTTACAATATATTACATGCTTAACAATTTATTAAGGAAAGATGAATTAATCTTTGTCTTTTATGGGCCCGGGCAAAGATATGTTAATTTGAGCAATCTATGTTCTCGACTCAAAGTAATTATTAACCCATTGGTACGATCCAGCATCAACACGCGTGGTTCAATAAATGGTAGTGGTCACTGTGGTTTATGGTACAATAAAATGGTAGCAGATCGCGTAGTTTAAATTTTGGTTTCCAGGTAGAGAGGTTGCGCCGGTGCACATTTGTTACAAGTTTGCCAAGAACTGAAGTTAGAAAACGTTTCATGTGTTCTTTAGTAATTTTTCCACTTTTGCTTGCCTCCACAGAAATGTTTCATGGACATGTTGTTTCAAGTTTCTTTGAAATATTGGACCGAAAGTGCCTTGTGTCTCTTGAAAAGAGATGTACAACTTGTTTGCTAGTCTGTCTGTCATTGATAATGCTACATCAATTGTGTAGCTGTGTGTAGAGCTATGTACAGTGTTACGCGAGGCGTCTGTTAAGCCCCAGCGTATTGATAGCGTGAAGATCACTATTGATTAAGTGGTCTTTGGCCCGAGCGGTTGGCCTTGGTTTTGGAGGAAGAGTTCTACAATTAAACATGTTAAAACACAGTAAACGAAAAATTAACATAATTTATTAAAATAAAGTCAAACATAAAGAGATATTAGATTAATAACATATAAAACAAGTTATTTAAAAACAGCTGAAATCGCCACATTGTCAAACGTAAAAATATTCAAATTATTAAAGTGCTAAAACTCAGAGAGAGAGAAAACAATCATGTTAAAATATTCAACTTTGTTAGCTATTCTAAGTTACTAGGACCATTTGGTCCCATATTTGATTCTAAGTCTTAAAATGACCAACGAAAGATAAACGAATATATATTTTACCCATGTAGTCGCCACCGTCCCGCTGGACCCCGATGGGGGGGGACCGCAATCGGTCCCGCCGCTGTTCTCCTTTTCCACTCAAAAATCCCGGCTTTTATATCATTATCTTCACCTTTCACCATCCCCTAAAGCTCATGGAAGCCCTATTTTCTTGCCCCATCTGTAGTAATATTCCTAGTATGTTCATGGCCAAGTTATATAAGGTGTTTTTAACTTCTTCCCTAATGTGTTTGGGTTATATAAGGTTTCGTAAGAATTTCCTATTAGGTTGAAACTAATAAGTTGTTTTTGATACTATATAAGATTTCGTAAGTGTGTCTTCATTGTTTGACAAATATATTGCTGTGAAAAGTCATTTTATATTAATTTTTCCCTTAGTTTTTTATCTATAAAACACTTATGTATTTTTGGATTGAGATTTCAATCCGCATATAAAGGGTGAATATTTATGCCCTATTTTTTGGTATAATACACATGTATATGTGTCTATCCTTTATTGGCTTTTTATAGTATTTTATTATTATTGCAGTTAGGCCCTAGTGTTGTATAACATACAGACTGCAACACACTAGCTGTAGTTTTCTCTCCTCTATGGGACAGTGTTGATGCTGAAGACATTTCATACTGGAATTGACTCTGGTCACCATTCCAAACATTACCTTTCTCCACACCCTCCTCTGTTATAAACATGTTCACTTCCTCCACAAACTGATGTGCCTTCAGACATATACTATTATCGTCTTCTATGTCCTTAGGTATGACAAATATAGTAATATGCCTGGATGAAATGCCATATTCAGCCTTGAGATAGTCAATAATGAAAATGGAAGCTTTGAAATTGTCCAAGCCAACCATTTTAGCCACTTCTAGTGCAGATGCCAATAGTGAATTGTAGATCTATACCTCCTTGCACTATCAACTTGTAATATTGCATTACAATATTTTCAAAGCAAATAGCTTTTTGCTAGATACATAATTTAGAATTAATGAACAATTTGATTTACTTTTAATGCACTTATAGCACTTCATAAGTTTGCTATAGGAATTGAAGCCACGATTGTAACAATCTTCATAAATGCTCTCTAGTATGCTGTCATCAAATATCTTCTAATACACTGGACCACTACTTTTTGGGTGAAGAGAGTTCGTACTCACTTTGACTTGACTGTTCCTGTTGCTCTGGAGATGAACGTTATGTACTGCTTGAACAACCACCTTTAGGTTCAGGTTGCTCCTGTCCTTCAAAATCAATATATCTATCCAGTGTAATGTCATTTATTTCTGTGTCATCCCCATATATTTCTGAATGATTATGTTAAATAATATATCTGCAAACTCCATATCCTCGACCCAGATGTCATTTACATATTCAGTATGTTACAACTTTGTCCCTAATATTTGGACCATGTTCGTAGGATTAATTATCTACGATATCACTGCACCGTACACAGTAACCCACTTGCAAACACTCCAAGAGACAAATACGTACTGCATCTATACCATTCACGCAACTGGAGCACTGGTTAGTGCAGCTACAATATGCCATTGTTTAATGACGCTCACAGGCAAGTTTTGCATGGAAATGACACAAACCGCTGTAGTTTTAATGATTGCTTGTTATTCTAAGCATGTTTTCGTGAAGATCCAATCCTTCGAGGTCAAAGGTACCCCTTGTGAGTGTTAAACAATTCATCATTTCTCCAGATTATAATTTCAAATAGATAAATAATTAATATAAATTTCAACACATTTACCATAATATTTTCCAAACTCCAATCATCTTCACTAATAAGCCAAAAACGAGCATCTCCTCCATTATTATGAAGTCTAATTGTTCTTGTTATAGTGTCACCAACCATACATTGTCCACATTCAACTGTAGTGCATAAAACTCTATCTTTTTCAGTTAGTGTAATTTCCTCAATGTTCAATAATTCAGTTACTGTGAAAACAACAACAACTTTTTCAAAATACTGTATTCATTTTATTTTATTTACACAAACAAGTGTGCTGCTAAAATGTTCCTTTTAAAAATGATTCTAATTCTACAAGATACTTAAATATTTAAAAAATAATTTAATCTACATTGGATATAAGTATAGAATGGAAATACATTTTTCTTCACAGGCTGTCAACATTGCCATCTCTGAGAATACATAGCAAATATGACTCAATCTGTACCATTTTCTGTTTTTTACAAATCAAAAGTAACTTACTTAACTTAAAACAATAATGGAACATTCCATAAAACAATTATATATTTGATCTGTTGAAAATTCAGTGATGATTAATATAAACAAATCTAATTATCAATTTTTTTTATTGTGAAAAAGAAACCCTTACAGGTCATATTAAACTAAAACGGAATATCTTTAACAGACTCAAAGTATTCGAGAGTGATTTTTATACTAAACTTACTTGTAATGAACACATAAGAATATATGCAAGTAATAAGGAAAACTAAAACATGATTATCTGTTTCAAAATGATTAGCAGGCTTGAAATGACGGTGTTCATGAGAAATGCTTGCCACCACATATATGTATATAAAAACCAATACTTACAAATTGTGGTCAGGTACTAGTCCGAGATCCGGCTGCAAGATTACTACGTTCATCGAGTGTATGAACAAAATTAATTTTTTTTCATAAAATTGTGAATGATTGAATACATTTTTACCGAGTTGCCTAATAAAATTCGGCTGCCAGTATGTTTAATTAAAATATAATTTATTTATTTATTTGAAATAATTTGATTCACTTGTTATTAAAATAAATTATAATCCAGCTTGCAGAAATTGATGTATAGAGGTTGAAAAGTTTTGGTTGCCATTGCATACTTGACCGTAAACCTCCTCACAGCTACAGCAGGCTGTGACACCAATCAGTAATAAAATGGCGGTAAGTACATATTTATTGTTTTATATTGTTCCCTCGCAGCGGGAAGTAAAACCACTGCCCTTTATGTATACTATGTACAATGTATATACAAAAATATATCCAAAAGGTAGTGTTAATATACATTATACGAAACAAATCACAGCATTTATTTTAAATGAACTGAACTTTATTTGAAGCAATATAAAACAATAAATACGTACTTATCGCCATTTTAATACTGATTGGTGCCACAGCCTGCTGTAGCCGTGAGGAGATTTACAGCCAAGTGTACAATGGCAACCAAAACTTTTAAAGCTCTATACATCGATTTCTGTGAACTGGATTATAATTTATTTTAATAACAAGTGAATCAAATTATTTTGAATAAATAAATAAATTATATTTTAATTAAACATACTGGCAGCCAAATTTTAATAGGCAACTCAGCAAAAATGTATTCAGTAATTCACAATTTTATGAAAAAAAATTGATTTTGTTCATACACTTGATGAACGTAGTAATCTTGCAGCCAGATCTTGGACTATACTAATTACAGGAAATCTTAAAAAGATCCACTCTTAGAAAACCAATGTCTCTGTTTGATCACAGAAACTATTAAATCAACCCCAACAACCTACCATGCAGTTATTACTTCATCAACCCTCCCCATAGAACATGATATTGAAAAAGCTGCAGTCATTCAGTATGTATATACCCCATTTGTCTCTCAAGGTGACATGGGAATTTAGTGGGAGTTTCTTAACCAAGCTAATTTAGTTATGCTTTATATTGTTTCAACTAAAGTTCAGTTCATTTAAAATACAGTGATTTGTTTCATATAATGTATATTAACACTACCTTTTGGATATATTTTTTTATATATATTGTATGTAGTACATATAGAGGGCAGTCATAATGTTGGTTGGAAATGAGAGAGATGTTTCTCTTGAAAACTAGTTCCCGTGTTTAAAGAAACATAAAATATGAGGTAAGATGTGAAAATATGACTCATTAATTTACGAATTAAGAACCTCATAATGTTATTTCTCATATTTAACTATGAATAATAGAGGGCACCGCTTCAGGAACGAGGACATCTGCAAGATAACGAGGCTAAAAGATGTAGCAGCATCAGCAATGGGGTTGAAATGGAAATGGGGTGGGGGGTCATGTGCTCCGAATGGATCCAAAAAAGTGGACTTATACAGTGACTATGTGGGAACCCAGAGTAGGGAAAAGGAAAGTGGGAAGGCACAAAAAGCGTTGTAGTGAACTGTTCAAGTGTCATCTAGGAACATTGTGGACTAGAATAGCACAAGACAGACAAAGATGGAAGCAATCCAGAAAAAAGTTAAGTGATAGTCCCAAGGGATTGGTTAACCCGGGGATATAACGTAAGCCACCCTGCAGTCGCAGGAGGCCCTTGCCCCAAATGGGATGATTAAATGGGCTAATTGTAAATTGTAAATTCTAAATAGAGGGCAGTGTTTTTCTTCCCACACATGGTTTGTAATATGTAATATTACAGTATAGTTATTTGGGTTGGTAACTCCGAAATGTAGGAAGTTGAACTTTCAATCATGGTCGCCATTGCTGTAAGACAAAATGCACTATCGCTCAAAAATAAACAAACATATACTTGAAGATAAAAATTATATGCTCAGACCGGGGTTTGAACCCAGGACCTTTAGCTTTCTAGGCCAATCCTCTACCATCGAGCTACCAGAGCACTCCAATCTAAATGCAAAATTTTTCTCTTATACATTGTTGATTCTCGAGTGCTGAATGCTACAAGCATTTGCTCGATAACGCAAATGCGGCTTCTTTCAATATTTTTTATTATTAATTTAATACTTCTCACTGAAGGACAAATTATATTTGTCAGTGGTAGAGCATTGGCCCAGAAAACCAAAGCTCCTGCGATCAAACACCAGCCTGAGTGTATAATTTTTCTCTTCATATATAATTTGTCGTTCAGAGAGAAGTATTAAATTAATAATAAAAACAAACATATTCTTAAAACATTTTTTAATTTTTTCACATCTTCTGGTGAAGCTGTTTTTCACAGTAATTCCTGTGTAATTTTCACATACATATTTCTTTCTCTTCTTCTGTATTACAGATATAAGTCCTATCTTCCAATCGTTTGGGATGTTTCCTCCATTTTCATATATTTCAGAAAGGATTCTTATTAATTGCATAATTTATCAGTATCCAATTTAATAAGTTCTGCTGGAATTCCTTCAACTCCATTTGCCTTGTTACTCATATTTTTTAAAGTTATATAATAACAATTCTCATAATTTCAGAGTCTATTATAATTTTTTCTTCTAAACTCTATTCTTCTAATTCTTCTGTCATATTTACCAAAATTTTCTGCTTATGTTCTGTTAAAATATCCTTGAAATAAGCTTCCAATCTTTTAAGGGAATTATAATCTATAAAATATTTTTCATGGTTATTTTCTTCAAGTTAGTGATTAGAAGGGTTATTTAAAAAGTTCTGCACATGCACAGCTGTTGCAGTGGTGTGATCCATTTGAAATGAGGATCAGTTCTGAATCAGACTTCAGACTAGAAAGCTGTATGTGTGACTGTTGGTTTGTTTCGCTATCTTCTTAATAATTTAGCTTTAAAATGGAAGAGGAAACTGAGTAAGGTCGAATTTCATGTAGCGACCAGCAATCCTACACCAAAATTGAAAATTTACAAGGAAATAACCCAACTAAAATTCACAAAGCTTTGAGAAAGTATTTGGGGGATAGTGTAGTGGATCGTAGAACAGTGTCACGGAAGTCTTCTCATTTCTGTGAAGCTCAAGTAAAGTAATTGAGAACAATCCAAGAAGCAAAAGACCATCAACTGCAAAAGACTACACATCTGAGGATATTGTTAATTATATTTTGAAAAAAAATATCCATGAAAAACATATGATGAAATTGTACATGAGGCCACAATGTCTGTCACTTCAGTTTACAGAATCATTACTTAATCCGTCAGCGTGGAGCGACGTGACATGTACGTGAATGGCAGGTTGAATTCTTCACCAAATGCGGAACGATGTGACGTGTATGCTAGCTACATGCACTGCTTTAAACTGTTATTATGATCTTTGTGTTTACATTCATTATTTACCGTTTATATATATTTTATGTAGAGACTTTAAAGTTTATATTAGTGCATATATTAATCGATGACGGCCCTGAGTTACAAGTTAAAATAATTTTATATTTGCATTTATTCTTGCGGCCTATGACATTTTTCTTATATTTATAACTTGATAAAGGATTTCTTAGAAAAATAAATTCGCCTTTTTTTTTGTAGATCTATCAAATTGAATCTATTTTGAAATCTCTTCATTTTTAATAATAATGTTGCAAAATTCAGTATGTATAAAGGCCCAACAAAGTGATTTCCGATTTATGCTACAGAAATGGCGACAACAGTAAATTTCATACATATATATTTCAATTGATGATATTCTTACATTATGGAAACCAGAAGAAAGACATTGAAATTTAGGGTTGATGAAGGTATTTTAGCACAACAGGTCTCATGTGTAGAAAGACAATTTTTTGAAGGCTCACGACCTAAAATAAGATTTCCAAGGTGTTAGAAAGACACATTTGGAGAAAGCTGCCCCTCCCCTACAAGAAAGAAGGTCAACGCATAGAAGCAATGTGTTTGTAATAAACATGAACAAAGTAAACACAAGGGGGAAAAAATACTCTTTATTGTTGGTGCCCGAGTGTCAAACAGCTGGTTTACGCTTTGAAGATTTATCACACCAATTTTTGAAGTTCATTCTGTTTTTTTTAAGACCCTTCTCTTTGTGTAAATATTTTGTTGTGTTGTTAGGTAGAGATGGTTCTTTGAATTCTTCAAAGAATTCCTAGTGCAATTCACTGTGATACTTATGTAAAAAACTTACAAAGAGGACCTACTTCAACTGTGGCACAACAATCATAAATAAGTCTGCACATGCAGAGATGTTATGTGAGAACCGTAACTAATTTAATTAATTAAATATTATATTAAGGGTTCATCATAAACGAATTGCAAAAACATTTAAATTACTCAAGATATTTCCATTTAAATGCGTTATTGGAATACTGGCACTGAACGGCTGAGTTTAAATACCCGTGATTCTTCTCCCACATTGGCGTATTGCCGGCCATTTAACTCCACCTGCTCTGAAGGGTTAAACTTTCATCATCATCTTCATCCTCTTATCATGTCCTCCTTTCGGAAGGTTGATTCATTGAAACTTTACATATGAGAAATTTTTTACCAGATAGGTTCCTGATCATTTGAGTGAAGATCAGAAAGTGGTCGGAAGAGATTCATAGAAGAATTGCTTCAGTGTTATCAAAAAAGGGGAGCAGATTCTGAAAAGGATTGTTACAATAGATGAAAACTGGATACAAGATTTTGTGACAGAATGAAAGTCTTAGTCGTCTCAATGGAAACATTCAGTCTCCATGCCCTAAAAGTGCTGCTGCCAACAATCAAAGATGAAACTGATGACAGTCATTTCTTATGGCATTAATGGAGTCATAGCCACAGAGAGACTGCCCTAAGAGAGGTCTGTGAAAAGCAGTTTCTGTAAAATATTTTGTGTCCAAAAAATAGTCAGAGAAGGCCTGATATTCTTGCAGCTGATGTTATTTTGCATGATATGCAAAATCACATATTGCCCTAACACTAAGAGAAACGTTTAAAAAATATATGAATGAAAAGTACTGCCCCACCTGCCATACAATCCTGATTTGAGTCCACCAGACTTTGATTTGTTCCTCAAACAGAAGAAATCACTCTGTGGAAAAAGTTTAGGTACCCATGACAATATTTCCAATGAGGTGACCCGAAGCATCAGACAGCTCATCTATGAAGGTGTTCTATCCGGAATACAGAATTTGCCAACATATTGGGAAGATGTTATAAGGAAAAATGGGGATTATATTGAAGACCTATAAAGATATTTTATAAAAGAAACTATTTATTCAATTCCATCTATAGTCGGTTCCAGATGTCTACGGAGCAGTTGTAAACAGTGGTTGTAACGGCAAAAAAGCGCGCTTCACAAGTGGATAAACCTTACGAGTACATCGACACACAATTACGGTTTCATAACATATTTGTTTAACAACAATGAAATGCAATACTGACAATAATAATGAAATTAATAATGATAATAATAATAATAATATAATAGTAATACTAATACTACTATTAACAATAATAAATAATGCTAATACTAATAATGAATACCAATAATAATAATATATTAATAAATAATAATAAATACCAATAATAATATAATATTACTAATAATATAATAAAAATAAATAATACTAATATTAATAATAAATACCAATAATAATAATCTCTAATCGCTGTGTGAGGGTTCTCTTTCAATAACGTTTTATAAACGTTTATAATTGTCTGTATTTCTCCCGAACGAAATCCTTTCCTCTGTTTATGTTTCTTCACAAGAGACATTCCGGAAGGACCTGGCATAGAATTATCGGACATCTTTTCAGAAAGGGATACTGCACTTATTAAAAAAAACACTTGCACATGGCAGCTAAATATATCACATTCACTACTGTAGGCTCAACACTTATTTAATTTTACTGAACATAACGCTTCATTAATACTTAGCACATAAGTGATACTGAGGGAAAAACAAGAACTTGTGTTGTAATAACTAACTAACTCACTGGCACATTCGAAACCGTAGATTCATGGCCGTGCAGACATAAGCTCTCCATACATCCCTATCCTGAGCTAATGTTTTCCAATCATTTCCTGTATAATCTGCTTCCCTCAAATCATAGTTAATGTTATTCTCCACCTCATTCTTGATCTACCAACTGGATGTTTTCCCTCTGGTTTTCCTATAAGAAGTTTCCATGCACGTCTTTCATTCCCCATATGTGCAACATGCCCTGCCCATCGCAGTATATGAGACTTAACTGTTCTTATTATATATGGCTTCCTATAAAGACCATGTAGTTCACTGTTATGTAGTGTTCTCCATTCAACTGTCTGTTCATCTCTCTTTGGTCCAAAAATTTTCCTAAGAACTTTATTCTCAAATACTCGTAATCTCCTTTCTTCCCTTAAAGTAAGAGTCCATGTTTCGCATCCATATAATATAACTGGTAGAATAATAGTTTTACACATTTTCATTTTTACGTTTTTTTAAAGGAGTTGGGACAACAAGAGTCTCTGACTTATATCGTAATATTGTGAATAATGCTGCTGTGGGATTTCCCACCAGACACTTGCAATGCAACCAGCATTTTAAATGAAGGGGAGGGCTGGCTTACTGCTTTGCTCCAAAGACATCTGGAATATGGTATAGTGTGTAGGACTTTGGAATCACCCTTGATATTTTCCATGTTATACCACCTTTTGATTCTGTGCCATAGCTGAGTGGTTAAGGCAAGAAACTTTGGCACAGAGCTATGGGATTTGTGCTGGTTCAAGTCCCCATAAGGGAAGAAATTTTCTCATGGAATTTCGGTCAATATGGTGCCCACCTAGCATCATGAGGCATTTGGGTAGCTACAATAAGTAGCGACTTCTAGTTGAGAAGACCAGCTATAACGGCTGAGGGACCACATATAATCCCTACACTGGCTAGATGATCATATACCTCTTGTGATTCACACATGTAGATGTGAGGCCAGCAGCTGGCTGGAAGGCCATAGGCCTTCTAGGCCTGTTGTGCTTGGAGTTTTTACCACCTTTTACATTTCCAAGATATATGTTACGCGACGCGACTGTTAAGCCCCTGCGTAAAGGTAGCGTTACGTTCCCTATTGTTTAGGTTGTATTAGGCCCGAGCGGTTGGCCTTGGTTTTTGGAGGAAAGGTTCTACAACCTGTGAAATACACATATTAAATCATAATAACCGAAAAATAAACATAATTTATTGAATAAAATCAAACCTGAAGATATATTAATAACATATAAAACATTTATTTAAAAACAGCTGGAATCGCCATATTGTTAAAACGGAAACATATTCGAAATATTGAAATGCTAAAATTTAGAAAGAGAGACCATAATTATTTTAAAATATGCAAAAGAGTCAACTTTGTTCATTATCTTAAGTATCTAGAACCATTTGGTCCCTATTTGAATTCTAAGTCTGAAAATGACCAAAAGTGAAAGAAAGTTTTCATATTACCCATGTAGTCGCCACCGGCCCGCTGGGCCCCGCTGGGGCGGACAGCAATCGGTCCGCTGCCGTTCTCTCTCTTTTTCCCTAAAAAATCCCGGCTTTTATATGATTATCTTCACCTTTCACCATCCCCTAAAGCTAATGGAAGCCTTATTTCTTGCCCCATCTGTAGTAATATTCCTAGTATTTTCATGGTCAATTATATAAGGTGTTTTTAACTTCTTCCCTAATGTGTTTGGGTTACATAAGGTTTCGTAAGAATTTCCTATTAGGTTGAACTAATAAGTTGTTTTTGATATTATATAAGATTTCGTAAGTGTGTCTTCATTGTTTGACAAATATATTGAATTGAAATAGTCATTTTATAATAATTTTTTCCTTAGTTTTTTAACTATAAAACACTTATGTATGTTTGGATTAAGATTTTAATCCGCATTTAAAGGGTGAATATTTATGCCCTATTTTTTGGTATAATACACATGTATAGGTGTCTATTCTTTATCGGCTTTTTGTAGAATATTATTATTATTTCATTTAGGCCCTTAGTGTAGGCGTAACAAATCCCCCCCCTAAATAAGACTGTAGGTTTGAAAAACCGAAAGTCTTTTTTCCTAATCGGACATCTCTCGCCTCTCGGGGTTTTGTCCTGACAATTATGGGAGTGGAACTGACGTCATCAATTGGCGATTCCATCTGTCTTGGAAGTATATTGTTCTCATCCTAAGAGGTTAGATCGTTTTTTATTTGTAAATTGCCCCGGATACCTTTAATTGCGTCGAAATATCGATAAGATCTGTTTGCTTAGTGAGAACACTATACTTAAAAAAAAACACAAAAAATCACACTAATGTTTATGGCTGTAAACAACACAAAAATAATATCGTTTATAAAAATTCTTCTCGTCTTCTTTCTTCTTTCGTATTTAACCTTCTGTGGTTTTTTTGAAACGACGCACTTCACTGTTATTTATTTCCGACGCACTTACATACATTTTGTTACTTTTGTTATGCACTTCGACGGTTTCTTTTTTTTGTGATACCCTTTGACGGTTCGATTCCGTGAACCGGATTACTTGTAAAAAAAAAATATTATCAGACTGTGGTGTCTGTTGTTGCTAGCTTGGAGGTCCAGGTTCATGTCTGCTTGCCTCGATGGAGGATGCGATGCTCTAATGCTCGAGTCCAATGTTTATTTACAGCTGCCGTTGGTCCAGGTAGGCCGTGGATTTAGTTAGGCCTCGTTTCTTTGAACAAAACCCAGTTAGGTCCAAGGAGAACTTGTGAAAGGTTTGATAGGATTTAATCTTGATGTGGAGTTTGTTTTCTTGACTTTTTTTTTATAGAAAAAATTTGGACTGAAGGAAGTTAGGCCAAGGTTTGGCGTCGGAGAAAGTCATTATTATTTTTTTATAACTGCCTGGGTTTGTTCTTTTCTGCTAATGAGGTGTTTGCCCCAGTTAATGGCGAGTCTGGACCTTCACTCTTCTTATGCTCCGACCCGAGATGTGTAGATGGTCCTGGCAGCTGCCCTGCGTCCTTAGATGTACAGGGTGTGGTTGGTCCTTGCAGCGTTTATCTTCTTCCCATCGTGTAGTGTTGTGGTGGTGGCCGCAGGTCCAGGCGTGAAACTGCAACCTTATGCATTTGTGAAAACTTGGGAAAACATTGATTATGGGTTTGGTGCTAGTCCGTACTACATGGGTCCGCAACCCTCTTTTAATTCTTGGTCATTTTAATTTACTTCATTGCTTAGAGGCTTCATTTTCAGCCATCATATCTCCGTTATTATATTAGTCGTCCTGGCTTTAGATTTCATTGTTATCTACATGTATCGTTTAGTTTGGTGCACCCAAGTTCCTATTTGTCCCTTATAGCTAGCCTCAAGTTGCAAAGGAAATGCTCTTATGATTTTGGTCTTATGATTTCTCATGAATCATAAAATTACAATTTGCTTTTCCTACTCTAGAGTCCTGGGTTCGATCGAGTGTGCTCGTCTACACATAAATCGCTAGTGCTTTAAGATGTAAATACTTCTGAGTACGATTATGTAACCTGAAATCCGTCTATCTTTCCCTCGTGAGGTCCTGATTGGGAGAGCATTTCCTTTCTTTAACCCGGGATGCGTATTGCATCTTAAATTCTTTCGCTTCTACTCTGCCTGTCGTTTTCTCGTATTACGCCCACTGAGTTAAACTAATAAAAACTGCGTCTCTGCGTCTTAAATACTCTCGTTCCTAATTGTCTGTCGAATTCTCGTGTTACAGCCTACAAAGTTAACTTAATAAAAATGCGTCTAAATGGTGTTGTTTCCTTAAGTCCTTCCGAATTCGTTCGGCAATATTTTCTTACGCCCTTCCTGATTCGTTCGCAATATCTCATCTGGTTTCTTGAATTTCTGTATTTTAATTTTCCTTTCATAACTCCCGATTATGCGTGGGCTTTATTCCGTGTCTTGGGTCCCCATCTTACCTATGGGTTTAACCTCTCCCTTTGCATTTCTTATCCTTTGGTTTCCTCTTAAATTCCATTTACGTTTTTGAGTTAATTCCTGATCTCATACGTGTAGACTTATTCCCTATCCTACATATGGTTTTAACCTCTGAGTTCATGTCCAACCCTATGTGTTTAACCTCTAATTTTCTGTAATACCTTATGTGTTTAGCCTCTAATTTTCTGTAATACCTTATGTGTTTAACTTCTAATTTCCTGTAGTACCTTATGTGTTTAACCTCTAATTTCTGTGATCTCCCTTTATGTACTACCTTATGTGTTTAACTTCTAATCTCCCGAGATCTCTTTTTATGTATTACCGTATGTGTTTAACCTCTAATTTCCCGAGATCTCCTTTTATGTGTAATAGTCCTACTTTCTTGTATTACTTATGCGTTTAACCTCTCTTCCTACTTTCTTGTATTACTTATGTGTTTAATTTCTCATTTACACGCACCCCTATGTGTCTTAATTTCATGCACTTCCTTAAGTGTTTAACTTTTACTTTCTTGTACTATCCTTAGGTGTTTAACCTCTATTGTATGTAATACCTAATGTGGTTAACTTTTCCTTTTGTATGTAATATCCCTACTTAGGTCAATCTGTCTCTCTTAGCTCTACTCGTCGGTCGCACAATCGTAATATCTGTGTTTCCTTTAGTATTCTTCTTCTTTAGTGTCTCAATCGTATCTGACGTCCCTGTCTATTATTCATGTTCCTTCGTTATGACCATATCTATGTGTGCGTACGACTTCTTCCTCGCGGTTTTCCTGGCATCATCATTTACTCTGGATGGTCCCTGGCCATCGCTTCTTGGGGGCCCCAGACCCTGACTGGGCAACGAGCCTCGAAGGCATGGGCTATGCAACGTTTCCCTTAAAATGCCAACGGTGGCCCTAGTCATGCCTGCCCCCTCCCTTGCGAGATTCCTGTCTCGCAAATAAAGCCGGGTGAGCCAGCGAACGAACCGGGCACGACATGAAGGCGGAGAATGTATTCCGTCTAAAGTGGCCCTGGCCCTTCCTGACACACCCTCTAATTCTGTCGTCCCAGAATTCCCTAATGTTCCTTGTATATAAAGCCGGATGGGCCAGCGACAGAACCGGGCACGACATGAAGGCGGAGAAAGCACTCCGTCTAAAGTGGCCCTGGCCCTTCCTGACACACCCTCTAATTCTGTCGTTCCAGAATTCCCTAATGTTTCTTGTATATAAAGCCGGATGAGCCAGCGACAGAACCGGGCACGACATGAAGGCGGAGAAAGCACTCCGTCTAAAGTGGCCCTGGCCCTTCCTGACACACCCTCTAAGGTGGCCTCACCAAACCCTCGCTCCGTCAGTGGGATGGATTTGATCCGATGTCCCGCGACGTGGTTCATATCTTGCTCACCTCACCTACTGTCACCCGGGTGCCGTTATGTACCATCGATTCCTTCGATTCTTGTTTCGCTTTCGTTTCTGCGTTTCCTATATCCTTTAGTTACCTTAATATCTGTGTTTCCCTTTATTATTAATTCTCCGATGCCTATCTCTCCCTAAACAACGATGTTCCATATGGTCCCTAACGTCAGTGCCAAGCCGGCAAGGTTTTATGGCCAGTGCCCCAAGATCATTTTGGAGATCTCTGTCTCTAGATCATGTCATAACGGGGGTGCCCCACCTTCCGACTTGCACCTGCCTAGCTTGTTGGCGAAGTGTTCAGGCAACTCGCCAAATCTTCGAGGCCAAACCTCTCCAAAAGGGTCCTTAGTCCTTCCCAACTTGTATCCTTGTGTGCGACTATGTCAAAAGTTTCATCTCTGTTTAAGTGTTTCTAACGTCACCTAGCCTAGATTGACCTAAGTTGTAGCCTATCCTTTTATCATCCTTCGTAGGCCTAAATATGAAGAGTCTTAAGCGATCTAGTTTTTATCTATTATCGTAATATGTCATATCCCATATGTGTGTGTGTCTACTACTCGACTGGTCATTAGTCCTAACTGACATGGAACAAGCTCGCAGTACTAGAGAGTCTAGGGCCCTTAGCCCTCCAAACTTTACGAAGCCAGTCCATCTCAGCAGGAACCATTGCCTGCAGAGTGTATTATTTGTTGTGTCATACTCAGTAATAGTATTTTGTGTAACCCCTGGGTTTCCATTTTGAAATTCCACTATTCTACTAGATCGAATAAACAACTCACTGATTGCCAAGTATCCTAATTTTTACCTTCTATATTCTAAGTGTATTATTCAATGCGTTGTAATTCCTACTAAGTTTATTCAATGCGTTGTAATTCCTACTAAGTTTCCATGCCTCTCTGCCGTTCTCTTTCATTTTATGCATAAACATAAGTATGTTCTTGGTATGTCGCTCTTATTTCGTTTTTATTATTATTATTATTATTATTATTATGGTTAATTAATTTACCGTGAATTTATTATTAGTATTATCATTATTATTATTATTATTGTGGTTTAGTAATTTATCGCGAATTATTATTATTATTATCGGTATTATTATTATTATTATGATTATTATTATCGTTATTATTATTATTATGATTATTATTATTATCATTGCTAGTTATAAATTTATTGAGTTTTATTATTATCATTATTTACTTTCCTGGTGATTTATTATTATTATCAGGTTTTTTACTAATTTTCAGGATCTTCATTAATATTAATAGTTTTATTTCTCTGTTTACATCCTATTAATCTCACGTGGATATCATAACTGGTCTCTAGCATCCTATCCTTGAGGGTTATTCGTCGATGTTTGTTTGTCAAGTATCCTAATTTTCACCCCACAAAAAAAAACAACCATGTTACAGCCGAAAGAAAATATTTCTGGGAATAAGTCTATCCGCTCGTTATCATTTCTGTAAGCATCAGTCTAACCTTATTTTAACACGTCTGTAAGCATCTTGGTTCTACTTCCCCTCCGTAATCCTCACTAGCGGAGCTCTATGATTATGCCTAATTTTCGTTTTCCTCCTCCATTCGAGCTCTCTTATTTATACAGAACTTCCATTCTTTTGTTTCCGAAACCTAAATCTGAATTACTGATCAAGCGAGTCCTCCCTTAATTGCGTTAGCCTCCTTGACTTTACTTTCGATTTACTTGACTCATGATTTAGAACCGTCTCCCATTGTAGTCGAAATTTTCACAGAATGCGCTCGCCAGCATTGTTGTAAATCTCTCAACACCGCCTGAGAGGTTAATAAACAAAAATATTTAGTTATTATTTAACCTGAAGTTCGGTCGTCTTCCTTTCTATGATTCTCGAATTGGAAATCCCTCAGTAATGTTATTTCCCTTAGGGAGGTGGGTGGTGTCTGCTTTGTTTTTATTACGCTAATCTCAATTCCCGCTTTTGATCGAATTCTCTCTAATTTATCCGAAATTTTCCATGCCCCTTTTCCATACTCTCTGTTTTCGAAACTAGAATCTACCTTCTTCATTAGTTGAGTTCGTCTTTGATTGGGCTAATTCCCTATTCCCCTCTGTTCGATGTCTCTCTAAGTTTTAAGTTTCCAGGCTCCTTTTCCATTCTGTATTTTACTAAAATGCCACTTTTCCCTAACTGCTAATCCCTTAAGTTGTTACTAATACCTATCATTTATTTATTTTCCATTACGTTTCCTTACGACCGAAAAAAAAATAATAGTATTTATTGCATGTATGTATATGGTGTCCCTCTGAATTGTCTGCTAACTAGATGCTTGTACAATTGAATATTACCCTGAAGGAAGTCAAAACTTTCACTGCCAAAAATAAACACATTCCAGAATCAGCTGAAAGTTTACAGCTATTTGACCTCCTAAATGACTCAGTCTGCATGCACGTAGGCAAGACATGTCTCAAAACAAAATATCTATCAAGATGGCGATTTTTCAATTTCCCACGCTAGTGAGTTCATATTTATTATTCAGAAAACTTTTATTTCCTTGCAAGTTCCCTAATATTATTATTATTTTATTTGTCATCCAGTCTCTTCCATTATCTCGCATTATGAATGTTTGATTTGTACCCGACTTCGTGTGTTGTTTATTATTTTAGTGTGTGTTCTATTATTATTAATTTTAAATCACGCAGCTAGTAGTTCCCTCTGTTTTATATCTACGTTCGATTTTTTTAACTGAAAAACGTTCCTAAATATAATACGGTGCTCGTCATCCCATCATATCCTAGAATACATTCCCAGCGGCAAATCGGTATTAAAAAAAATTCTTTGATATTTTTAAGTATTAATATTCATTTCTACTAACATGGTGGTTAAAGTACTGCGCTATCAGCCGAAAAGTTGGGGGTTCAAGCCCCGGTGTGTTTTTAGGATTCTTTTCCTGACCTAAACCTTCTGGCGGCACTATGCCCTGGGGCCGATTCAGCCTCTAACTGAAATGAGTACCAGACTCTTGTTCTGGGGAGAGGGCGTCCGTCACGCAGGGCTGATAACCCGGCTGACATTAAGTGCTGATTGCCTAGAAATATTGAAAGCCCTAACATTTCCGTCACCTCCAAATCTCCGGTAGGGGAAATATGTTTCTTTAAATGTTACTTTATTTTTCACGGTTATTACTCTATTTACAAATCCCCTGATCTTTTTGTTTTCCAACTTCCTAACTATTTTCCTGCTAGTTTTCGGGTATTCTTTTTTCTTGTAATTAAATTTTTAGTCTTATTAATAATCGTTAATTTATTTTCCCAATATGATCATTCATTGCAAGTTATAATGCGGTTCCTTGAGCCTTACGTGGGCCAAGATTAATTACCAGTGTGGATGCACGCGTTGCTACGTGGGGACTTAAATATCAATCGATTTTATCTTCTTGTATTTATGTCAATAATATTTTTGATTATTAGCCCGACTATAAGTAGAATTTCATTTGATTGAGGTCGATAGAGTTAGTTTTCTACGGGGTGGCTGTGTAATGGTTAATATAGTCTCCGTTAGATGTCTCTGTTGCCAATTGAAGAAAATTACACGTCTCCCACTTCCATTTTTCCCTAACAAGCAAGCTACCGAGTTAATAAACCATAAAATAATTTTCCGTATCCTACCTTTATCCATGATTTAGCAAGATACCCAAGATCGTGTTTTTACATGAATATATATATAATAAAAAAAAAATGAATGTTTACATAGTGCAAACGTGGTACGAGCGTTTTAGTGCATTAGTGGCGTAAGTATAAGATGTGTCTGCCATCTTGTTTGCTTAAAATCTTTCCCAAAAATATGATAAAAATTTCAATATACCAGAAATAAATTTCCAATCTAGTGGCGGTGTAAAGCAACCTGCGATCCCTTTGATGCTTATCAGAAATGATTTATGTGTACCTATGATCGTGCCACACGTCTACCGATAGATCGAAATAATAAATTATTGTCATTATACCCGTACAATTTTTAAACATTGGATGAGATATTGCCACACAACAAAAAAAATACGATTTCACTTTCATTAAAACACTCTACAAATATTCAAAATAGAAAATATCATAACCTAGGTAAACAAACAATAAAACAAAATATATATCCTCTAACTGAGACAACACCATTTGAATTCATAACACTTTTATGTATCCAAAAAAAAAATCAAGTTCTAAAAATGAACATAACATATATCATAGCCTAGAAAAGTTAATGTACATATAAATGTCTGCCTATTAAGAAAACATACAACACTAAAAAAAAATGATTAACAACACCAAATTGTCTTATGTATCCAAAAGTTTACCCATTGTAAAAAAAAAGCCTTAATTATGCCTAGAAAATAAAACAATTATCGAAAAAAAAAATCAATACCAAAAAATATAACAAAAAAAAAACAGCGATATTATTCAAACTTTTACCCATTGTCCCTAAACATCCTAAAATTAGATCCAAAAAAAAACAAAATAACATAATCCAAAGCCAGTTCTTAATAATAATGTCCCAAAGTTGAAGCTTTTCTGGTTTCTCTCTGTTTTAAAAGACATAGTTTATTCATTAGTACCGAATGTGACTCCGATTGAAAAAAGAAAAAAAACATGTAGATTTTTTGTATACGAATTGAAGGTTAATTTTGTGGTTTAAGGTTCGTTTCTTTTATCCGTGAATCATAATAGAACATTATTTTCACGAATATCCCACCGCCAGCCAACAGAATGTTACGCGACGCGACTGTTAAGCCCCTGTGTAAAGGTAGCGTTACGTTCCCTATTGTTTAGGTTGTATTAGGCCCGAGCGGTTGGCCTTGGTTTTTGGAGGAAAGGTTCTACAACCTGTGAAATACACATATTAAATCATAATAACCGAAAAATAAACATAATTTATTGAATAAAATCAAACCTGAAGATATATTAATAACATATAAAACATTTATTTAAAAACAGCTGGAATCGCCATATTGTTAAAACGGGAAACATATTCGCAAATATTGAAATGCTAAAATTTAGAAAGAGAGACCATAATTATTTTTAAAATATGCAAAAGAGTCAACTTTGTTCATTATCTTAAGTATCTAGGACCATTTGGTCCCTATTTGAATTCTAAGTCGTGAAAATGACCAAAAGTGAACAGAAAAGTTTTCATATTACCCATGTAGTCGCCACCGGCCAAGCTGGGCCCCGCTGGGGCGGACAGCAATCGGTCCGTTGCCGTTCTCTCTCTTTTTCCCTAAAAAAATCCCGGCTTTTATATGATTATCTTCACCTTTCACCATCCCCTAAAGCTAATGGATGCCTTATTTCTTGCCGCCATCTGTAGTAAGTATTCTAATTATTTCACATGGTCAAAAATTATATAGAGTGTGTTTTGAAGACTTGCGTTCCCTACTGTGTTTGTAAATTGTGTAGTTAGCATAAGGTGTTCGGGGTAAGAATTTCCTATTAGGTTGAACTAATAAGTTGTTTTTGATATTATATAAGATTTCGTAAGTGTGTCTTCATTGTTTGACAAATATATTGAATTGAAATAGTCATTTTATAATAATTTTTTCCTTAGTTTTTTATCTATAAAACACTTATGTATGTTTGGATTAAGATTTTAATCCGCATTTAAAGGGTGAATATTTATGCCCTATTTTTTGGTATAATACACATGTATAGGTGTCTATTCTTTATCGGCTTTTTGTAGAATATTATTATTATTTCATTTAGGCCCTTAGTGTAGGCGTAACAATATATATTTCCTTAATAAAATCAAGCACAGGTTACATTGTCACCCAGATGTACCTTACAATGTTTCAACCTCACTGATTCTACTATTTGTTGCTAGTGTAACAATTTTGAAGAAGATCTGAAATATTACTTTTTAAACTGCCTTCTACAAATTTTGACGAAGATCTGAAATATTACCTTATAAACTGCCTTCTACAAATCTTCAAAGAGAGATTATCAGTTGCCTTTTGAGAAAGTACTACAGCACATACCTTTTACAACTTATCTTTGGATTTTGACAGCTGTAATATACTGTAAACACTATGCATTATAATCCATTTCATATAATAAGGAAAAATTGCTAGTGTAAACTCATTGTTAACAAACAGATGGAAACAAGATAGAAATTGGTGCTCTATTTCCTAGTCTTTTATAAATACTTAAGGTAAGATTTAAATTCTGTGATAACAATTCAAATCATTCTCACATAACTTTAAACTAAAAAGTTTATAGTACCGGTACAAAATAGTTCTGCTGCCTTTTAACTGCCAAGATAATGTACAGTAAAATACTGTCAGACAGTTCAATTAAAAGTTATTGGATAGGATCCTGACTATGTATTAATTTGGAAGAATTATTGGATTCTGTATACACAATGGAATATGTGAAATTGACAGACAAAATAAGAAATGAAATTATAACAGTAGGTGAAAGAAAGATGATATTGGAAATTATAAGAAGAAGGGAAATAAATTACTTGGGGCAATGACAGAATAATCTGCCTACTTAAGAATGCACTTGAATGAATGACAAATGGAATAAATGTCCAGAGAAGAAGAAGAAGTAGAGAAAAGCAGAGAGAAAGAAGAGTGGAATTTGCTAAATTTGCAGAGAAAGATCTCTCATGAGCTCAAAACAATGATTAATGAAAATTAATGTAAAAAATATCATATGTAAAATATACCTTTCAGTTGTGGTGCTTCCCTATGTGCAAGCAATGTAACAGTGACTTTCCTTCCTCCAGCAACAAAAATATTTAAACTTTCTTTTTCATTTTCTAAACTATCTGCACAGAATATAACTTTAATTTTCAGAGAAAGACCAGGAGCTATCATCTTTGTAAATCCAGGCAACAACTCAAATTCAATATGGAATTTTGAATGTTTTGGTAATGGCATAATCTGAAATCTTCCAACAGTGTTGCTTACATTTTTTAGATTGAAACATTTCTGAAAGAGACATTTAGGTTTTAACACTTGTTTCCAAAGCATGTTAGAATATTCAGTCAATAACATTCTTATTTGTACATTTTGAATCTTACCTCTACCATTAAATAAAAAGCTATTCAATTTTTTTTTTCAATATTTCAATTTTAAGAAACCATCTTTACAAATTTCTACTTTATAGAATATACTTCAATTACAATTTTAAATTTTTTTAATGTATTTACAAAATGTATTTTATCAATTTCGAAAATTAATTGTCTGTATCACTTTGTACTTGTGGCAGTCCTCTAATGAGAATGTTTTATATAATAAATATAAATAAAAATATAATTTATAAAATTAATCAAAAGAACTTATTATCTTTTTAATTTAGTTTCTTTACTTGTACCACTTGAAATAACACAAAGTAAAGTATTAAAATAAATATGGGGTAGGTGCTATTGTCCTCAACTAGATTAAAATTTTAAAGAAATATATATTTAAGAACTGCAGGCCTTTTGGAAATCGGCTTCTATGATCAGCTGAAAGAAAATATGCTACTAACTGTTAATGATGTTTTGCAACACTTTTGACATAAGCGGCTTCCAGCATCGTCAATAGTTACTGACTGTTGTTTTGTAATTTCGTACAGAGGGTTGTATGAGTTGGGCGTGTTCTCATTTAAAATTAAACCATTGTTTATATCCTTTAAAATTTCAAGTTCCTCTAGTATGTTTTATCTTCGCCAGAATTATTTCTTCATGAACTACTTTAACAATGTTTTCTATTGTATCCATGCGGTGCCCGGTGTTGATGATGTGTTTAGCATAGCTAGATTTATTTCCTGCATATATGAAATCTTTAAAGTGTTCTTTGTATCCCATATTGAAACTTCTGCTGGTTCTGCCCATATAGAATTTATTATAATCAATGATGCTGAAGTCAAAAACATCACAAAACAACAACAATATTTAGTAGAATATATCCTTTCTGCTAATGATGGAAGCCAGTTTCTGAAAGACATACAGCTCTTTTTTTTTTTTAATTTTTAATCTAGTTGGGGACGATGGAACCTGCCAGGTATTTATTTTAATATTTTATTTTATAACTATTTACCTGAATGGAGTTTTAGTATGAATTTTATCAATATTGACACTTGAAATAAAAAAGAAAACTGTATTAGCAGTTATCACTGAAAAAAAAATAGGCTACTTGCTTGAATATCCTTAAGCACCGATTATATCAGATTTTCTTTAATACAAACAATGTGTTTTCTACATATTAAACAGTATTTACTTCTTCCTCTTCTTTTGAAGAAATTATCTCTTTTCTAATCCTCTTTTCAAAATAGTCTACAAATGGTGTATAAAATTCTGTAACGGGTAGGTTATATTTGAAGAGAAAAATTTTCACCTAGACCGAGACTCGAACCCATATGTTTCCCAAGCATTTTTGCATGTTCCAAAATAACCAGTCCCTATTGGTATATGGTATACATTTTCTAGCTAGAATATACAACCCTTTCACATTATCATTTTTAGGACATACTATTCATTTGTTTTCACAATTTTATTACAAGGTCAGATAACTTCTCCAGATTATTTCTCCTATCAGAATCAAAACCAGCTCTTCAAATACACATGTCTCCAAACAATGTTATGACATGAAATTATAATTTCATAATTATGGCAAAGAAGTCATCCTACAGTGGATTCTATTATATTGTGGGATCTTGGACAATGAAACAGTTAATTTCCTTGCGAAGAAAGGTTCCCTGATAACACAATCACAAACACCAAAACCTATATCTTATATTTCAACTAAAAGGCATATAAAATAAAAAATCCCAAGTGCATTAATAACAACAGACTTCCATCCACAACAGACAAGAAATGGGAATGCTTCCTTCACAACATCAACTCCACACCAGAACTTCCACAGAAGACAACAGTTGCACAATTCAGATTAACTACAGATCATGACTACCTTGAAAAACACTTATACAAGATCAATATATTGTCTAACCAAGATGCATTCTATGCAACCACCCAGAGAAGGAAATGGATGTCAAACACATCAACATCTCTACAGCCATCAAACAGGAAACTTCAAAAACTTTAAGGTACTGGAGAGCAAGACTGCTAATGATTTCAGTGTTAGATGCAGCACATTAGACACCAACCAACCAACAATTTTATTACAGATTTAGGAGCATCTTACCCCATGAATAAGTAAGTGTGTTTCATTTTTATATTTGAAGAGAAACATTTTTGCCCAGACCGAGACTCAAACCCGGGACCTTTGGCTTTCTAGGCCAATGCTCTACCATCTGAGCTATTGGGGCGAGTTCCGATCTAGATGCAAATTTTTCTCTTATATACGTTGTAATTCCCAGCACCAAATGCTATGAAGTCTTTGCTTCTATCTTTGCAAATGGCGGCTTCTTAGTTAAGAAGATATTTATCGGGAATTTAAACACTACTTTATAAAGCCAGTGGGGCTTCAATTGATGTTTTTATTATTAATTTAACACTTCTCACTGAAGGATAAATTATATTTGAAGAGAAAAATTTTCGCCCAGACCGAGACTCGAACCCGGGACCTTTGGCTTTCTAGGCCAATGCTTTACCATCTGAGCTATTAGGGCAAGTTCTGATCTAGACACAAATTTTTCTCTTATATACATTGTAATTCCCAGCACAAATATAATTTTACATTTTCTTCTAAAAGTAAAAGAAGAAAATTTAGAAATTCACTTATCATCCATTAAAACACCATAAGTTTCAAAAAATTTTTAAAGATTTCAACATAAGGTTAGTACCCAAAAATGACTTCAGCATCAGTAGACTGATTAGACCAAATAAGAATGAGAAAATTAAAGAAGAAAACAAATCAGGGATTTATCAAATTAAATGTGAAGAATGTGAGAAATTCTACATAGGAAAAACTAAGAGAAATTTGAAAACTAGAGTGAAAGACATCTCAGGAATGTCAAGAAAGGGGAAGTAGAAAAATCTGCAGTGGCTGCCCATGCATGGTCTGAAAAGCATCTTATCGAGAAAGAAGCTAAATAATTAAAACAAATAGAAAAACCAAAAGAACTTACTGTTTGGGAAAAGATCTACATTCAAAAGAGCGAAAAGAAGAAATTGATGAACTTTGAAATTCCCGGTGAGAATGACCTGGTTTCAAGGTTTTTCAGTCAGCCAATGGAAGGAGCAAAGGACAGCTCTTCAAGATGACAGAACAACGGTCGTGATGGTACTGAGGATGGAACAGAAACTATGTTCCGAAACTAGTTTATAGTCAAATAAGAAGAATAATATGAGGTGAGTGATAAAACATTCTACCTTAATAATATTTTCCATGTTTAAATATTTCTATCTCTACTCTTTCAATTGTGCCAAAGAAGTTCATTTTGATTTTTCTAGGAAAATAAATTTGTGAAGAAGTCTTGTTTCCTATTTGTAAATACTTTTACAAATACAATTCCTTTCATCAATTTTGACTGTTATACAGCCTTTTTTGGAATATTCTTCTGTGACATCAGTGTTACAAAGTTATATCTGATCATGTGATCCATAGTTACATTTTTAAACAATCGATGGTTTTGTGAGTAACTAATTTAAGGATTTTCTATTTCTTTATTTAACATAAATAATTATTTCAAATTATTAAGCATTTTTTTTTGTAAGATAAATTAAAATGTTACATACCTCTCCTCATAACTAGTCATCTAAGTATATCGTATTTTCAAAGCCTTGGCGGCTTCATCTTCAGTACTATCTTGACGACTGATGTTATGTCAATCAGGACTTAACATAGTACTGAAGATGAAGCTGCCAAGGCTTTGAAATCACAATATACTACTTAGATGACTGGTTATGAGGAGAGGTATGAAACATTTTAATTTATCTTAAAGTAAACATCACAGTGATTTATTCCTATAAAAGTTCAATTTTTTCTTGGAATTTATTGATAAATTTCTTAACAATTTTAATGATTTGTATGTCTGTATTATGTATTTTTCTGTCATAATTATCATTAATTATTCCTAATACTTTTTCTCATTGAAAATCCTCAACAGCATTATTTGGAAATATATATTTTTTTTTACCTCAGAGCAGAGTCCTTCTCTTTTGTCCATACTGTACTGTGCTATGTCAAATATGAACAAAAATACATTACCTCTAGTTTTTTACCAAAAGTAATACCGCGAGTGATTTCCTAATTTATCTAGAGAATTTGTAAATCAAGAGTGGCATTTGTTAGGACTATTTAATGAATTAAATTAAGCTGTTTACTCACAAAATCATTATTTAAATATAGTTATTTTAAAATATTTATATATTTAATGTAAACAGCAATGTTTGAAAACAAATGAGAAATGTTTGTTATGTTTCACTTGTTCATCACTGCAACCAGATTATATTATTTATTGCCAAAGGATCGCAATATTTTAAGAATGCACCTTTGGAGAAAAAAAATGAAACACATCAAACTGTTTATAACCAACATTATAGGTTATTAATTAATCTCTGATATCCTATGATGTAGATATGTCAATTATATTTTTCTGGAATGTAAATACCTGGGAAATAATACTTTTAAGAAAGTGCAAACAGTGGTTTATTTTCTTCTGTTTTTTTTTTGTGGTGTAATCAATTGCTACAAATGTTTTTCTACTATATCCTGCAAGTAGTATCTGCTTACATTCGTGCACTACATATACAATCTGGGAGCCACTTGCATTCTAGGATTCTTACATCTTAATATATAAATTGTTATATTCAATGTATTTCTTAGAGAGTCAGTCACTGCAAAATAATACTCTGACCTATTCAGAATGTTAAAAAGGAGCTTGATTTTAATATGACAACATTAAATTGATAAAATCGAAGTGAAAAACGACTGTGATTGGTTGTAAATTAAAATTCATGGAATTGTGATTGGTCATTAACTCCCGTTTGGGCATGACTTAAATAGTCAATTTAACTTTATAGAGAAACATACCCATATGTTTATCAAATGGATGTATACAAATACTACCACATTCATTAAGTTTGTAATTATCCTAATTAGGCTGTATTCATTCTTTGGTGCCAATCTTATATTAAACTTTTTTAATTTCTTTTTTAAACTTGTGGTATTTCAACGGATGGTAAGTGAATTTCTTAAATTTGATATTCTCTTCTGATTGTTTTATAAGAGTCCTTTAGTTAATTAATTTTTGTCTTTTAAACTTGTTTATTTTCTTGTGTAAATTAATAATTAAATAATTCAAATAATTAAAACTAACAAAAATGAAAATTTTAAGAAAACAAATCAGGAATTTATCAGATCAAATGCAGGGATTGCGACAAAATTTACATAGGAAAAACAAAAAGAAATTTGAAAACAAGGGTTAAAGAACATCTTAAAAATGTCAAAAATGGTGAAGTGGAAAAGTCAGCAGTAGCTACTCATGCTTGGTCTGAAAAGCATTTAATTGACACAAAAGCCTATCCAATTAAAAAGTAGAAAAACAAAAAGAATTCACGGTTTGGTAAAAAAGTCCACATTCAAAAAATACAAGAAAGAAAAACTAATGAACTTCGAAATTCTCACTGATTCTGATTTGATCCAGAGGTTCATCGGTCCACCAACAGAGGAAGGAAGAAGCAGTTCTCCTGATTGACATAACATCAGTCGACAAGATATTACTGAAGATGAAGTTGCCCAGGCTTCAAAACAGGTATAATTAGAAGACTGTATATGAGGTGAGGTATAAAATATTTTAATTTAAATCTTAAATTAAACCTCATAGTAATTTTTTCCTATAAAAGTTCAATATAAGGAATTACAAGTTCAATTCCTACCAAGTCATTAGGAAAGTGGCTACCATTGGAAAGGAAATTAAAGCTGTCAGTGCAGTGGCATAAAAATGAACTTTAGATATGTACTGGAAAAAATTTCAGGTATAGGAACTTACTCTACATGGTTGTGATTAGCTTCATACCAGAAATACATGATTTTAAAATAAGGCTCATATGTGAAATAAGGCTCATTTTCATAATTTTTGGTATAAATAATTCATTGATAAAATTATATCCATTTTTTTATATCCATTTGCAACTCACTGCCTTGAAGGTAAAAGTAAGAAAACCTTTGGGATGGTAGGAGGTTAAGATTTCCACCTTTGGAGATAATCGGCATGTGATGTCAACAGGATTGTCAGAACTCTATGAGCCCATGTTTACTTCCAGAACATTTCCATTAATCCCAGGGTCATGATACTGTCAGAAGGTTTAGGCCAATTTTAAATATTCCAACCACATTGGAAATCAGACTCATAATCTCCTTGCCTGAACTAATTGCCTTAACCAATTACATTGCAGTCATATTATATTCATCCAAAGGAAATCCTAGTTAAAAAACATGTAGCCTATACCTGCCCTAACTAACTGGGGGTTCACTAGACTATTCTTGAAATTAGTTTTAACATATTTTAATGTGATGCAAAGATTGAGTGAGTTCTCTCAAGCGGTAGCAGTTAAGATTGTATTTGGGGGGTGCTGGATTCAAACCCCAGTGCCGACCTACCTGACAAAGATTTTATCTTGGTTTTCCTCAACCATCAAAGCAAATGCTGGGTTGGAATTTCATTACCAGGACCCATTTCATCATATCCTCTATTTCAAAATATCATTAAAAAATACAATTTTAAAAGAGTTTACAAATAAGAAAAAAATACAAAGTGTAAACAAATGCTATTGGAATAACAAACATATTTCTCTTGCCATAATAACACTCGGAACATGTAACTTTTGGATTGACTAGTCAGCTTCTACCAGAATTTGTGTATTGCTGATTGATCCACCAGCAGCAAGAGACATGAAAATAAGCTGTTTTCCCCTCACCTCTCACGGCTCTTTGAATCTGACAAACTGTTTTCAGAGGTTCATGTCTTTTATGTCTTTTGGGCTAAATGGCCCTGGTCTGGTTTTATTAACACTCAATGTTTTGTCTACTACTGCGGTAGGCATCCTCAGGAGATTTCAGAAGGTTCATCAGAAGAAAATGCAGCTCTGCGCTTCTAAAGCACACCTGCTTGAAATTTCCCCGGCATAAATAAATCTGACTATTTAAGAGAGTTGTTAAATAAAGTACAAATAGACCGTCTGTCATTACAACTATTCTTTATTTTTAATTAATAGATTTTTCTTGGGGGTTCGCTGAATCAGTGAGCATATAGGAAGTATCGCCACCGGTACACACTTATATCACTTCCAGAATACTTACAAATTTTCTTATTCATATATAGTTTGTTCATTAACCCATTGGAGACTTTTAACGAGTCTCCCTCGTGAGCAGGTAAAAAGTCCAAACGGCTCCACCACGACCTACACTCATTGTTGTGTTATAATCTTCACTGTAAGAAGTTAGGTTTATTTAGTGGTTTAAATTTTCGGTTCACCATCAGTAAAATTTGTTGTTTGTTTATGTAAAGTAAATATGTATAGGCCTAGTGTATTATATAGTTTATTTTAGTTATTATTTATAGAATAGTAGACTATAGTTGTGGGCATTTATTACGGTAAAATATAAGTGAATGTAAATTCAGTGTTTATTTGTTAAACTTCATAGTTGTAAATATGTCTGCAAATAGGAGAGAACGTATTGCTATTGAGAAACTAAGTGAAGCAGTGAATGAAATGTTATGTGACAGTGATTGTAGTGAGTTATCATGGAACGAAGATTCGGACGATGAAATAATATACAGTGACAACGTAACCGTGCTGGCTACTGATGGCATAAATACTAGGTGAGTTTCGTCCAGGTTTTATCTATAGTATTTTATAATTTACAGGTCGATATATAACTAAGATAATTAGAGAATATACGAAGAACTTTTCTTATTTTATAATGTATAGGTCTATGCTTATTTATATTACATATATTTATTTGTATTATGTACAGTATTATATTGCGTTTGTTATTTTTTTCCAGTCTTGTTTGAACATATGATTTATGTTTACTTTCAAGGCAATGTCCGAGAACTGTTACAAAAAGATGGTTTTTGAAATGTTTGTCAACTTTCACAGCCTTGAAAATAACAAAACATAACGGTTTACAATGCACAAAAGAGGGTAGCAGGCAGGCCACATTCCTTTGCTATTCGTAAAAGTACAAGATACTAAAAGAAATTCAGGGGTAAACAAAATATCTGAAAACATAAGTGACAGAACACAGTATGTGTATTTTGTATCCTGATTTAAAGTCCAGCGCAGCCGGAGTAGCGGTGAGGAGATTTAAATGGGTTCCCAGTGAACATGCTAGGCGCTTTAAACGTGTCTCCAGTGGGTTAATATGAAAATAAAGTAACTGATGATGATAAAATAGATAAATACCTCATATTTTATTCCTATGTTATAATCAGTGAATTCAATGACGTTGGGTAATGCTTCAAATATTATTCCAGTTCTCATTGAATGTCTACATTTTTTAACATGAGGCACATTAATGAATGTGGTCTCTGAAACAGCTAAACTTCTGTATGGTTGAACTGGTGCAAGTTTGTTTAAAAAATTGTATTTATTCTCTATATCAGTACTCCTCAAAACACCTGATGTTTGACACTGAAGAATATCTGTTGAGTAAATATTATGATTAATTTATTTTTCTTTTTAAAAAAATAAACACTTAAGCTAAAATCTACTAATTATTATCATGTGATTTGTGCATGATTTCTTGGTTTGTGCGAAAATAAATTTTTAATTAAAACAAACAGTCAAAATCAAATATATTGTCATAACTAGAATTGTCAAAATAATTATTTCAATTACTTTTCCCAGCATTTATGTTGGTCAGCATTTTACTGGTTTGGTCAAAACATAATTTAAAACTTGATTCTTCAGAAAATATTATTAGACTCGAGGCTAGGTTCAGATTTACTTCCCCTTGACAGTCTATACTTTTACAGGTAAAGTTATTTAAAGATTTTTTAATACTATCTCTTTTTCATCATTTATGCACAAAGTTATTATTTAATGGTTTATTTTAAGAGGTAATATTTTGAGGTTCTTTTAATCAAGCTTTTTTGAGTCTGGAAACATCTTACCTCAATTTAATTTTGATTTGTTCTCGAACATGTTTCAATATAATCTTCTATATCATCTTCAAGTCCAGACTGATGAGTTTTATGTTGTGAACCCTGGATGTCGATATCAGCTCCCTCTTCCGGCTGGCCAAAGAACCTCCAAACTAGGTCACATTCAGCAGGAATTTCTCTATTTATTCTTCTAAATGTAAATTTTTTCCCAAATGGTGAGTTCTTTTGTATTTTCTAACTGTTTTAATAATTTAGTGTTCAAATTTACATTGTGTTTTTCGGCCCAAACACGAGCAGCAACTGCAGATTTCTCTATTTCCCCATTTTTACAATTCATATATCATCTTTGGACACACAATAAATTCCAAAAGATATTTGGCAAATTTAATATTAAATTAGCATCAAAAAAGACCACAGTTTAAATAAACTAATAAAAACCAACAAAAATGAAAAAAAACTGATCAAAGTAAAAAATCAGGAATATATCAAACTGAATATACTGATTGTGAAAAGATATATATATATATAGGGAAAACAAAAAGAAAACTGAAAATTAGAACCAAGGAACACATAAAAAATGGGGAAATAGAAAAATCTGTAGTTACTGCTCATGTTTGGGCCGAAAACACAATGTAAATTTGAACATTAAATTATTAAAACAGTTAGAAAATACAAAGGAACTCATCATTTGGGGAAAAAATTACATTCAGAAGAACAAAAATAGAATTATGAATTTCGAAATTCCTGCTGAATGTGACCTAGTTTGGAGGTTCTTCGGCCAGCCGGAAGAGGGAGCTGATATCGACATCCAGGGTTCACAACATAAAACTCATCAGTCTGGACAAGCTGAAGATGATGTAGAAGATTATATCGAAATATGTTCGAGAACAAATCAACATTAGATTGAGGTAAGATGTTTCTAGACTCAAAAAAACTTGAGTTATTATTTAGTTTGCTCTAAGCCAAAATTACCTACACATGTTAACAATTTTACTAGATTTTCAGTGTCTAAATTGATAATTGGGAGAAGTAATTCTTATATTTGAATTAATGTTGGGAAGTAATTCTTACTAAGTGGAAATAGATGCCAAGATATTTATTTTCAAGATAAAATTATCTTATAGTGCAATAAAATAATTGAAGACACTTTTACAAGAATTGTCATGATTAAAAATTTGTATATTTAAACCTTAACCCTAAACATGATATTTCTGTGATATTAACAATAGGTCTCCATGAACACTTAAAATTAGCAATGTTTCATAATCTAAAAAATTAAAATAAAATCAAAATGATTGCTAATTTGCATTCTACTAACTCAACTTACAATTGGTTATCATAAAATTACCCTCTTCTTCTTCAAATGGCCTACTTTTTTAGTTAGCTCATTAAGAATCTCGCATTCCTGCATTCCAATACAATTTGATAAATCACTAATTTTTTTTTGTTTTACGTTATCTAGTCTCTTACATATGAAATTGTCAACATTTATTGATGTTCCTTGTGTTCTGCATATTGTACACTTGTCAGAGTTATAAATTTTAATTTTATTTAGATGAACAGTCAAACAGTCATGTATTTTTTTTTAAACTGAACCTTGCCATTGTTTCCTCCCATCCATGATTGTTGTTGTTTATTGGCCAGTCTAGATGGATATAGGGCCATTGTTTATTTATGATATCATTTATTTTTCATTTATTTGTTTTTTATTAATATTTTGAATTCTTGTGGTTCCACTTTTGATTTGTTTTATGTCTGTAAGGTGGTTCCATTTTATGCTAGTAGATCTGCCATCTCATTACCAAACAATCCTACATGGGAAAATATCCATTGTACTAATAATAAGAAGAAAGGTTCGCCCTAATGGGCATTGATTGATTGTCACAGTCTTTACTGTAGTCGTTCAGCGATTTTGTGTTTCTTGGGCATTTCAGTATATGATATCAGTCGCACTGTCCACCACACAATTCACACATGCACTTCTCACTAGATTCGTGATATTTCTTGATTCTGCACACCTTATGATGAAAGCCATGAATCACATATTGTGTTACAACATGTCTTAGCTCTTGGCTGGCTTTTGTCCAGTTCCTGTCCAGCATAGCTCCTGAGGTACAAATCAGCACCTATCATTCTCTGTTTTCTCTCCTGTTGTTTAAATGTTCTTGGTAAGGGCTAGTAGCATTCTCAGTCATAGATCTTCTATGTAGTATGTTTCCTTTGTGAGTTCGTAGATGAGTCGTGAGGGTGCAGTTTTCCCCACTTTCAGTGCTGTTTTTAGGAAGTGGAATATCCATTGTACTGCTAAGTGTTAAAATTTTTGTTAAATGTCATAGGCCTTTTTTAATTTTTGATATGTCTGCACTTTTGGTGTTTTGTTGGAAGTAATTATCTGAGTAAGTGATTTAGAATCCACGAAAATCACTACTTTTTCAAATTCATTTTGGGGATATAATAGTTAAGGGAAATTATTCAAATTATAATAATTTAAGAGCTATTTTACATAAAACTAAAATCATTATACATTAACTTTAGTATACTTCATGTTGAAAAGATGAGAGTACATTTTTGCATATCATTGCTTCTATTTTAGAAGACTTAATGTCATCATTATTAAGATTCATTATAAACTCCGTTGAGGTGTTATTCACAATTTAGAATTATAATATAAAATTATATACCTTTTAGGTCCATCTCCTCAACCATTGAAACATGAAGTTACTGTAGACCTTTCGGGACTAGTCCCATCATCAGCAGAAAGTGAGTCTGCATCCACTGGCCTGCTATTAAACGAGAACATACTCAGTACTTCAAACTCACTATTTAAAGTTATAGCGGACCAGCCAGTCTTATATTCAAAGCCAGTGGATGCAGACCCACTTTCTGCTGATGATGGGACTAGTCCCGAAAAGCCTACAGTAACTTCATGTTTCAACGGTTGAGGAGACAGACCTAAAAGGTATATAATTTTATATTATAATTCTAAATTGTAAGATTTAATGTATTTTCATTATTCACAGCATGCTTAAATTAAATATAAATTAAGTTTATAATAAAGTGTTATTATTTTTAAAATGGATGAGTTGGAGGATTCTCATTAATCCATTCATGTGTGTCACTAATTAGATGTCCTTTGGTGCTGTCCAATATGGATGCAGGTTAAATATATCAGCAGTGGAAGAGTGGAAGGCTGCAAGGTTGCCATGTCTTATTACTTTTTTTTTTGCCAACTTTGTTGGAAGCCTTCTCTTCTTTTTCTTGTGGACATAGATTTTTTTTTAAATATTTCTTCTCCTTTAGCTGTCCCTTCCATTTGGTATGTTGACAATTCAAGAAATAGTGTCTCTTATATCTCTCAGAATAATAATGTTTCAAAATATTATCATACTTTGTGGTCTTACCAATTGAACAGCTAATTCTTTCATCAACTTCTATCTAGTGACTAGTGGACCCAGCAGACATTGTCCTGCCCGAATGTTCAATTCTCATGTCATGGTGTTGGATGATAAAAATATAAATTACTTTTTTACTATAAAATTCACTAATTAATAAGTTCACAAGAAAACTCCTCACTGTCATCTGTTGTGGCTCAAGAAGCGTGCATTATGACATCACACTGTTGTTGTGCGGAAAATGTTAGTAATGCAGATGACTAAACATCTGACATAAAAAAAAATTCTGTAACCCAATCGCAGTGCCACCTACCGGGCCCAAATGTGAATCTAAACCATCAGGGATCCACTCAAACACATACAAAAATTTCATCGAAATTGGTCCAATCATTTAGGCAGTTTTTAACTTTGGATTTTAAGTAAACGTCCATTTCTAATGTCTGATTTCACTCATTTTTTATAATGCCTACCTTGGTATATTTTAATAGGATATACTGAGTTTCATTGTGAAACTTCGAAAATTGTGACTGCTAGAGTGATTTTTAAATTTTCACTTCATGTGAACTCCTATATTTAATGGTTTTAGAGGGTCCAATTGTGAATCGGTCCATCAAGGAGCCCAATCAGACACACACAAAAAATTTCATCAAAATTGGTCGAGTCATTTTCAAATTTTTGTGAGACTAATGTATGGCAATTGGTATTTATACAGGATGAGTCCAAATTTCCCTTACAGAGTTTGAGGACTTATAGAGGGGACCAAGACAATTAAATTGAACATAGGAATTCATGTCTGGAAATGTACTTTTTTCCCGTTACACACAAAATACCACTACAACACACGTTGCTCTCTCCGATTCCTGTGGCCTGTCATCTGGAACCACTTACATGAAGGGCTCGATGTGATAACCACAGACTTCAACACAGGTGCCGTACCTCCATAACATGTTCTCGTACACATGATCACCAATCTCTGGTCCTCCAACATCCGCCACAGCCATAACTCGTGCTAGTAGGTCTTCCTCAGATTCTACAGGTGTCTCGTAAATTAAGATTTTTATGTGACCCCACAGGTAGCAGTCTAGCGAGGTCAAGTCAGGAGAACGTGCAGGCCAAGCAATCGGGCCACCATGATCTATCCACTGTTGGTCAAACGGCCTCGGACTGCATATTTAAAATGAACTGGTACACCGTCGTACTGAAACAACATGTTTTGACACACATGCAGTTGCACATGCTTCAAGAATCCATTCAGTACACCTTCAAGGAATCGCAAGTACACATGACCTGTGAGCTTTTGTTGAAGAAGGTATGGTCCAATAGACGCCCATCAAGGAACCATGCCCACATGTTCAGACCGTATTGGCGTTGAAATCCATAGGGGCGCGCAGCATGCGAGTTTTCATCAGCCCATACGTGACTGTTGTGAGAATTGAGAACTCCTTCCCTGCTGAACTAGGCTTCATTGGTGAAATAGATCCTCCATGGAAAGTTGGGCTCATTCACGGAACAGTGAAAGAACCATCTGCAGAAGTTCGCTCATGGTCCAAAATCCTCTGGCTGCATTACCTGTACCTTTTGGGGGTGGTATGGATGTAGCTGCTGCTCATGTAGAACATGCCAGACAGTTTTCTGATCCACATTGAATGTACTTGCTATTTGTGTCTGGTACTCACCATTGCGTCCTCGTTTACTAAATGGAGTATATCCTCCTCAAACTCGGGTATGCGGCATTGCCGTGAAGCAGCAGAGTCAGCTCATTTGGCAGTTAGTAGATAGGGACAGAGGGAATCTCGTAAGCATCACTAATTAGATGACGAGGCATTTGGCTACCTTACCCGCTGGTACACAATAGCAAACAGTGAGTGTGAAGGTGTATGGCAGCATGGAAAACGATCCGTATACAGCTGACGAGCAGTCTTGCCATTGCACTAAGCTTTACCGTACAATAACATCATGTCTGTGTGTATATGCCATGGATAACAGCAACACAGTACCAATGAAATAAATATACTTTGAATTCTGCTGTGTACTATCGTGAAGGATTACTACTGTACTGTGCAGGTACAAACATCTCTGGGTGAATCACAAACTCAACTGAATAGCACATAAACAAACTTGCAGTGGACATGGAAAATCAAGTGAATGAAGAATAACGTATGGACTACCTATTCAAGACCGAAAAAGCATGTATGGTGATTTTGTGTGTAGTGGAAAATCGGTACATTTCCAGACACAAGTTCCTATGCTAAACTTAATTGTCTTGGTCCCTACTACAAGTCCTCAAACTCTGTAAGGGGAATTTAGACTCACCCTGTCTATATATATATATATATATATATATATATATATTTGTGTCCTACCCATGTATTTCCATGGGACTGTATACAAAATGTTGGCATTCACTCTAGCAGTATCAAGGATTCAAAAGAAGACAGACATAGGTCATCTCCTAATTATCCTTCCAATAGCATAGTTGCTACACATTTGATCCAAGTTATCCACTTCCCCTTTGCTCACTTACAGAAATATAATAATTTCAGGTTTTCCTGTTTCTGAATCATTTACTTTATCAAGATGCATAATATCAATAAAAGAGCTTTTTTTTCTGGGATATGTAAAATAAGACTAGTGTGCTTTTTTTGGAACCATAGATAAAATATTCAATCTCTGGTTTGGAAAGTCCTGTGCTATAGCCGAGTGGTTAAGGCAAGAAGCCTTGGTGCAGAGCTACGGGACTTGTACTGGTTCAAGTCCCCATGGGAGAAGAAATTTTCTCATGGAATTTTGGCCAGTAATGGACCGGTACCCACTCAGCATCGTGAAGCATTTGGGTAGTATTATAAATACAACAGGGCCTAACTGCAGATATCATAAAAAAATGGCAAAAAGATGGAAGCAGAGGCGATATATACTTATGCTTTATACCGGACGGTAGAGGAAAAATAATCAACGTTGGAAACTTTAATAAAAACCATAACCGAATTTAGGAAAGGGCTTTAAGAGATAAAAAAACGGGAAAAAATTAATGAAATATTAAAAGATCTGGAAATGTATATCACAACCCAACATCTCAGGTCTTGGGAAAAACATATTTTTCAAGCTATTAGGACAGAATTACGAAAATACCAGGAATGTGGCACCTTTTGAATAACACATTAGATAAAGAAACAAACACCTCATTAATCTACATCTGACAAGAGCCTAATTATTACCCCATATTAAGGAATAATTGCTATGACCGCCACGGGCTCTAGCTGGAAGGGGAAAAATGACGGAATAAATACCCGCGATTTTGAGACTAAAAGTTAGACTGAGGGCAGCTTTTGGAACGATCTAGGACGGACATGAGTTCGAATCTCGGAGTGTATGAGTATATTTGCAATTTAAAATAAGTTCCAGGTTGAATAATTAACTTTGTTGAATAATTAACTTTAAAATATTTGAATGAAGTAAAACTTTAACAAAATATAACTTGAAAAAAATAACTTTAAAATATTTGAATAAATTAAGATTTAACATTATAATATGAATATTCAACTTTAATATAGTTGAATAAATTAAGATTTTAACAAAATATTCCTTGAATAAATACTTTGAATTAACTTGGATAATAGAGGTTTTAAGAATAATATAGTTTGAAAACTTTAAGTTGAATAACTAGGATTTGATTTTAACTGGAGTCGAAGGAAGGACTCCAAACTTTACGACGACATACGTCGTGCTTCTGAGTTCTCTCATCTCTTACCGTATCTGTTCAATCAATTTAGCGTCATAAAATAAATACTATTGCTTGTATATAAAACTATAATTACGTGTATTTTTATGTATAAATTATTTCAGTTAAGTGTTCTAAAATATATTTGTGAAAATAAAGTTGGTATCGTTGGGATATGTGTGGAATTTGTAACGGTACAGGCATTCCTTCCCATAAATAGAAGTAGACCTTGAAAACCACCCTAACCTTGTTAACACATAACCGTCTTCCACAAGCAGGCTGGCGTCAGCTGGATTGCTATTACATTAAAACCATTGCCCTTTGGAGCTCATCCTCGCTACCTTATAATCTGTCCTATAAAGGTTATAATAAAATTGGTGACCCGGCGGTGCGATATATTCGTGAGCATAATCTTCTATTATACTCGCGGATAAGGAAACGAACCCTAAAATTTTCAAATCCACACAGGACAGCGATCGCAACTTTTCATCTATATATTATTTACAGGAGATTTTTTTCTACATAATCACATGAGAGAAGTCAGAAATTTAAATTAAAGTAGATGAGCAATCATTATTAATAATTAGGTCAAATAACATAATATTTTAATTGTGTTCAATTCCAGCATAAATTAACTTTGTAACTTGTGTTTCGTTTACAGCACAGATTTTGGGACATTTTGTTTGTTATTGTTTGAATTAATTTTCTTTAATAGTGGTAAAGTTAATTTATGTTGACGTGTCCAATAGTTTTCATTTAGTGTTTATGTAAATGTTTGCGGAATTTAAATTGTGATTCTTTACAGGAAGTGTTTTATTTTGTTTAGAATAACTGAATTATTGTGTTAGGAGATATTGTGTGTGGTGTTAAGACATTTAGGTACTATTTCATTGTGGGAATCATAAACTTAGGTGTTGTGCTAATAGGTAGAACTACTCTTGACGCTTGCAGTAAGGTTAGTTACGCTAGGTTTAATTTGTTGTGTTCGTAATAGAGGAGAAAATGCCTCCCAAGATTAATCCGCAAATTCCCGAAGAGGTGTCCCAGGCGATAGGAGAATTATCATCTAGGATGGTAGCGCAAGAGGCCGTATTGGCACAATTTAGAGAACAAATTGTATCCGTCGCCGCCAATTCCGCGACACCCTCCGTGGCGACGCCCCCACCTCCGAATATAGACTCAGCTAGTGGAGCGGCTCTAATAGACCAGATTCCCCCATGGGACGGAATTTCCCCGAGCATGTCGATAGAAGCGTTTCTAGATATGGTGCACACGTTGGGCACTATAAACCGATGGAACAATGAGATTAAAGTAATGATATTAAAAACAAAATTAACAGGGGATGCTAGGGCCTTTTTAGAAGCCGATGCAAGATTAATACACGCGGATTACGATACCTTGGCTAGACGACTCAAGGAACGGTTCTCCACCAGCGACCCCGAGAGATACGCCAGAAATTAGCCGAAGTAAGACAAGGAGGGGAAGAACCGGTTCGGCGATTTGCCGATAGATGTATGCATTTAGGACGATTATCGACACCCCATAAATCAGATCCAGTGGCTCAGGCAACGGTGATAGAGGAGGCTGAAAGTAGAACATTACTAGCTTTCCTTAGAGGAATAAATGGGCGAATGCGAAGATATCTTAAATTATCTTCCCCCCCGGCCACCCTAGAGGAAGCGGTGCAAATAGCCCTAAAATGGGAAGACGTGGACATAGAGGAAACGGGCGCCCAAGACGCCGAGGCGCATAGATACCAACACGATGTCGATTTAGGGTCAAAACCCGAGGGACATAGAAACTACCCTCCCCCGCGGGATAGTCCATCCCAAGGCCCCTCAGGGAACAGGTCAGCTATCCCGTACAGAGAGGCAATAATATGCAACTACTGTGCTAAGCCCGGACATACGGTATTCGATTGTCGAATCTATGCCGCCCAACAGGATAGGCCAGTAAATAGATTTACGCGAACTGGTTCCCTTAGATATGAACGGGCGCCATTTCGAAATCATGTCCCCCCAAGGAATTCAGGACCCAACCCGGGAGGTAATTCTAAGAATTGAGACCCTCCTCCCCGTCAGAATAGTAGGGAGTGTTATTCCTGCAACCAGACCGGACACTTTTCCCGGGAATGCCCACGTAAGAGGGAAAACCCAAACGCGAATCGTTCGGTGACACAGACCCAATCATCGAACACAGCACCCCAGAGAAACTAGGGATATTCAGGGTCTACACTACCACCAGAGAGTTACTAGTCACAGTCAGAATCGAAGGGAAGGATAGAACCTTTCTCATAGATTCTGGGGCAAGTGTCTCGATAATTAAACCAGGGGTTAGTAACTCGGAAATTTCACCAACCTTAGCGAACGTTTATGATATGTCTGGGAAACGGATAGAGTTAATGGGTACCCAACTAGTCACTTTCGAGTTAGAGGACAGTACCTATAAAGGGAAATTCCAGGTTTCACATTTATCATGGGAATTTGATGGATTATTTGGCTTAGATATGCTAAATAACCTAAAGGCAGACATCAATATAGAAGACCATTACGTGAAGCTAGGAAACAAAATTTATCCCCTACAAGGTCATAACCCTCAGGAGGACTGCACGGTGGAAAAAGAGAAGGGAGGATCAGGGACGACTGATCACCGTCAAATGGATACCTCGCCTAGCTCTCTCTCGGACCATACCTCAGAGATTAATGGCCGTGGATGGGAAATCGTGACTCAAGGGAAAATTGAAATTGCCCCCAGGACTATCCAGTGTATTTTAGGACGAATTAAGACCGCTAACGCCAACAGTCTGCCACTGGAAATATTAGTAGAGTCTAGGATGGATTTAGGCACGGATAAGGAACAATTATATTTCAGACGAACTCTTACACCTGTCTTTTATATGCACAAGAAGCGTTGCGTAAAATTATGGCCCAAATCGAGACCACGAGAACCGCACCGATACTGCTTAATAGAAATAGCGAACACTAGCAACGAACGGAAGACGATAGGCGCCGGTAAAACGATAGGCATCGGAGAATTGATAATAAAGGAAAATACAGACATTAAGGTAAATACAGAAAGGAAAGATATAGGAAATACAGAAACAAAACAAGATAAATCGAAGGAATCGATAGTACATAATGGCACCCGGGTGACAGTAGGTGAGGTGAGCAAGATACGAACCACGTCACGGGTAATCGGATTAAATCCACCCCCACCGACGGAGCGAGGGTTTGGTGAGGCCACCTTAGAGGGTGGGTCAGGTAGGGCCAGGGCCACTAGTGACGGATTACATTATTCGCCATCTATGTCGCTGCCCGGTCCTTTCGCTGGCTCATCCGGCTTATCACAGGACAATTCTGGAGCGACAGAATCAGGGGGTGTGTCAGGAAGGGCCAGGACCACTAGTGACGGATTACATTATTCGCCATCTATGTCGCTGCCCGGTCCTGTCGCTGGCTCACCCGGCACTAATTGCGAAACAGGAAGCACGGCTAGGGGGGCAGGCATGACTAGGGCCACCGTCGGTATGAAGGGAAACTTCGCTGTTCCCATGCCCTCGAGGCCGCAGCCCAGTCAGGGGTCTGAGACCTCCCCAGGAGTTCAGGGTGGCAAGAAAGACGCCACCAGAGTAAAAAGGAAATATCGAATAAGCAAGGGCAAGCGAAAACGGGCCTACCTTCTGGAGAGATTGGAACAAATAAGAAAAACTAGAGCTGCTAGAAGGGAGACGTCCCTAGAGAAAATAGAGAAAATCGGTCGGAACATAGAACATACAGGTGTAAGGAAGATAGACAAACATAACATAGAGGCATCTGCGGAAAATTCACAAAGACAACGCGAAAAGGAAAACCAGGAGGTAAATCGCGTATTATTTAATTATCACGATAGGTCCGTGAGTTGTTCTAGCCAAGAGCGGTTAGGTCATCATACGGAGTATGAAAGAGAAACTGAATACTACGAACGAGACTTTGAAAATTTTGAGCAGGTAGATGAGATTAAATCTGAACTCGCTGAGAAAGTGATTCACTTAGACCCGAATGAAAGGGAAAGTGTCCTGCCAGTATTATTAGACAATGCTGATTTGTTTTTGTATGAAAGGGGAGGTGTGTTACCGTGTACTGACATGGGATACCATGAGATAAATACAGGCAATGCCCTACCTATCAGAAAGAACCCATATCCAGTCCCCTACGCTCTAAGGGACGAATTAAAAAAGAAGTTAGATACCTTAGAAGACCAGGGGGTAATCACTCCAGCAGTTACGCAATGGACTGCTCCGGTGATATTAGTGAAGAAAAAGCAACTAAACCCAGATGGGACACCCAAAATGCGTTTAGTTGCCGACTATCGGGCTTTAAATAACGTCACACTGCTTCCAAATTATCCGATACCAGACCTGAGAGCAAACCTTGCCATGCTATCAGGAAAGATGTATTTCACTATCCTAGATGTTGAGAGTGCTTATTATAACATTCCCATTAAACCTGAGGATAGCGAAAAAACTGGGATAATCACTCCATTCGGGACTTATAAGTTTAAACCGACTGTCTCAAGGCCTATGCGGAGCACCCATGACATGGAGTCGAATACTTGACAAAGTGCTCATGGGAATGGGAGACTTAAAGCCCCTAGTATATTTAGACGACATACTCATAGCCTCCCAGTCAGCGGAAACACACGTCCTTCAATTAACTAAAGTATTTGAGAGGATACGCGCAGCAAAATTTAAATTAAGCCGTGACAAGTGTGAGTTCGCGAAATCAGAAGTCGCCTACTTGGGACATATTGTAGGAAGAGAGGGCATACGACCAAACCCTGACAAAATAAAAAGTATAGAAAATTTTCCTAGACCAAAGACCGTGAAAGGAATTAGAGCTTTTTTAGGCTTTGTAGGCTTTTATAGAACTTTCATTCCGGATTTCGCCCACACTAGCGTGCCACTAACGGAGCTAACTCGAAAGAACATGAGGTTCGTGTGGGGTGAACGACAGCAATCAGCTTTCGATTCCCTCCGCACTGCCTTAATGACTCACGAGATCCTACATCATCCCGACTTCAATAAGACGTTCTTCCTTAGCACGGATGCGTCAGATATGGCGATTAGTGGTATTCTTTGGCAACAGGAAGGAGACGCCGAGCGACCCATAAGTTTCTGGAGTAGGGTTCTAAACCCGGCAGAAAGAAACTATACTACCACCCATAAGCAGCTAGCCGCAGTCGTGTACGGAATCAGGGCACACAGATGCTATTTATATGGTGTCCGATTCACTGTAGTGACTGATCACAATGCGCTAGTCTGGTTAAAAGTAACACATGACCATGGGTCCAGTAGATTAACCAGATGGGCTACCGCTCTAAGCGACTATGACTTCAACATAGTACATAAGCCCGGGAGACTGCACACGAACGCAGATGTATTATCCCGATACGTGGGTCTAATTCAGACAGGCGAGGCGGACCTATCTCTAACTAGGGAGAATATTAAAGCCCATCAGGCTGCCGATTTCTTTTGCAATGCGGAAATCGAGAAGGTCCAGAAGGGAAAACCTAGTAAGCTCCTCCTGGATGACGAGGGTCTGGCCTATTGGCATGATAAGGACTCACATCTTCTAGTCATCCCGAAAACGCTAGTCGAGTCTACACTCAGCACTCACCATGACCTCGTGACGTCAGGACACCAGGGCGAAAATCGAACCCTGGCCCTCCTAAAAGAGAAGTACTATTGGGATGGAATGTCCAAGGACGTGAAGGAGTATATAAATAAATGCAGGTCATGTGCCATTATGAAACGTGGAGACTTGGCACCAGCGCCCCTAGGGGATTTGCGGGAGGCTAACTACCCATTTCATATAACATCCATTGATTTATGTGGGCCATATCCGACCACGCCTCGAGGAAATAGATACCTCCTCACCTACATCTGCCATTTTACTAGATGGCCGGAGGCAATTCCGATACCGTCACAAGACGCCGAGACAGTGGCGCACGCACTTATGACTCATGTTTTTACACGTTTCGGGTGTCCTAAGATTCTGACGTCAGATAGAGGGACACAATTTCTATCAGACTTGTTTAAACAGATGAGTAAGATGCTAGGGATAAAAAGGATTTTATCCACCGCCTATCATCCAATGTCCCAAGGAAGAATCGAGCGTTTCCATCACGGTATGAATCAGACTATGAGTCACTACGTAAATAAAAAACAGTCTGATTGGGATCAGTATATAGACTATAGCTTAATGGCGGCGCGAAGTTTCCCACACTCTGTCATTGGCTATTCACCACATTTTTTGTTGTTTGGACGCGAGATGACCGCCCCCACGATAGATGATCTAACCGCAAGAATTAGACAAAACAGGAATCCAGCACCCTACACGGCCGACTGGCACGTGGTAGAGTTGGCAAAAGCCTTAAAGGACGCCCACGCGACGGTAAGGAAAAAGAACCAAGAAGGGCGAGAAAGACAAAACAAATACTACAATCGAGGAAAAAGATTACGGGAATTCGAAGTAGGTTCCTGGATACTGTTGAAAAACATGACGATAGGTTCCAAGGGTTGTAAAAAGTTTTCCCCTCAGTACTCGGGGCCCTATCAGATAACACGTCGAATGAGTGACTTTAATTATGTAATATCGAAAGAGGACCAGACTGAGATGACAGTAAACGTAAATCGTATGAAGAAAATACACTACGACCCTACGACACCACCATCGAATCTTCCCAATCCCAGCCTAGGAGTTGAGGGAAAATCCCGCAGAATTCCACTCCCGACACTACCCCCACCAACGGAACCCAATCACCCCTCCTCTCAAACTGATGGAGGCAACGCGGACTCGGAGTCATCCGAGATCGACATCCCCGATCCCAAAGACCCTCCTTGGGAACCCAACCGACCCATATCTACAGTCCCTATACCTTATAGACCCTTGACTCCACAAGTGACAATTCCACCAGAGGGCGTAGTAGAAAAGTTAACCGAACCACTAGACTCAGAGGAAGAACCATTCCTAGGGTTTGACGTTAAGCCCCACGAAACAGAAGCTGATAAACCCACCCAGGGTAGATACTCATTAAGACAACGGCCCGTGCGAAGACCAGCCCGACTGAGCCCACCTCTTTTTTCTAACAGTGGTGAGCCTATTGGCCGCGATGGTGAGCCTCCTGATCACACCAGGAGCATGGCAGGAACACGGACCACCCCTGGATAAAGGAATAGTCTTCCTGTATGAGAAGGACATATTGATATCGGGCAGCTGCTGGAACATTGTTTTCTCACTCAACGTACAGCACTACCAGGAATTTAGCAACCGAGTTGAAGTACAGCTTCGGATTATTGTGGCCTCTAAAAATATACTACAAAAGATAGGGAACATTACCTTACCAGAGGTGCGACAAATATCGGTTGCGTTGACCTCTGTACGAGAACGGATAGCGACCCTAAATCACCTCCTGGCCCCCAGTAGGGAGAGACGAGGACTGTTAGACGTAGGCGGAAAAATACTAAATTTCCTGTTTGGAGTAGCCACAGACGAGGACCTAACCTCAGTACATGACGTGATGGAGAAACTAAAAGAGGACGACAAAATGTTAATACATAGTTCAAATGACCAGATTTCGTACCTACAGGACTTAGACCAGAGAGTGAAAAATAACACCGAGATTATAGCCGGCTTATTGGACGCTGTAGACCAGATATATTTAGGGAATGTGGAATTTCAACAATCTATGAACACCCGTTCACAACAAATTGCTCGGGACCTATCGCAATACGAAGAAGTAAGCACCGAATTGCGAGAGCTAGAGTTCCTAGCCGTGCAATTGCAACAGGACATACTACGGATACAGGAAGGTTTAGATGTAGTGGCCACCGGACGGCTGGCCCCGGCATTAATTTCCCCTAACAAGTTGTGCGAAGTCTTAAGGCAAATATCGCCTATGGTGCCGGAGGGTACGTCTCTGTTAATCGAACCTACCCATGAAAATATGTAACTATATTACGATGCGATAGAAACTCGTGCTTACGCTACGACGACGGACATACAGATTGTTGCCCGAGTGCCCTTGAAAGGCACTGACCTTCTAATGAACCTGTACGCGGCACACCCCTTGCCAGTGTATCAAGACTCCTTAGAAAGTTTTATACAATTGGAGGGAGAATCAAAATATATTGCGGTCTCTTCTACAAATCAATTTTATGCTCTATTGGATCACCCTACAATTGGGTCCTGCCATCGCGGCATAATTACGATTTGTTCGGTTTCACAACCATTATACCACCAACACTACCCATCATGTTTGAGCGCCCTTTATTTCAATAAGGCAGAGGAAGTTCATAGACTGTGTAACAAAGTAATTTTACCGAAGGACTTTCCTCCAGCATCCAAAGCAGAATAGCTGGATCTATTCTGTGAACAAACCATCTAAGTTAACGACTAGTTGCCCATCTTCCGAGGGCTCAATAAAAATCTCGAGAGTCATAGAACACACTGGGATTTTTCAACAAGGGTCCGAGTGTCGGATATACACAGAGGATTTCGCCCTAATTCCAAGAACCCTGCGGCGGACCGAGGTAGTATTATCTCAACTACACTACATTGTACCAGAGCTACCCACACTCCTTTCGGAAGGAGACGAGCCCTTCTCTAGTAATTGTGATGCCCCGCCATCAGGAATCCCGTCTTTCACTCCCATTTTTTTTTATTTTACTAAAACTCCGCATAGCGGAAAACTATAAAATTTGGGTCTAAAATGTATATATATGCCCGCGTCAACCCGCGACGCAGGACATCTGGAAGACTTTCGTCCACCGGCACATGGTCCGGCATTAGAAAGCTCCGCCGTTCTCCGTCGACCAATACGGTGGTCACCCACCGAGCAGAATGACGCCGGAGCCGGACTACCTCCAGCTCCCGGTGATCCGGTAACTCTGCTACTGGTACCAAATTCCCTGCTACACATCAGGAAATTGCACGTTAGTAATCATATAAATGAATAAGAAAATAGCATACCTTATCAGGAAGATACTCACCGGCCGACATGATGATATAAAGACAGAAGACTCATTACGCACGACACCCCTTTATATACACCCTCCAGAGAAGACATGACATAGGCATGTTAAACACAGATATCTAAATTTATGGGGAATCTTACTGGCGGACATACGAATTCCAAAATTTTGGAAATTCGACCTTAAGATATTATATGATAGAGAATAACCGTCGGTTTTGCAAACCTATGGTTATGTCTCGGGGGGGGGGAGGAATATTATAAATACAACAGGGCCTAACTGCAGATATCATAAAAAAGTGGCAAAAAGATGGAAGCAGAGGCGATACATACTTATGCTTTATACCGGACGGTAGAGGAAAAATAATCAACGTTGGAAACTTTAATAAAAACCATAACCGAATTTAGGAAAGGGCTTTAAGAGATAAAAAAACGGGAAAAAATTAATGAAATATTAAAAGATCTGGAAATGCATATCACAACCCAACATCTCAGGTCTTGGGAAAAGCATATTTTTCAAGCTATTAGGACAGAATTACGAAAATACCAGGAATATGGCACCTTTTGAATAACACATTAGATAAAGAAACAAACACCTCATTAATCTACATCTGACAAGAGCCTAATTATTACCCATATTAACCCGTCAGCGTGGAGCGACGTGACGTGTACGCAAGTTGAATTCTTCACCCAATGCGGAACGACGTGACATGTACGCTAGTTACACGCACTGCTTTAAACTGTAATTATGACCTTTGTGTTTACATTAACTATTTACCGTGTATACACATTTTATGTAGAGACTTCAAATTTTCTATTAGTGCATATATTAACTGATTACGGCCCTGAGTAACAATTTAAAATAATTTTATATTTGCATTTATTCTTGCGGCCTCTGACTTTTTCTTAAATTTATAACTTGATAAAGGATTTCTTATAAAACTAAATTCGCCTTTTTTTGTAGATTAGCTTGTCTATCAAATTGAATCTATTTTCAAATCTCTTTCATTTTTAATAATAATGTCGCAAAATTCAGTATAAATAAAGGCCCAACAAAGTTATTTCCGATTTACGCTACAGTACAGGACCACAACAGTAAATTTCAGATATATATATATATTTCAAATGACGATATCCTTACATTATGGAAAGGTAGTTAGTCTACAATTCAGTCAGTATCTAAAAGGAAAGTGGTCCACTACAGACCTTAGAAGGTTCTTGGGATATTAGGAGGTTAAGGCTCCCACTTTTCTAAAGTATCGGTACTTGATGTAAGCCGAGTACTTATTTCTGTCTGACGGCCCATAACAAGCATCTGGTACTCATTTCAGTTAGAGGCTGAGTCAACCCCGGGTTCACAGTGCCGCCTGAAGGTTTGATTCAGTTTAAAAATCCTGATCCACCGGGACTCAAACCCTCGATCTTCCGGCTTGTAACATGTTAATCTTTTAATTCCACACCTCCGGTGAAACTATTATAGTCATATTTTATCAAATGGTTTCAGTTTGGAAACCAGAAGAAAGGCATTGAAATTTAGGTTTGATGAAGGTCTTTTAGTACAACAGGTCTGATGTGTAGAAAGACCATTTTTTGAAGGCACACGACCTAAAATAATGTTTCAAAAGTGTTAGAAAGATACATTTGGAGAAGGCTGCCCCCCCTACAAGAAAGAAGGTCAGCGCATAGAAGCAATGTGTTTGTAATAAACATGAACAAAGTAAACACAAGGGGAAAAAAAATACACTTATTGCTGCCCGAGTGTCAAACAGCTGGTTTACATTTTGAAGATTTATCACACCAATTTTTGAAGTTCATTTTTTTTAAGACCCTTCTCTTTGTGTAAATATTTCGTTTTGTTGTTAGGTAAAGCCGGTTCTCTGAATTCTTCAAAGAATCCCTAGTGCAATACACTGTGTCACTTATGTGCGAAATTTACAAAAAGGACCTATTTCAACTGTGGCACAACTACCATAAATAAGTCTGCAAAAAATGCAGAGATGTTATGTGAGAACCGTAACAAATTTAATTAATTAAATATTATATTAAGGGTTCACCATAAAGGAATTGCAAAAACATTTAAATTACTGAAGATATATCAATTTAAATGCGTTATTGGAATACTGGCACTGAGCGGCTGAGTTTAAATACCGGTGAACTTCCTCCCACATCAGAGTATTCCCGGCCATTTAAATCCGTCCACTCTGAAGGGTTAAGGAATAATTGCTATGACCGCCACGGGCTCTAGCTGGAAGGGGAAAAATGACGGAATAAATACCCGCGATTTTGAGACTAAAAGTTAGACTGAGGGCAGCTTTTGGAACGATCTAGGACGGACATGAGTTCGAATCTCGGAGTGTATGAGTATATTTGCAATTTAAAATAAGTTCCAGGTTGAATAATTAACTTTGTTGAATAATTAACTTTAAAATATTTGAATGAAGTAAAACTTTAACAAAATATAACTTGAAAAAAATAACTTTAAAATATTTGAATAAATTAAGATTTAACATTATAATATGAATATTCAACTTTAATATAGTTGAATAAATTAAGATTTTAACAAAATATACTTTGAATAATTACTTTGAATTAACTTGGATAATAGAGGTTTTAAGAATAATATAGTTTGAAAACTTTAAGTGAATAACTAGGGTTTTATCTGGAGTCGAAGGAAGGACTCCAAACTTTACGACGACATACGTCGTGCTTCTGAGTTCTCTCATCACTTACCGTATCTGTTCAATTAATTTAGCGTCATAAAATAAATACTATTGCTTGTATATAAAACTATAATTACGTGTATTTTTATGTATAAATTATTTCAGTTAAGTGTTCTAAAATATATTTGTGAAAATAAAGTTGGTATCGTTGGGATATGTGTGGAATTTGTAACGGTACAGGCATTCCTTCCCATAAATAGAAGTAGACCTTGAAAGCCACCCTAACCTTGTTAACACATAACCGTCTTCCACAAGCAGGCTGGCGTCAGCTGGATTGCTATTACATTAAAACCATTGCCCTTTGGAGCTCATCCTCGCTACCTTACAATCTGTCCTATAAAGGTTATAATAGGTAGCTGCAATAAGTACCCACTCAGCATCGTGAGGCATTTGGGTAGCTGCAATAAGTAGCGACTCCAGGTTGCGAAGACCAGCTATAACTGGGGGACCCGACATGCTGACCATATGTCACCCCTACACCTATGTGATTAACACATGTGAATGTGAGACCAGCAGCCGGCTGTAGGCCAAGGACCTTCTAGGCCTGTCGTGTTTGGAGTTCTGGTTTGGAAGGCAAGAAATTCCTGGAATTTCTTTTCCATTCTTTTTTTATTGTTTAAACATAAGTGAGTCCTCAATTCTTCAGCCAATCTATCAATATGAACCAAATGCCTGCAGTTATATTTATTTTAAACCTTTGATTGTGTTGACAAGCAAATAATTACATGTGTTTTGAAAGACCTATTCTATCCATATCTTCTCCTGCATACACATGTGCATTGTTTCTTGTATCAGTTAGATACATAAATTTATTTCAGTACAAATTTCATTGATTTGACTAGAATATACCTAGTATACTAGCCTTTCAAACCAATCAAAATTTTACCTATTATTGTTTTAATACCAATAGAAAAATATTTTTTTAGAATTCCGAATCGTATCTTGAGAATTTCTGAAATTAATGTAGGAGGATGATTTTATATTTGATGTGCTTTGTTTTCATGACTGTCATAATGCAAGCTCAAGAATTCCAAATCATGTTGCAGACATTAGAACATGAAACATTTATCCTTATGGCTTAAGTCATAGAAGCAGTTATGATATCTTTTCATTGCACTTTATAATTCCCGAGTATATAAGAAGACCATGAAACACTTTTATTTCTTCAACATCAACATGTTGTAAATCAGGTTGAATTGTTCTCTGAAAATTATTTCTCATCATACAAAGTTTTTACATTTGTCCATCTCACTAGAAATCCACAATTTCACCACTAAAAATTAGTGTCCACACAACTATTGAATCAATATTATTGCTGATTCTAACAGCAGGCTGCAAACTGGTAAGTTGAATTACAATGTTATAATGAAGGGGTGGGTGTGTAAATTCTGTTGGGGCTGTACTTTTTGACCATTTGTTTCTATTCTTCCCATAATAGAATTTCAGTAGATGAAGTCGTAGCTTCAGTCTCAATATTATGATCACTATGTATCACATTATCACTATTTTCCATATGGCATATCTTCCTCTAACCTCTCCAAAAGTTTACATATAATTTTCATCAGATGTTCTGGCAATTTTTGATGAACTGGCATGATCACTCATTTTTACTCATTAAGCTGTCAGTTGAAAAAAGTTGAGTAACAAAGAATGTGTAATTATGGAGACAGCTAGACAATTTGTCTACTTTCTAGCAATACCACAAAAACACTGATGAGGAAGGACTATATAGGTAACACAGCATAATGTAATTAAAAAAACTCTTGAGATGAAAACCTGAGTGTACAATATATTTCTGTTTTTTTTTTTCGCAGCAGTCTCCTAAATTATATGTCCATGATTAAGGGTTAATCAATATTTATTAGAAAATTTCCACAAATGGATCTATTAATCTAAAACTATTGTATTTCACAGAAGCTATAGTATTTTTTTATGATCAATAGAAACTGACACTAAAAATAATAATCATAAAATTCAACTAAAAATATACACCATCTCATAAAAGAATTTTCTTGGCTGATATGTTTTGGAAATCTTAATTCTTATTTACAAGACTCTAAATTTATTTATGAGGTAAGGTGTATCCAATTAAACTTTAGCAATAATCCTACCTTAAATACATGATAAAGTTCATAGATTTCATGAGATCTTATCCTGAACATCTTATCCATTTCTTACTTTGCTGAAAATTTCATTTGTTGAATAAAATTTAAAACTCAAAAATAATAATGCCTTTAATGAAACATTCTTATTCCAAACATTGAAGTATTGGTAATGCAAGTGTAATTACCTTTCTGTTTCAATGTGCCTCTATGTGCAAGTAATATTATAGTAATATTTCTTCCTCCAAACACTGTAATACTCAATTGTTCTTTTTTACATTCCAAATTATCTGTACAGAATGTTACTTTCACTTTTAGAGATAATCCAGGCGCTAATGTCCTCACAATTCCAGGTAATAAATTGATGTGGAATTTTGAGTGTTTTAATAATGGTGTAATTTTAAATTTTCCCAAAGTGTTGCTAATATTTTTCAACCTGAATACTTGCTAGAAAAATGTAAAATAACAAGCAAAATGTTAATTCAGAAAACCAATTCAAAATAATAGAACATTATTTTCTAGAATGTAACACACTGCATTATTCTTTCATATATCACTACCAAGCATTGTACACACACATATTTCCTTATTTTAATGCATATTGCTATTACATCTAGACATACAGTACTTTTAATATTTCAGAATTTCTCATACTGTTTCTTACTTTACATTGTATATTCAAATGTTGTTAATCACTCAGTGTGGTTTGACATATATGTACATGACTGATTTCTTCGCTTCTGTGTGATCATTTCAGTGTCCACACAATACACCTGTGCTGTAGTATTTTTAAACTCTACTCCACTCAATCTCACTTATTAGATATATACTGAATTCTGAATAAATAAAAACTATTTTAAAATACAATAGGAAGTAACATTAAGAGGTTTGATTAATAATTAAGACTTTTGTCTGTACATTTTTACCTCTTATGGTTGTCTTTGTCAAACATATGTTTCAAGGCTTCTAAGCTCCACATTGTCAGCAATTACAGTCTGTAATCGCTGACGATGGGACTCAGAAGCCTTGAAACATATGTTCAACAAAAACAACCATAAGAGGTAAGAATGTACAGACAAAATGTCTTAATTATTAAATAAAAACTAGTTAAATTATATTTCCTTTCTTATCTTGCACATGAATATTCATAGTTCCTGGAAAGTTCCACATCATCCTAGAAACCTAGAATTGTGTGATAGGTTTTGAAACACCTATCATGTTGACTGCACCAATAAATTGATTCCTTTCATTACCTGTTTGGCACACTCTATAGTTTTTGTGGTTTTTCTTCCATTCCGTTACAGGAATCCTCTCAGGCATATTACGTTCTATTAGTCTTTATGGTGGGGGCTACTGTTCAATGTTTAAATCTTATATATAAAAATTAATGTATTCACGTAAACTTTCACGGCCGGAGTTGCTATGATGATCTTGAAGAAGATTTTCGGGCTGTAGGCCGTGGTCGTGAGGCTTGTAGTTCCCCGATGTTTCGCCAGAGACTGCGTCTGGCATCCTCAAGGGTTGTCTTGAGACTGGCAATTCTTTCCGCTGTCTGTCTTATTTATACGGTCACCGCGATGTTTTCGTAAGTTGTATCTGCCTTCTGATTGGTCAGCGTTAGGGACTTCCATTGCTCCAATGAGATTGCTAGACCATCAAACAGCAATCTCATTGGAGCAATGGAAGTCCCTAACGCTGACCAATCAGAAGGCAGATACAACTTACGAAAACATTGCGGTGACCGTATAAATAAGACAGACAGCGGAAAGAATTGCCAGTCTCAAGACAACCCTTGAGGATGCCAGACGCAGTCTCTGGCGAAACGTCGGGGAACTACAAGCCTCACGACCACGGCCTACAGCCCGAAAATCTTCTTCAAGATCATCATAAAAATTAATGTTTGTTTCTTTGTTCATACTTTATGCGCGGCCATACCGTTGATCCAATTGTGATGGGGATTTTTGCAAAATGTTCAGGAAATTCCCGGGATGAACATAGGCTATAAGAGAGTTGAGATATTCAACTCCTACACCCTTAAAAATTGCCCTTTGCAGTGGAAAATGTGAAAAAAGTAGCTCTTTGGACTCTTAAATGGCTTATGCTGCCTAAACCATAAGAAATACACACAATTAAAGTACACAGAATTGAATATCTCAAAAAGCTCTACAAAAAAGTCCACAACAGCATATGTTTATCTCTTAGGGAAAACTCACAATAACCATTTTTGTCTTTCATTGATGCCAAGAGAATAATACCCATTCAGGTGAACCTTTCAGCTTTATTACTGATACCAAGAGTCCCACACCGTAGCCGAATGGTTAAGGCAAGAAGTCTTGGCGCAGAACTATGGGACTTACGCTGGTTCGAGTCTCCATGGAGGAAAATTTTTTTCTCAATGGATTTCGGCCAGTATGGGACTGGTGCACAGTGGGCCAGAAATGTAATCTAGCTGGAAAAATACTATTTTCACTCACCCTCATCAATTTATCTTTTTTTTTCACTCTAATATAATTGTTATATGACGGTTCTTAACTTATCTGCAAAGGAGGGTACAATTCTAATGTGAAAAAGTAGCTCTTTGGACGCTTAAATGGCTTACGCTGCCTAAACCATAAGAAATACATAAAATTAATGTACACAAAATTGAATATCTCAAAAAGCTCTACAAAAAAGTCCACAACAGCATATGTTTATCTCTTATGGATGTCTCACAATAACCATTTTTATGTTTCATTGATATCAAGAGTACCGCGCCATAGCCGAGTGATTAAGGCAAGAAGACATGGTGCAGAACTATGGGACTTAAGCTGGTTCGAGTCTCCATGTGAGAACAAAATTTTTCTCTGGGACCAGTGCACAGTGGGCCAGAAATGAAATTTAGCTGGTAAAAAAAAAAACTATTCTCACTCACCTTCATCAATTTATCTTTTTTTTCACTCTAATATAATTGCTATATGACGGTTCTTAACTTGTCTGCAAAGGAGGATACAATTCTAATGTGAAAAAAGTAGTTCTTTGGATGCTTAAATGGCTTACACTGCCTAAACCATAAGAAATACACAAAATTAATGTAAACAGAATTGAATATCTCAAAAAGCTCTACAAAAAAAAGTCTGCGACAGCATATGTTTATCTCTTATGGATATCTCACAATAACCATTTTTATCTTTCATTGACACCAAGAGTTCCGCGCCATAGCCGAGTGGTTAAGGCAGGAAGTCATGGCGCAGAACTACGGGACTTATGCTGGTTCGAGTCTCCATGTGGGAAGAAACTTTTCTCTGAGATCGGTGCACAGTGGGCCAGAAATGAAATCTAGCTGGAAAAAAAAAACTATTCTCACTCACCTTCATCAATTTATTTATTTTTTCACTCTAATATACTTGTTATATGACGGTTTTTAACTTATCTGAAAAGGAGGGTATAATTCTAATGTTTATGAAGACAATATAAACATCGGAAGTTGCCGATGGTCTATATCCCAGTTGTGTCATTAGCATTGTGTGTTTAAGTTCTTCTTATTCTATATGGATACTTCACCTCAAGGTTTGTAATTTTATTGATATATTTAATGTTTTTCTATATAACCAGATATTATGTTAAATACATGTGGAATCATACCTTCCATGCACTAAAAAATTTACACAATCATCTTATTTTAAATTGAGCTACAAAGAAAACAGTTCTGAACAGTTATAATATAGAGTGATTTATGGGCTTTAATTCCCGCACAATAACATGTGTGCAAATTATTGCATTTTTTTAATTAGATTTCTCGTTACAGGAGGTAGCCAGCAACTGAGGCTTACTGTTGCGCGCAGAGAATAATTGTTTGATTTAATATGGAAAAAAAATGTTAGATAGAGGCGATAAGTTATCATTTAGTAAACAAATTAGGGGTAGGGGGATGTTAGCAGAATGTTTTAAATGATATTAAAAATCAATATTTTTTTGAAAAGCGATTTTCTCAAACGTACAAAGTTGTGCGCGAGAAAAAAAATTTCTAATGAAATATTCTGATTGGCTAGGAGTGGATGTTAACTTTCCCGTTATGAAGAATTAATTTAGAACAATGACAGTCGTTGGAAAATTCTGTTCCATCTGCTTATGGAATAGGAAGACCCAAAATAACTTTCGAAGAGGCTGGAATAAAAGAAATGTTCACTTAAGCAGGAATTCTCTCGCGATGAACTTGCTCTTGCAACAGAAATATCACTTTGGTCATATGGTAAACAGGATACTGCTGATGTTTTAAAGACATTACTCAAAAACCACAAAAATAGCTTCAAAATAATAATAAACATTACAAATCACCCCGCTCAACTCCCCTATCTTCTATGTCGGACGAAGCATTGTCTTTTTTGACAATAAAATATCAATATGTCGATATATTAACATGAGACTAGGTGTCAAAAAGAGAGGTTGTGATATTTTATCCACCCTATAATGCTTCTAGGGAAGCAAATTTGTTATGCTACCTTTCCCAAGACAGACATTTCAGCAGAAATAAGACTTTTTTTTTGTTTTTATTCCAGCCTCTTCGAAAGATATTTTGGGTCTTACAATTCCATAAGCAGATGGAACAGGATTTTCCAACGACTATCAGTGTTCTAAATTCTTAATAACGAAAATGTTTACATTTACTTTTAGCCAATCAGAATATTTCAGTAGAAATCTAACTTTTTCTTTTCTCTCGCACAACTTCCTATGTTTTAGAAAATCGCTTTAAAAAAATGTTTTTAATTTTTTTTTAAAAGATTCTCCGAACATCCCCTAACTGTAATTTATTAATAGAGGATCACTTATTGCCTCTATCGATCACTTTTCTTCATATATTAAATCAAACAATTCTCTGCGCGTGAAGATAGGTCTCAGCTGCCGGCCGCCTCCTCTAATAAAAAAGCTAATTACAAAAAACCCAATAATTTGCACACATGTTATTGTGCGGGAATTGAAGTCCATAAATCACTCTATATTCTAACTAAAATTTGTACTACTGTTCGGAACTGTTTTTTTTTTCGTAGCTCAATTTAAAGTAAAACGATTGTGTAAATTTTTTAGTGTTTCGAAGGTATGATTCCACGTGTATTTAACACAATATCTGGTTGTATAGAAACATGTTAAATATATCAATGAAAAGTACAAACCTTGAGGTAAAGTATCCACATAGAATAAGAAGAATAACTCACTGAACTTTAATGCAAAACGTATTTATTTCTACAGCTCGGTACACAACTGGGATGCGGACCAGATGAGTTCTTAACTATCGGCAACTTCCGATGTTTATATTGTCTACATAAATTTTAGAATTCTACCCTCCTTTGCAGATAAGTGAAGAACAGTCATCTGGCAATAATTTTAGAGTGAAGAAAGATGAATTGGCGAGAGTTAGTAAAATACTTTTTTCCAGCTAGATTTCGTATCTGGCCCACTGTGCGGTGCCCACCCAGCTTCGTGAGGCATTTGGGTAGCTACAATAAGTAGTGACTCCAGGTTGAGAATACCAGCTATAATGGCTGGAGGATCCGACATGCTGACCACATGCCACCCTACACTGGCTAGATGATTGTCTACCTCTATGATTAACACATGTGGATGTGAGGCTAACAGCCGACTGGTCAGTCAGAAGTTTTCTAAGCCTGTCGTGCTTTGAGTTTTTTTTATACCAAGAAGATCGGGATAAGTAGATTCCCGGGCAAGTGTGCTCTGCCATACCGTTCATCTGATTGAGATTGGGTTTTTTGAAAAATGTTCAGGATATTCCGGGAATGAACATAGGCTATAAGAGAGTTGTAATACTCAACCACTTCACCCCTAAAAATCACCCTTTATAGTGAAAAACGTGAAATAAAGAAGAACCGATCGACATAACACCAGTCGCCAACAAAGTTCTGAGGATGAGACAATTATAGTCTCGAAATCGCGATCAACTTAGAAAATTTATATGAGGAGAGGTAAGAAACATTTAATTTCACCACAGTTATACGTAGTCATTGGAAATCATAGAAGTACCCATGTAAATATTGAAGCAAACTGGATTTGGATATTTAAATCTCTTTCATATAAGTATGTGAAACCATAGCTAAGTTATGGGTTGATATTCAAATTCATTGAATGAATGAGCCATTTCTTACCTTACCTGATAGTTTATGTTTTCTTAAACATGGGAACTGCAGTTTTCAAGAGGAACATCCCTCCCTTTTTCAACCGATATTATGACTACCGGATTTTCGTTGGAATCTCCATCTATAACATTGCCATCTGGTGTTGATTTGATGAACTTTGAGATCAGGTTCTGTTCTTCAGGAATTTTTGAAATTCATGAATCTAAATTTGTTCTTCTGTATATATATATCTTCTCTCATACTGTCAAGCCTAAACGTTTTTTTTTTTCAAACTTTTAGAAGTTTTACCTCATTTTCAATTTTATGAACATCAAACAAACTGATTTTTCAATTTCACCATTTTTGATACTTCTAAAGTGTTCCTTTGTGCGAGTGTTCAAATTCCTTTTTGTTTTTCCTATGTATGCTTTATTGCAGTCTTTACAATTAGATAGATAGATCATCTTTGACATCGTCCGATTCCTAATAGCCAGTTCTGTCGGTCCATCCAATCTCCTGGTTGTAGATGTTTCTCCTTCATATATAAACATATTCCCTGACTCCAGGAGGTTTTAGGTCTTCCTCTGCTTCGTCTTCCCTCAGGTTTCCATTCCAAAACAGATTTTGGTAGTCGATCCTCTTCCTTTCGCTGGACATGTCCGTACCATCTTAATTGCTGAGTTTTAATATAATCTAAAATAGTGTCTTCAATCTTCATTTTCTCCCTTATAACAGAGTTCCTAATTTTTTCTCTTCTTGAAATTCTTGCGGCCCTTCGTATAAAATCCATTTCCATTGCCAAAAGGTACTTATTTGTTTTTGTTGTTAATGGCCAAAGTTCTGCTCCATAAGTAATTATGCTTTTAACAATTATATGATATATATTCGTTTTATTTTTATTAATAATATTTTTATCCCACAATATTCCATTGAGGCAAGCAATTGCAAATTTTCCTTTATTATTTCTATTTCTTATTTCATCTTCATAACTCCCATTTTTATTTATTTTAATTCCTAAATATGTGATCTCACTACAAGATTTTATTGATTCTCCAGTCTCCAAAATTAAATTTTGTTCTGGTTCACCAATTGATAAATATTTTGTTTTTTTCACGTTCAAATTTAATCACCATTTTTTATTTTTACCAGATTCTTCTATTAATTTTCTAGTCATATATTCTAAATCTTCATAATCTTGTGCAATTAACAATTGATCATCTGCAAAATGTAAGTTGTATAAAGTTTTGTTGTTTGAAATAGGAATTCCCATGCTTGAATATTTTCTCCTCCAATTCTTTAAAAAAATCTAATAGAGATAAGCCGGTCAGATTAAAAAGAAGACGAATCAAGACTCTGCTAATTGGAACATGGAACATACAATGCATAAGGAATAAAATGGAGGAGGTCCTTAAACAGATGGAGGATTTGAAGCAGGACATAATCGTACTGACAAAAACAAAGAAGAAAGGAGAAGGAATGGAAACTTTAGGATCATATGTTCACATTTACAATGGTGTTAAAAAGAATGAAAGTCTTTACAATTAATTTGACAAATTCCAGATTTTTTACTATATTTCATATTGTGCATAAACATGCAATTTTCAACAGTTTTATATATACAGATTATTAAATATTCCACTAAATGAAGAAGATTTTAAGAAAGAATACAATCACATTTGAACAAAGCTAATTTAAATGGTTTTGGAAAGGAAGTAAGTATAAACAAATTAAAGAAATTCAGACAACAAAAAATATTAAAATAATACACCACCCTGCAATCTGATTCAAAGAAAGGAAACAAATTCAAGAAAATTACTTATCATCCTGAAAAAAAATAACAAATTTCAAAAAATTTCAAGAAATTCAATATTACATTGGCATTGATAAATAAATTTAGCCTTGGTAATCTATTAATAACCAATAAGAAATTGAACACCCCAGATTGTAAAAAATCTGGAATTTATCAAATTAGTTGTAAAGACTGCAATAAAGTATACATAGGGAAAACAAAAAGGAATTTGGACACTCGCACAAAGGAACACTTTAGAAATATTAAAAATATTGAAAAATCAGCTATTGCAGCACATAGTTTGTTGGAGTCATAAAATTGAAAAATATGCCAAACTTCTAAAACATTTGGAAAAACCTTTAAATTTGACAGTTTGGGAGAAGATATATATTCAGAAAAACAAATTTAGATCCATTATTTTTATAAAAAAAAAATCAGGAAAGTATCAAATTGAATGTACTAGTTGTGAAAAGATATATATAGGAAAAACAAAAAGAAACCTATAAATTAGAACCAAAGAACACATGAGAAATATTAAAAATGGGTAAATAGAAAAATCTGCAGTTGCTGCTTATGTTTGGTCTGAAAAACATAATATAAATTTGGACACTAAATTATTAAAACAGTTAGAAAATACAAAAGAGCTGACTATTTGGGGAAGAATTTATATTCAAAAGAACAAAAACAGAGTTATGAATTTTGAAATACTGATGGAATGTGACCTTGTTTGGAGGTTCGTTGGCCAACCACAGGAGGGAGCTGACATCGACATCCAGGGTTTACAACATAAATCCAACCAGTCTGGGAAAGATGCTGAGGATGATTGGGATCCAATTAAAACATGTTCAAGAACAAATCAACATTAATATTGAGGTAAGATAAACAGATTCAAAATAATATAATTAAAATAACCTCAAAATATCACTTCCTAAAATTAAATATCAAAATAATATAATTAGATCCATGAATTTCAAAATTCCCGATGAACAGGACTTGATCTCAAAGTTCATCAAATCAACACCAGATTACAACAATATAGATGGAGATTCCAACGAAAATCCGGTAGTCTTAATATCAGATGAAAATGGGAGAGATGTTCCTTTTAAAAACTGCAGTTCTCGTGTTTAATAAAACATAAACTATGAGGTAAGATAAGAAATGACTCTTTGAAATTTATCAGAGAACATTTTTTTGACAACTCACCTCATAAATTTCGTGTTTTTCATGAAACTGCAGTTTTAAATGTAGTCACGTCCATCTTCAGCCATAATTCCGTGATTACGTTTGAAACTGCAGTGTCATGAAAAAAAACATGAAATATATGAGGTGAGTTGTCAAGAAAATGTTCTCCGATGAATTTCAATGAATATAACTCATAATGTTTACTTCCCAACATTAATTTAATATAAGAAATGACTTATTCATTCATTGAATTAAGAATCTCATAATGTTATTTCTCATATTTAACTATGAAATGATATTCAAATGCCAAGGCTGACATGTTAAATGAAGGGCTCGGCTGTAAAGCATGGTAACTGACAAATTCTTGAAAATTGAATTGTAGGATATAAACTGTGATATGTGACCTCTTGAAGCATTTGGTGTACATAGTTTTTACATCCATCGATTGATAGCAGAGGTATTGTCACAGTAACTATGTACACCGAATGCTTCAGGAGGTCACATATTACAGTTTACATGCTACAACTCAATTTTCAAGAATTTGTCAGTTACCATGCGATTCTGAGTAAATTGTTCGCAAAGAAGAATACAACTGCCATCATCAATGATGATAGCGATGATGATTAAGGGAGGCAGTGAAAATCTTCATCGGCCAGTAACGTAAATGACACAGCACCAAAAATTGATCGAAAGTATAATTATATTGTAAGAAATCTTAATAAAATTTAGATAAAATGTGCATAAAAATTGTATTTTATTTTTTTAACTATGCTCCACCTCTTTGATTGACTTGGAAAAATTATATGTTGTAGAAAGAGGTCTGATTGTCTAATAGAAAAAAAAAACTCGTAATTGTATCTCATGAGCGAATGACAAAAAAAAAATCACGAAAATTAAAATAATTTTTTCAGGTAGTTATGTTCGTGGGATTGAGTTCTCGATTTTTGCTGTAAATTCCCTTGAATATATTTACAACATATATATTTTTCAAAAAAATCGGTCCAGTAGATCCTGAGAAAAAAAATCTTCACCAAAAATACTAGTTGTATTTTTATCTTTGTTCCTAGTGAGTTTGTAACCCATTAGATGCAACTTTTGGCAAAAATTTGGAACGAATATGCGTGGGGACCGCTCACCCCTAACTTAGCCGGCTATGGCCTTTAATACATAAATATACATATATATATATATATATATACAGGATGTAAATGAATTATACCACACAAATTTAACAACGTATTATATAAGCATTTTGAGATAATGAACTAATGGTCTATGAATAAAAATATCTAAGTAATGATTCAATTTGTAAAATCATTGGCACGCCACTGATTATTTCAAATTAAAATGGAAATAATATGAATCAGAAACTGTAACTTGCAATAAGTATGCACCTTTAGCTCAGTGGTTATAGAAGTCTTACTACCAACGCAAATGTAAGATTGATGCAACACTTTTGAAACTACCTAGAGTATGTGTACACTTTTTTTTCCTTTCTTCCTTTATTATGTATGTACTGTAAATTAATTACATATGTAGATTTACTTATGGTTTAATTATTTATTCATTATTTTACAGAATATGGTATCGGAATGTTGGCGCAGTTCATGAGTTACAAAACTATCTACGTACATACTGTACAGACAATTGTTTGAAAGGTTGTAATAATAATACACATACTGTAGAGTACAATAGGTTTTGCAAATACAATGTGTAATTGTACTGTACAGTACTTATGTGCTTAGATAATGATAGTGCAGTGATCACAAGAGTAATAACATGAAGAGGTAGGCTACAGTGTATGTACACATGGCATACATAATATTACTGGGAAATAAAAATCAATACATTTGAGTAAACCAGAAAAAAAAGTAAAGCACCTGCAGACTCATTAGAAGAAATTGTTCAAATTGGCCACCTCCATTCTCACAAGACAGACGACATTGGCGACTAAAGGATTCTCGTACCCTGTTCAAGATACCAAGTGTCTCGTGGATTACATCACATGCTGCGATTATGCATGCAACTAACAGTTCATCTGTATCAACAAGGCTCGCATACACCAATGTTTTCAGGTGTCCCCACAAAATTAATCAAGTGGACAGAGATCTGGAGAGTGAGGTGGCCACACTACAGATGAACTACCTCTTCCTATATCCAACGACCAGGATACACTTCATTTAATGATTTTGCACATGGAGCATGGACACTAAGAAAACAACATGAAAGCAGAATAACGGCTTGTGAAATGAGATTCATGCGCAGAACAGCGGGTTACACCAGATGGGATCGGAAAAGGAACACCGATATCTTAAAAGAATTAAAGACTACGCCAATTTTGGAATATATTAAACAGTACCAACTAAATTGGAAACACCATCTTGAAAGAATGAGTTCAAATCGGATCCCCAAAGCTGTTTATAATTATATACCAAGAGGACGAAGATCACTGGGCCGTCCTATGAAACGCTGGAGGGAAAATTTTCTATAGGATCGTAACAGGCCTTGGCCTAATACTTGGAAGGAAGAAGAAGAAGAAGCACATTCCGGCAGAAATGGGGTGCAGCCTGATGTGAAGAGGAACTTCTTCTAGCAATCTAGTAGGATGTGTTCTAAAAATGTCTTATAAATGACAAAATTTAATCTCTGGGGAAGAAGGTAGGGGCCAATGATGTGGTTAGAAATTAACCTAACCATATGTTCACCAAAAATAACTGCTACTGAGCCCTCTCGAAAATGGCATGAGAATTTTCATAATCCCACATATTACTGTTCTTTCAGTTCAGAACCACATCATCCGTATTATATATTGCCTCATCAATGAATAACATCGAGGAAAAGAAGTGCGGTGGCTGCAACATAGCCCAATTACAAAATTGTACCTGTTGAGCGAAGTCCACTGGCTGTAAGGCTTGAACTTTTTGCAGATGAAAGAGATAGAGCTGGTCTTCGTGCAGGACTTACCATACTCTTTTATGGTTCGTGCCCATTACACGTGGAACCAGCACGAGTACTATTAGAAGGATCATCTTCCACCCTATGAAGAACATTTTCTTTGAACTCTGCAGTGCGGCGTGTATGTCTTTCACCGGCATCTACTCTGTTTACCTTCAATGTCCCATGCTCACCTGATGTTCCATGTCCACTGCAAGTTTGTTTACGAGCTATTCAGTTGAGTTTGTGATCCACCCAGAGAGTTTGCTGCACAGTACAGTAGTAATCCTTCATGACAGTACACAGCAGAATTCAAGGAGTATGTACTTCATTGGCACTGTGTTGCTGTTATCCATGTTATACACGTTTGCAGATATTATGTTATTGTACAGCAAAGCTCGGTGCAATGACAGGTCAGATTGTTTGGCCTGCACATTCTCCCGACAAGACCCGCTAGACTACTACCTGTGAGGTCACAAGAAAACTTTAATTTACGATACCCCTGTAGAATCCAAGGAAGACCTACTAGCATGAGTCATGGCTGCGATGGATGTTGGAGGACCAGGGATTGATGATCGTGAGTACGAGAACATGGTACGGAGGTACCACATCTGTATTATATTGGTGGTCGTCACATCTAACCCTTCTTATAAGTGATCCAGACGACAGGCAGCAGGAGTCGGAGAGAGCAACATGTGTTGTAGTGGTATTTTGTGTATAATGGAAAAATGGTACATTTCCGGACATGGGTTCCTATGTTAAATTTAATTGTCTTGGTCATCAAACTCTGTAAGGGGAATTTTGACTCATCCTGTATATGTCCATCAGATATGTCATAAATTTAAGATGATAGTTTATTTTGGTAATATAAAAAAAAATTACATACCTCATATTTAAAACCAATTTCAAAATCAGTAAATTCTATGCAACTAGGCACGGCTTGAAGTATTACTTTATTTTTAAATGAACAGCTGGACCTCTTAATATGAGTTTCATTATATTCTTTTTTTAATTTAAATGTATTTCTGTGTGGCCAAGACAAAGGAGATAAATGTTTACTAACAATTTTCGAAATATGACAAATATTTTCAATATCAATACTTCTTTCAAGACCCATAATTTTCCTCAAATGGATATCTGTCATATGAAAAGAAAAAATTAATTATTTTCCATATAAAGTCCCAACAGTCAAATAAAATATATAAGTTTCAATTTTATTAGTGAATCTATAAAGATTTCTTATACATAAAAAAATGATCATGATAATTAAAAGTAAGTAAAATTTTATCACCTGACCACATATTCTTCTTCTTCTTAGACCAGTTTCAAAACTTTCTTCTTCAGTTCCATCCTCAATATTTTCACAACCGTTGTTTTGTCATCTTGAAGAGCTGCCTTCTGTTCCAATTGTTGTTAGACTGAAGAACCTCAAAATCAAATCATTTTGTCTGAGAGAGCTGCCTCCTGCTCCCTCTGTTGGTAGACTGAAAAACCTCAAAATCAAATAATTTTCCCTGGGATATTCCCGGGGAAAATTACTTGAATTCAAGGTAAGAACTGAAGACAGTCTAGCAACAGAAGGAGCAGGAGGCAGCTCTTCAAGACGACAAAACAATGGTCGTTAAAATAATTATGATGGAACTGAAGAAGAAGAGGAAGAATATGAGGCAAGGTGATAACATTTTACTTAAATAAATAATGTCTCGTAGTGTTATTTCCTAAAAAAAAGTAAAATATATAGTATTGATAATTGCTTTTGTACATTATTGAGGAAATTTTGATAATTGTAACAGTTGATAAACTATAAATTATATTTGAGAAATGTTAAATTAATAATAAAAACATCAATAGTTGATAAACTGTTAAGATTTCAAAATTTTTCATTGAATATTTAATTTAATTATCTTTAATCTGGTTCATTAAAGAGAAATTATTAAAACTTTGAAATGACCAATTGAAATGTATGTACTTAAATACTTAAGACTTGACCAATGGTAAGGCAGAATTGGTCACATGATATTATATTCTTCTTAAATTTCAAATATAGCTGTTTATCAGTTTGCCACCAATGTTCGTGAAGGAAGGATGCATCTCAGGAAAATATAAAAAGTTTGTTATATTAGAATCCCCAATATTGGGTAGATTCATAATATATTATGCAAACAAATATCTGGGATAGCAAATAATAAGGGATTTTAATATATTTACACATTAATTATTTTAGTTCAAAGTTAAAATTGGGAAACACATTATGAGGTTCTTAATTAATAAATTAATGAGTCATTTTAACATCTTACCTCATATTTCATGTTTTTCAAACACGGTAACTATAGTTTTCAAATGATCTTGTCATTCATTTTCAACCGCCATTATGATATTAAGATGTTAAAATGACTCATTAATTTATTAATTATTTTAATATTGAAAATTTCATTAGTGCAGAAGATACATTTAAAAGTGCTGCTAATAGAACAATTTTTATTGGAAAAGTTTAATGCCAAAAGAAGTTAAATAAATGGATTTTAATATTTGTAGGAAATAACACTGCAGAATATTAAAAAAAAAATATATATATATATACAACATAATAATTAAATAAATGGAAGTATACATTTTCTCCACAACTTATGTTTTTAGTTTTAACTACATTTTAATAATCTTTTGGTCTCCCTGAAGAGAGAAAGTAGGTATAGGAAGGAAGGAGAAATGAACCCCTAGGCCTCGAATACTCTAATACCATCAGGGTCGAAAGAAACAAGAGGTCAGTCAAGGGAGACTGGATAGAAAAGTTGGTTGGTGGTTGGTATCTAATGTCGAGCACTTGATAATGAAATCATTCGCTCTCTTGCACTCCAATATTTAGCAGAAAGGCTGGTCTCTTCTACAAAAGCTGGACAATGGAGGAGATGGTTTCTTTCCATATCTTCATTTAAATTGCAAAAAAGGGCATTTAGGTGAATCTGTTATGCCAATTCTGTGTAGGTGTTTATTCAAGCAGTCATGTCCCTTAGCAGTCTGAATGTTGCTACTGCAGATTTTCTTTATAATGTAGTAATGTCATAAGCTTGTAGATTTTCCCATTCCTTTCCAGATGTTTTGGTGGTGTATTCTTCTCTAAGTTTAAAGTTGAAAGAGGGAATTGGTATGGGAAGAAGAAGTAATACCAATTCAGTCAAAAAAAAAAAAGAAACTCACCAAGCTGACCAGTGCTTATTGGTGAGTAGCCCTTCCCTTTCATTCATCATGCATAAGCATGATTACTAACAGCTGCACCACGAGAAGGTGAGGGATTGGACACTAGGTTATTGTCCAGGTCGGTTCCTTTAAGCCTTCGATGGAAGGAATTAAAGGGTCTCCTCCCTGTTAAAGACAGTCAAATAACTATTTATCTCTACTATTGACTAGAGATCCTAAGAAAGAAGAGTATATATTTTTTCTACTGTTCCTGAATGATTAGCTCACTTGAGATCATACAAATTGAAAACTGAAAATAAAATGAATGCACATTTTCTATATTGTTTAATGTTTATAAATCTTCAGTCTGCTGATAATTACTTACCTAAATGTTGTTCATGCATAGATGGTAATAAATCTTCTGATTCAATTAGATATTCTCCCATGTCTATAATGGATTCTTTGTCCCAAAGCTTATTTTTCAATCTACATTGCTCATATAGGAACTTGTTTTCAGAAATATGTTCATTATCTAACATAGCTTTAGTTTGTTCTTTTAAAAGCTCTTCTTCAACAGCAACAATTTGTTCCAATGACTGTTGATGTTCTGAACGTATCTATAAAAAAAATCTCATGATAAAATGCAAAATGTTTATTTATGAACTAAATTAATATTTTTTATACCTCAACTCATATCTTTTATTCTTCTAGACTGCAGTTTCAGAGATATATCTCCATCGTCAGTAGCCTCTTGTCGACTGGTGTTATGTTGTTTCTTGGTGGTTTTCTTCTTCCTTCTATTGGTGGACTGATAAACATCTGGATAAAATCAAAATTTGCGGGAATTTTGAAATTCGTGAGTTTTTCTTTCTTGTTTTTTTGGATGTGGATTTTTTTCTAAACCGTGAGTTCTTTCTGTTTATCTGATTGTTTGATTAGGCTAGCTTTTGTATCAATTAAATGTTTTTCAGACCAAGCATGGACCGCTACTGCTGTCTTGTCCATTTCACCATTTTTGACATTTCTAAGATGTTCTTTCATCCTTGTTTTTAAATTTATTTTTGTTTTCCTATATAGATTTTGTCACAATCCTTGCATTTGATCTGATATATTCCTAATTTGTTTTCTACTTCAATTTTTTCATTTTTGTTGGTTTTAATTATCCTATTTAGGCTGTATTCATTCTTCAGAGCCAACATTATGTTAAACTTTTTAAATTTTTTTTTGGAACTTGTGGTATTATAATGCATGGTAAGTAATTTTTTGAATATTATGTTCTCTTCTGTTTGTTTTTTAAGTTAAAGCCAGTTTTTTTTATATTCAATGGAAATAATTGAAATATTATTAATATGAATATTGAGAAATTAATATTTTCTATGTCATATAAAAAATTGTTAACTGAATAATTTATTGTTGAGAATAATTTTGTGGTTCAAAGAAGTTACAGAATCAATTAAGAATTTCAAAGGAGTTTAAAAATATCAACTGACATTAACTTTTTTCCTGAAATTTGATATCTAAAATGAATTAATACATATACAATAATATGTGTATGGAGATCCCGACACGGAGTTAAGGGTGAACAGGGGTGGACGTGACTCCATAGCCATGGTGACGGCAACACGTCTAGGGATGGTAACCATGTTTGGAGGCAGTAAGGTGGCAGCCCCACCACCAAACTAACCCTGCATGGCGCTCGTAACCCAATCAAGGAACATATTCATTACTACTGATAAGAGAACCGGACTGATTACTTGGTGATGACGAAAGCAAGACAAAGGGATAAACGATTTGGTATAGTAGATAAAATCAATATGGCAACCTGGAACATAAGAGGACTAGCACACAAGAAAGGACAATTAATACATGAATTGAAGAAACAGAAAACAAATATATGTATCATTACAGAAACAAAGAAAAAACTCAAAAGGCAATTCAGAGCTGGGAGAATATATCTTATTTTATAGTGGAGTACCGCAAAATAAAAGAGCAGCAGCTGGTGTTGGAATACTTTTAAGTGATAAATGGAGAAAAAGAGTCCATAGTTACAAGTTTGTGTTTGAAAAGATAATTAATCTCAGAATAAAATGTAAAAGAGGATATTTGACAACTGTTGGTGTATGTGCCCTGGAAGAAGGGAAGAAAGAAGATAGCATAGAATTTTATGAGCAATTGAAATCGCACTTACAGACTATCAACAAATCAGACTACATTGCCATATGCGGAGACTTTAATGCACGTATTGGAAAGCATCCATTTGAAAAAAATTATAGGTACTAATGGTGAGAATATACTGAATGAAAATGGAAAGGCTTTAAGAAATTTTGCAATTCTCAATGAATTAAAAATTACAAATACATTCTTCTAACACAAGGATATCCACAAATATATATGGGCTGCAAGAGGAACAAAATCCATAATAGATTACGTCCTCGTAAATGCAAAACTAGCTCCCCAAGTTATAGACACATGTTTTTAGGTGGTATGATATCTGAACAGATCATTATTTAGCTGTGACGAACATAATTGTCCCAGCAAAATGGATACATAAGAAAAAGAAAATAAAAAAACAATGTAGAAAATAAATACTATTTCAAAGCCCATTTACTCCAAGAAGACAGTATAAGGAGATTACACTATGCTAGACTGTTGGCTTACAAGGACAAGACCTATTAGCAAAAATGTGGAGCAAGAATGGGAAGACCTAAAAGAATTAATATTAAAGGTACAAAATGAAGTATTGGGTAAAAGATATCCTAGAAGGAATAAAAAAGGTCTGCCAGTCTGGAATGAAGAAATTCAAAATATCATAAATGCTAAGAAAAAAGCATATCTGAAATTTTTGCAGACCAGGTCAAATAATGACAGAATAGAATACAAACACAAATGTGTTATAGTGAAAAGAGAAGTAAGAAGAATTAATCATGATAGCTGGGACAGATATATAAGCAACATAGAACACGATGTACATGGCATACAAAATATTAAAACATCTAAATGAATCCAAAAAAGATACAGTACAACTTAATAATATAACAGAAAAATAATGGCTTAGATACTATAAAGATTTGTGGACAAGCTCAGATAAAACAATTGCAGAGGATCAAGAATTAGAAGAATATGCAATCATGGACCCAATAGAATTTCACGAATTTGAAGAAGCACTTCACTCTTTTAAAAATAGAAAAGTTCCAGGAAGTAATAGAATAAACATAGAGATGGTCAAATACGCCCCCCTGGAAATAAAATTAAGATTTTTAGAAATACTAAATATATACTGCAATACATGTAAAGTACCGACAGAATGGGGAAGAAGAATAGTGTACCCAGTTTTTAAAAATGGAAATAGACAAGATTGTAATAGTTAAAGCCTTCTGAACGTGACATATAAAATACACGCAAAAATTATCACTCATAGAATAAATTCAATTAATGAACATATTATAGGGAATGAACAATGTGATTTCAGGAAAGGGCATTCCTACTCCGATAGCATATTTATAATGCAGCAACTTGTTGAAAAAAAGGAAAGAATACAACTTTTATATTATTTGTTGATTATGAGAAATCTTTTGATAGGATAAGCTGAAAGAAATTATGGATCATTATGGAAATGAGTGACAATCCAAATCATATTATAAAAGTAATTAGAAGTTTGTACTCCAAAACAACCATCTGCATTGACAAAGGAATAGTGATGAGTAATATCTCTGAAGAAATTAACCAAGATGTAAGACAGGGATGCCTGCTATCTCCGGCTTTGTTTAGTATATATGTTGACCATGCTATTAAATACAGCAAGATGACTTAATTGAAAATTTTAAAATAAATGACAAAGTTTTAAACACAATTTTATTCACAGATGACCAGGCTATTTTTAGTTCATCAGAAGATAATCTCCAGAAAGCTGCAAACCAATTAGAAAAAGTAGACAACGAATACAATTTAAACATTTCATGTACAAAAATAAAATCAATGGCATTTCGAGGAAAAAATCATCTCAGATGCAAAATTGTGATAAATAATAATATCATTGAACAAGTGAAATCCTACAATTTTTTGGGTTTTGATATATTATACTGCCAAAAAGAAGATATAAATATAAAAATACAGAAATTTCTAAGAATGTGTGGAACAATAAGAAGAACTCTAAAGAATAAAACTCAGGATACTCATTAAAATTCATCGAAGAACGTTTTGTTTAAACAAATTACCTCATAGGATTCATGCTTCCATGATACCACGGTTCCAAACACAGTTGTGTTCATCCTCAGCCATAATTCCAACTGACGAAATTCTTCAGCCGTCAACTGTTCTATTGTCATCATCTTCAGTACTGCAACCTATGGTTGAATTTATGAACTTCGAAATCAAAGTAATTTCGTTAGGAATATCAAAATTCATTGATCTATCTTTATTTTTCTGAATGTATATCTTATCCCAAACTGTCAATTCCAAACGCTTCTGTACTTGTTTTAAAAGTTTAGTTTCTCTTCCGATTTTATGATGTTCTAATAAACTATGTGCAGCAATTGCAGATTTTTCAATTTCACAATTTTTAATATTTCTGAAATGTACTTTTGTACGAGTTTCTAAATTCCTTTTTGTTTTTCCTACATAAACTTTATTGCAATCTTCACAACTTATTTGATAAATTCCAGAGTTTTTACTGTCTGGGACATTGACTTTTTTATTAGTACTTAGAAGATTACCCAGACTAAATTTATTTATTGGTGCCACAAAAATGTTGTATTTGTCAATTTTTTTTTAAATTTTCTATGCATTTCAGGATGGTAAGTAATTTTCTTGTATTTTTTCTTTTCTTTGTAATTTTGTAGAGTAGTATATTGATTAAGTCTTTTTTTTTGTGTTTGAATTTTTTCAACTTATTTATAATTAATTCTTTATCAAAACCATTTAATCTAGCAGTGTTTAAGATATGTTTATATTCTTTGTTGAAATTGTCTTTATTTAATGGTACATTTGTCAATCTACAAATTAAACTATATAATATTGCATGCTTATGAGCAATGTGATTGAAGCCTGATGATTTAATGTAATTATCTGTATGACTTCCTTTCCTATATATCCATCCATAGTAATTCTGCCCGAGGGCAGGTCTTTCACTGCAATCATAGCATTTTTGTGCTATGTTTTGCAGCTTTACTGGGGAATTGTAGGTGTGGTAGCTTCCCGTTGCTTTCCACACCGACGAAGGATGATGATATGATGATAAGGATGATGATGATGATGGCCATATGATTTCGGGGATCGTTTGGGCCTTAAAGTTTTCCTGACATTTGTCTTACAGGTGAGGAAAAACCCCAATAAAAACCTCATCCAGAAAAACTGCCCCGACCGGGGATCGAACCCGGGCCCACTGTGTGACAAGGCAGCACGCTACCTCGAGACCACAGCGGTGGACTTCCTATATATATATATATATATATATATATATATATATCAAATTCAATTTTCAGTGTTTAAACAAAATGTTCTCCGATGAATTTTAATGATTATATCTCATAATGTTTACTTCCCAACATTAATTTAATATAATATCAGGATACTCAACTGAAATTTTATAAAGTCATGGCCGTTCCTTCTATTATCTATGGTAGTGTTGGACTTTGACTCATTCAGATAGAAAAAAAAATAGAGGCAGCGGAGATGAAATTTTTAAAGCCAATGGCAGGCTACACTCTTATGGATCAGAAAAGAAGTTCTGAGATAAGAGATCAATTAAATATTTTTAAATTGACAGATAAAATTGACAAACAAAGATAAAATTGGTAAGAGCATCAACTAAGAATGTCAGATGATAGACCTTCTAAAATGATTTTAAATTACAGACCTACAGGATCTAGAAGTCAAGGAAGATCATTTGCTAGATGGAAAGACCAAATCTCTTGAAGTCAGAATGGGCCAGAGGGCCTAAGCCTTGATGTTGATGATGATGATGATGATGATTAACTTTAATGAGATTGAATGACTTGGATATGAGTCAACTAATAGTACTTATAAACCAAGTTTGTGACCAATCTGATTTGAATGTCATAATTTGAAATGAAGGATTGTGGGAATGAGATATTTATCAATCTGGAGAGTCTACTACAAGATGTCATGGGGATGAGACCTGCATAAAAACAGTTGTCCATGATTTTAATGAAATTGAACATAATTTCATTTATAATTGAATAAAAAGTGCATTGTTTGAATACACATGAATTTTAATACATGTGCAGTTAATTTCAGCTCAAAATATAAAGAATTTTTAGTAATTTAATATATGAGAGTTGAGTCATCATTGCCATTTTGTTCTTCTTCTTCTTCCTCTACGCATGAAAGCTGGCAGCTTGTTGCGTGTTCATTCACTACAGGTCCGGGGTATGGTGACGTCCTTCCATCGTAGTTGTGGTCATCCTAAAGGCCTTTTCTGCTGAGGTTTCCAGTCACGTACTTTCTTCACTAATCTACTGTCCTCCATTCTATCTATGTGATCGTTCCAGTTTAGTCTTCTATCATTTATCCAGAGATTTACAGGTTCAATTTCACATTCTTCTCTAATAACAGAGCTGCAAATTTTCTCTCTCAGTGATTTTCCTACGATTTTCCTTAAAACTTTCATTTTGGTTGTTTCATTGATTTGTTTTGTTTTTTGAGTTTCTGTTCGGCATTCACAACCATATGTTAGAACTGGTCTTATGACAGATTTGTAAATTCTTACTTTTGTATCTATTCTTAAATTTTTATTTTTCCAAATAGTATTGTTTAAACATCCTGATATTTTGTTTGCATTATTTGCTTGATGGGGGATTTCATCTGTTATTCTGTTGCTGCTATTAATTTCTATTCCTAAATATTTGAATTTCATGACCTGTTCTATACTTTTCCCTTCTATTTCTAATTTAATACGTCATGGGTCCTTGGATATTGCCATTGATTTGGTTTTATTTGTTGAGATTTTCATGTTATATTTTGCTGCAATGATTCTAAATTTGTGCAATAGCATTTGCAAATCATCTTCACTTTGTGCAATTAGAACTGTGTCATCAGCATAGTTTATTATCTTCAGCTTTTTGTTACCTATTTTAATCCCTTTTCTAACTTCAACTTTTAGTTCGTTGATGATTTCATCCATTATTAGTGTGAACAATATGGGACTTAATGAGTCTCCTTGTCGTATTCCTTGCTAGACTAAAATTTCTTTAGATTTACTGTTTCTATATTTGATACTTGTACTGTTTCCTGAATAAATTTCTTTGACGATTGCAATGAGGTTTTTAGATACATTCCATAATTGTAACTTTATTGGTGAATAAAATACCAAGATTTTATTCAAAGTTAATTTGTGATTTTTATTTCGAGCGAAACCCAATTTTGAATCTTCCCTACGTCCCCTAAAGGGAACCTCAAAGCCGAGGCAAAGTTAAGTTGAACCCAGGACTCCTACAACAAGAACCTGCTACAACAATAAGTCACCAACACAATTACTTATTTATATGGATGCCCAACATGGTGCAATAAGAACCTGCTACAACCAACAAAATTCCTTCTTTAAAGTGTACTTTCGTTAATTAATTTTTGTCTTTTAAACTTATTTATTTTCTTGTGTACCATGTTTTTTTCATAACCATTTTCTATTGCTACTTTAATTATGTATTCTTTTTCTTTTTCATATTTTCTCTGCTCATAGGTACATTTACTAATCTGTGTATTAAACTACTGAACACTGACTCTTTGTGAGCAAAATGGTTGAATCCTGATGCCTTAATGTAGTTACCTTTATGTGTGTTGTTTCTGTATATTCCAAATTCTATCTTGTTTTCTATGCTTCTTGTTAGATTTAGATGAAATTTGTCTTTCAGTTTCAGTTTCCATAGTAAATTTTACAGTTTTTCTCTGAATGTTCAGGAGTTTTAAAGCATATTCTATTTGTTTTTGATTTATAATAGCTATTATATTGTCAACATATCTGCACCAACATTTGAAAATTAAAGGGTGTCCACTTGTTATTTTCTGTTCAAAACTACTCATCAATAAATTAGCCAAAAAGGGTGATAAGGGTTTCCCATAGAAAGACCAGAATTCTGTTTGTTGTATTTTCCATTATATGTGAAAAACATTTGTTTAATGCACAATTTGGTCAAAATTATATATTCTTCTATCTTCTCCTTCTCTAAATTGTTATTCCTTAGCCATTTTTACAAAGTTTAAATAGTAGTTTCTCTAGGGACACTGGGAAACAATGAAACTACATCAAATGATACTAACCTGTCTGTTGGTTTTAATTCTACATTCTCTAACTTTTCTATCAATTGGAATGAGTTATCAATTGAAAGGTTATCAACATTTTTAAAAAGTTTAATATAAGATTGTCTCTGAAGAATGAATACAGCCTAAATAAGATATTTAAAACCAAGAAAAATGAAAAAAATTGAAGAAGAAAACAAATCAGAAATATATCAGATCAAATGCAAGGATTGTGACAAAATCTATATACGAGAAACAAAACAAATTTTGAAAACAAGGGTGAAAGAACATCTTAAAAATGTCAAAAATGGTGAGGTGGACAAGTCAGCAGTAGCGGCCCATGCTTGGTCTGAAAAAACATTTAATTAATACAAAAGATAGCCTAATCAAACATTCAGATAAACAGAAAGAACTCATGGTTTGGGGAAAAGTCCACATCCAAAAAAAAAAAAAACAAGAAAGAAAAACTCATGAATTTCGAAATTCCCGCAAACTTTGATTTGATCCAGAGGTCCATTGGCCCACCAATAGAAGGAAGAAGAAAACCACCAAGAAACGACATAACACCGGTTGACGAGAGGCTACTGATGATGGAGATATATCTCCGAAACTGCAGTCTAGAAGAATAAAGGATATGAGGTGAGGTATCAAAAATATTAATTTAATTCTTAAATTAAACCTCATAGTGATTTTTTTTCCTTGTGAAAGTTAAAAAAAAATATTTATTTTATACATTTTTGCTTATTATAATATTAACCCATTGGAGACTTTTAACGAGTCTCCCTCGTGAGCAGGTAGAAAGTCCAAACAGCTCAAGCACGACCTACACTCGTTATTGTGTTAAAACCCTACACTATAAGAAGTTGGCTCTATCTTTACTGATTAAAAATGTATGTTCGCCATCTGTAAAATTTGTTGGTGGTTTATATAAAGCGTATATATAGTCCTAGTATATTGTATAGTTTATTATGGATATAATTTATATAATAATATATTTTAGGTATTTATTATGGTAAAATATATATGTAGTTTCAATGTTTTTTTTTTTCGAATATCATGGTTGTAAATTTAACTTTTTTAGAAACACGTTCAGTTCAAACTCTCTAAACGGAATAAAACGGCGCGATTTGGAATAACATATTAGAAATTGTACTCTTCAGGATATGATTCAAATAAACACTGGACAAGATTCACATGAAAATGCAGATTTTACAGCAAATGAGAGTGTAGAGAAAGGTTACACATTATAATTGTTTTCTCCTAATTTATTTTTAGAGCTGAGTAGACGAGAGATATATTAGGGACAGTAAAATCTAACAGAAGAAATATACCTATGGATTTAGTGAACATCAAATTGGAAAGAAAAAAAAAGGAAAACTAACAACATCATCTAGTTGGAGACTTCTAGCATAGAAGTGGAAAGGTAGGAAAGACATTTATTTATTATCATCCAAACACGAAAATGCCAACATGACTGACACCAGTAGGAAGCTATGGAAGAATAAAGACGGAGAACAAGAAGAAAAAATCATGTATTCTAGAATACAATAAAGGTATGGGAGGAGAAGACCGACATGACAAGGTTGTGGCTTTGTTTTCCAGTAATGATGAGATTTGTAAATTGCTATAGAAAAATTGCTTTTTACATTATCAATAATTTGAGAAGATATATAGCAAGAACCTTCTATGATTTGATAATGTATAGGCCTATGCTTTTATATGTTTAGTTTAATTTATTTTTATAATATGCAGTGTTATATATTTTTGTTATTTTTTACAGTTCCTGTTAGAACATGTGATTCGTGTTTACTTTAAATATAATGACCGAGAAATGTTAGTAAAAGATGGTTTTTGAAATATTAGTCAACTTTCACAGCCTTCAAACTAACAATAGATAACAGTTAATTTGCAAGAATGAGGGTTGTACGCAGGCCACATACCTTTCCTGTTCATAAAAGTACAAAATACTAAAAAAAAACAGGGGTAAACAAACTATCTGAATTTGAAGAGAAAAATGTTCGCCTAGACCGGGACTCGAACCCGGGACCCTTGGCTTTCCGGGCCAAGTGCTCTACCAACTGAGCTACCGAGGCGAGTTACGATCTAGACGCAAATTTTTCTCTTATATACGTTGTAATTCCCTATCGCCAAATGCTTTTGAAACCATTGCTTCTATCTTTGCAAATGGCGGCTTCTTAGTTAAGAAGACATTTATTGGGAATTTAACATTACTTTATAAGCTAGTAAGGCTTCTAATGATGTTTTTATTATTAATTTAACATTTCTCAATGAAAGATAAATTAAATTTGAAGAGAAAAATTTTCGCCTAGACCGGGACTCGAACCCGGGACCCTTGGCTTTCCGGGCCAAGTGCTCTACCAACTGAGCCACCGAGGTGAGTTACGATCTAGACGCAAATTTTTCTCTTATATACGTTGTAATTCCCTATCGCCAAATGCTTTTGAAACCATTGCTTCTATCTTTGCAAATGGCGGCGTCTTAGTTAAGAAGACATTTATTGGGAATTTAACATTACTTTATAAGCTAGTAAGGCTTCTAATGATGTTTTTATTATTAATTTAACATTTCTCAATGAAAGATAAATTAAATTTGAAGAGAAAAATTTTCACCTAGACCGGGACTCGAACCCGGGACCCTTGGCTTTCCGGGCCAAGTGCTCTACCAACTGAGCTACCGAGGCGAGTTACGATCTAGATGCAAATTTTTCTCTTATATACGTTGTAATTCCCTATCGCGAAAATTTTTCTCTTCAAATTTAATTTATCTTTCATTGAGAAATGTTAAATTAATAATAAAAACATCATTAGAAGCCTTACTAGCTTTATAAAGTAATGTTAAATTCCCAATAAATGTCTTCTTAACTAAGAAGCCGCCATTTGCAAAGATAGAAGCAATGGTTTCAAAAGCATTTGGCGATAGGGAATTACAACGTATATAAGAGAAAAATTTGCGTCTAGATCGTAACTCGCCTCGGTAGCTCAGTTGGTAGAGCACTTGGCCCGGAAAGCCAAGGGTCCCGGGTTCGAGTCCCGGTCTAGGCGAAAATTTTTCTCTTCAAATTTAATTTATCTTTCATTGAGAAATGTTAAATTAATAATAAAAACATCAAACTATCTGAAATCCATTTGTGATAGAACGCAGTATGCATGGTCTGGATATTCAGATTTAAAATCCAATGCAGCTGGAGTAGCGCTGGGGAGATTTAAATAGGTTTCCAGTGAATTTACCTGACGCTGTAAACGTGTCTTCAATGGGTTAAGGCTGTTGGTAAGTAGGTAGCATTTAATTTTATTCTCTTCAACTACTCAGATGTATAAGCATTACAATTCAAATCGGGGTAAATGGACTGACAAATTTTGCTCACAGGCCATTTTTTCAGACTTGAGATTTTTTTTACGTACCATAAATCTATGATCTGGGGATTATGGCTTTACTTGCTCTCTAAAGAAGCCATGTGCCCTTAAAACCCCATAAATCCCATGAGTCTTAACACATGAACCTCAGAAGGAGAGGTTGAGAGTCGACTTGTTATAATGATTGTTATTGGTAATAGAAGGACAATTTCTACAACAAAAAATCAATTTATAAATATTCCTTTGGTGTAGTGTATAAGTTTATAAAATTATAGTGGATTCATCATAGACTTGTACAGTACTTATCACCAAGCGTGACAGGTCTAGAAGGCCCTTGGCCTGCCAGTTGGCTACTGGCTTCACATCCACATGTGTTAATCACAGAGGTAGATGATTATTTAACCAGTATCTGTACTTATAAAGTTTTATTTTTAAGGGAATCCTAGTGGATTCGTGGTTACCATACCTGTCTCTGGTTCTGGGGTTTATGTATTTTCTCACGACTTAAAAAAACTGTTGACCCTTTGACATCTAGCTTTGAATTGCAATACTACACTGCTCAAAAAAATTAGGGGATATTGTAGAATAACCTATTAAGACTATGTTTTTAGGAATCACTTTCTATTACTCCAAAAGAATGTCAACAAGAGTTTGAAGTCATTACGTAACCTCTGTACCACACCAGATGTCAAAGAGATCCTGATTAGGAATATGGCAAACAAACAAAGCAACATTAACATGGGTGAAAATGTTTCTTCAGTATGGTGTATGGTCTCCTCGAACGGCCAGCACTGCCTCACACCTGTATGGCATTGATGCAATGAGGTTAGCAATGAGTTCTTGGGGGATACGTGGCCACTCTTCCATAAGAGCAATGTGCAGCTCTGGAACAGTTGTGGGAGGTGCTGGTCTGCCTGCAATGCACCTGCCTAATGCATCCCACACATGCTCAATCGGATTTAAGTCCGGGGAGGAAGCTGGCCATTGCATACGCTCGATACCCTCCACTTCCAGCATGTCGTCCACCAAGCCAGCTCTGTGGGGTCGTGCATTATCGTCCAAAAAAAGAAAAGAATCACCTATGGCATCAGCATAAGGCACAACAAAAGGTTGGAGAATCTCATCTCTATACTTTACCGCAGTCAAAGTACCACCTTGGATAACGTAGAGGTCTGTACGTCCACCACTACTGACTCCTGCCTATACCATCAATCCACCGCCACCATATGGGGATCTTTCACGTACAAAAGCTGGATTGTTTCGTGTCCCTTTTTCTCTCCAGATGAATACACGCCGACTATCACATTCCATGTTGAATCGCGACTCATCAGAAAAAAGAACTGATCTCCATTCAGCATGCCTCCACCCACGATGTTCCTCTGCCCAGTTTCTGCGATCTCTACGGTGTTGTGGAGTTAACCTGGTACACACCATGGGCCTACGGGCATAGAGACCACTTCTATGCAGTCGAATAGGGACAGTTTGAGTTGACACCCTGCGTCCTGTTGCTGTTTGAAGTGTATTTCGCATTGAGTTGCATTCTGCTGTCTATTCCAACGGGCTGTTAACAAGAGGTAACGGTCATCCCTTGCTGTTGTTGCCCTTGGTCGACCTTGTCCGGCTCTTCTGTGAACAGTATGTTCTTTAAAAATGATTCCAAAGACTGGAAATCACGCTTTGAGAGACACCCCAATGGCTTGTGCCACCTCTTGTTGTGTCTGTCCAGCTTCCATCCTTCATATGGCCCTCCAAGCCATTGGTTCAGGTAAATCACGTTGTCGAGGCATCACTGTCCCTAAGGCAAGTCATTCACTAACTGAAAACTGGACTGGATTTAAAAACAGCAACAAAACATTCACCCCCACACCACCCTTTCACATCAACAGTACAGACACTGCCCTCTGGTGTGGTACCGAGGTTACGTAACAACTTCAAACTCTTATTTACATTATCTTGGAATAATAGAATGTGATTGCATCTAATACTATTCCAAAAAACATAGTCTTAATAGGTTATTCTACAATATCCCCTAATTTTTTTGAGCAGTGTAGTAACCTTTATGGTAAAATCAAATGTTTCCTACCTCTCCTCATATAAATCTTCTAAGTAGATCGCAATTTCGAGACCATAATGGTCTCATCTCCAGTACAATCTTGGCGACTGATGTTATATCGATCGGAAGAAACTCTTCTTTGATCTTCCGATCGACATAACGTAAGTCGACAAGATTGTACTGAAGATGAGACTGTTATGGTCTCGTAATCGCGATCTACTTATAAGATTTATATGAGGAGAGATAGGAAACATTTGATTTTACCATAAATTAAACCTCATAGTGATTAATTCCTGTAAAAGTTAAATACTAATAATCTTAACTGTTAAAGAGCATCATTAAATAAAATATAATCTAGTTATGTATGAGAGATAAATATGGTAACAACTAGTCTATCAGGACTGACAAGGAGAAAATACTAGGAGGAAAGCAAACTTGTAAAAGACCAAACAGAGAGATGGTTGGATTCAGTGGAGAAAGATTTGAGGGACTGAATATCAGAAGAACTACTATTTTACTCAAAGATAGTATGGAATGAAGGATAAATCAATTTGTATATAATTTCAAACACAACTAAATTGAAACCACTTTTAATTTGGAATGAGAGGCTCTTCAAAACTAATGGAAAGAACTGATTATTATACCAATCTATAAGAAAGGATATACAATTGATTGCAATAATTGCATGGACATCTCATTATTTTCAACTTTATACAAAATTCAACAAATATTTTATTATCCGAACTTACTTCCTATATCGACAACATAATGTGGATTTCAATTAAATATTTAGGTCTACAATAGATCAGATTTTTAGTATACAACAGATTTTCTCTTCAAATATAATTTATCCTTCAGTGAGAAGTGTTAAATTAATAATGAAAACATCAATAGAAGCCCTACTGGCTTTATAAAGTAGTGTTTAAATTCCCAATAAATGTCTTCTAAATAAAGAAGCCATCAATTGCAAAGATAGAAGCAAAGGTTTCATAGCATTTGGTGCGAGGAAATTAAAACATATATAAGAGAAAAATTTGTGTCTAGATCGCAACTTGCCTTGGTAGATCAGTTGGTAGAGCATTGGCACGTAAAGCCAAAGGTCCCAAATTCGAGTCTCGGTCTAGGCAAAAATTTTTCTCTTCAAATATAACTTATTCAGTTGTTCACACAAGGCTGAATGGGTTTTGTTTCACACACTATACCAAAATAAAAATTATTGTGGTATAGCTGATATTTGAATCTAGGACCTCTTGGATGATAATCAAATATGCTAACTGTTAAATCACAGTAACAGTACAAAGAAATTATCCATTTCATCTAGTTGATAAAAGACCATGGCCTTAAATACAGGAGCAATTGGAGCCTTAATGAAAAGTTATAAATTAAAATTATTTCTCATAAAAAACTAGGTATCCTTGCCATCTAAGTGTAAAAAAAATGAATAAACCAAAAATCTTATAATCTTTCATGTATGATGAGTCCCTCTCTCATCTTGAATATAAAGTTTTTATTTTTCAAATCAAATAAACTAATCAAAACTGCACAGTATCATTATAACGAACAACAAATATATCATTACCAAATCCAAAATTGCATTGTTTGACTGTTGTGGGAATGAAATATAATATACATTGCAGGTAACTACCTACACTGATCTCTATCAACCTAAACCAGGATTGAAATATTTAGCACAACTTGTGCACATTTTTCATTTTATTAAATATTTAGCATACAACCAGCCACCTTTAGTCACCTGTATTTATCTGTGTATTATCAATGCATGATTTATAATGAAGTTGGAGGTCAATTATTCAAACTTCTTTTATAATTATTAATCAATGATATAATTCTCTCATTGGATTAGTCGAGGTTTCTTAATGATTTTTTCAACCTCATGTTTAGTGCCCTCTGCTGCATTGACAATCATAGCAGCCAGAACTATGGAATCTAATATGAATGAGGCTGAAAACTACTTCCAGTTTGCAAATCCTGATTAAGAAAGAACATGGGTGTGTGTGTGTGTGTGCGCTATTGCCACATACTACACTTTTTGTGCTTCAGGTTCCACACTGAGTGAATAGATGGTATTAGTGAGGTCTACTTTCAGTTTATATACCACTTCAGCAGATCACTTTACATATGTAATGTATTCTTATATTGCGTACAAAAAGAGGAGTATAGGAAGTATGTTTGTGTAGTGTTAAGTATGTTGTATGAGGAATGCTGCTGCTGCTGATGATGATGATGAAAAAGAAGAGAAGGGAGAAAATTAAACTTGGTGATGGTATGTAGCCTACTCCTGTTGAAAAGGATCATGGGGGCCGCCAGGCTTAAATCTCCATCCGATGAACGAATTGCTATCATTAATAGTGCATGTTTTCTTGACATATGTACCACAGAGGGAACTGCAATTTAATGCAAGAATCTTGTACACAATCTAGCAATTAAAATTTGTTCACCATCACCCATCCTGGTCCAAAGATTTAAAATTTTACAATTAAATTTATTTAAATTAATTGATTTAACAATTTAAATTTTCAACCCTGCTGGATATCGAACCTGGGTCTACTAGTCAGGAAGCAGGCATGCCACCACCTGAGTCAAAAATGTAGGTGATTAAGAACATTGCTATTCAAGCATTTTAAATAAGGGGTGCAATGGTAAATTCACCTCCACATGGTGCACCCTGGACAACACTTCCTCAGCGGCAAAGTAGTTTACCAAATTTAGCAACTTAACCCATCAACGTGGACATTTAAACATTGCGTTCCCTTCCCAGATGCAGAAGGACGTGTTAAAACGCCAGGACTTTTAAATATCCACATGCAGATTGCCATGTCAACATGCGTGGTACATCTATGATTTCCAAAGCCTATAACTAGGTTGTTTTACATGTTGGAGAACTTATTTTTTGTCACCCTGTTAAGGAAAGATTCCCCTTCATGTTACGACATAATTTATGACAGGGCAAGTGGAATGAGGTGGCTACTTGTAAGTGAAAGGAAATACTTTTTTTTTCAGCCAGACCCTCTTCTGAACATATCCTGTGCCTTATTTTTGCCGAAAAAGAATAAATATCTGTAAAGTGTCTCATTGTGTGGTCTCAAACTTTTCTTTTGAAACAATTATCTTAGTCTTTGTGAAACCGTGGCTCGTGCCTGTGCAGAAAACCAAGTGTTGTCAGAAGAGAAACATTTTAAGTTTGTCAACAAAATTTTAGATGAGATTGATAAACATAGTGATTTAGCGTCTATATCAGATAGTGAGGATAGTTTCTTTGCACTTGACTATACGTAACCTCCTCACGATATAAGTGATAGTGACATCTGCTGTGTTGACGAGGGACATATTCAGACACTTACACGTGTTTTGATTGCTAAAGGGCTAGGGGGGAGTGTCCACAGATTTTGTATGGCAAAATATGGACACGTTTAATTCAATACGAGAGACATTCCGTGACATCAGTGTCCACAGTTCGATGTTTCTGGGGACATTGTTGCTATATTCGAGGAAATATTCGACCATACGTTGTTGAATATTATTGTTGAAGACAAATAAATACGCTCTACAATTAATATCAAAATCGACTTTCCGTGAGCAAAGGATATGTATAACCAAGGTAAGATTAGAAATATAATGTAACTAAATATAATTTATTAATAATTTGGTATATATCTAAAATAAGCTCCATATAACAGATAACTACATGGTCTTTATAGGAAGCCTGATATAATGACATAAATTAGGTCTCGTAGATTGCGATGGGCAGGACATCTGTCACGAATGGGAAATGAAAGACGTGTATGGAAGCTTCTTGTGGGAAAACCAGAGGAAAAACGACCAGTTGCTAGACCAAGAATGAATGGGAGAATAACATTAAATATGAATTGAGGGAAGTAGATCATACAGGGGATGATTACAACACATTAGCTCAGGATATGGATGTATGGAGAGCTTATGTCAGCACGGCCATGAACTACATGTTCGAGAGTGCCAGTGAGTTAGTTAGTTAGTTATCTAAAATAAGTTACTGGGTGAGTAGTTTAAAAATACTACCGCGCAGATGGACTGCATGGACTTTTAAATGACCGCACAGAAGGGAGGAAGCCGGTCTCGTATATGTATGTCAAACCGCGCTCAGGGGTTAAAGAATGACGACCTGTTCTAAAGTTAACCGTCCTTTTAAGGATGAATATTTACGACTATTGCAATGGAATGCTGGTGGACTTTCCCAGTATAAGAAAACAGAGTTTCATAACATTTTAATTGAACACAATATTGAAGTCTTTGCTATCATGGAAGCGAATAAAACTTTCAATGACTTGCCTAGATATCAGTTCCCAGGATATACAATCCATCTTCTTGAAAAGAATAGACAAGTAGCAAGTGGAATCCTCATTGGTGTCAAGAATACACTCACTACGACATTTAATGTAATAAAAGAAATGGGTGATTCAACTGATAAACTGGAACTAGTACACCTCAACGTTTGGAAAGCAGGTTCACACTTTATGATCTATGCTCCTACAACCCTCCCAATAATAAACCCAAATTAGACATAATCAACTGAGCAATAAAACTATCATCTTTGGAGATTTCAATGCACCATCAAAAACTTGGGGTTACAAATATACAAGCACCACTGGTCAAATTGTTGAAGATTTCATTGACACCAGTAATGTGGAACTCATTTACAACAGCACTGATACTCCTACTTACACTCACTACAATGGAACTGGAACAAATCCAGACCTCCTACTTGTTTCTTCTGACATCAGAAATGTTACGAGCCGTACAGTTATTGAAGATCAGGAAGTGGCCACAGGATAGTTTTAGCAAATATACAGATCCCATCTCAAAATAATATACGTCCCAAAGTTAAGTCATCATGGAATTTCAAAAAGGCTGATTGGTCTAGGTATGAAACAGCTCTAGACTCTGATTTAGATATTAGCAACTTCAACTTTGAACAACAACCCGACAAAATACTCAATCAAATCAATAGCATAGTATTAAGAAATGCAAGAAAGGTATGTTCCCTATGGACAACAAACACGGTATAAATGCTCCTGGAACAGTCAATGAAACTCTGTTAAACAACAACGAGATGATCTTCGAAAGAAAGCGGAAGAAACAAATGATCCTGTAGATGTGCAACAATGGAGGCGTTCTGTAGCTAACACCAAAATAGCTATTATAGAAGCTAAACGATCCTGTTTCAATAATTTTATATCCAAAATAGACTACAGGAAGGACGGTGCCAAGATATATAATTTCCTCAACAAACTACAGAACAAACATATAATAACAAGAAAACAACCTATCCAATATGGGAACACAGATCTTGTCTCTGATGATGAAATTTCTAATGCCTTTGCAACTCACTACTCAAAGTCACAAAAGAAAACTCCTATAATGAAAGTACAAAACCAACAGATTAAAAAACAACTGAAAGTGATTCAAAGTGACACATCCACTGATGATATATTTAATGCAGATTTCACAATTTATGAACTGAATTTAGCAATAAGTCAACTTTGCAGAAAAAAGTCACCTGGTCCTGATATGATTTTTTCCGAGTTTATCCAACAAATGGGAAATAATGCAAGGCAAACATTGTTATATCTCTTCAACAAAATTTGGACCTCCACAGTACCTTCCCAGTGGAAAAAAAGCTATAGTTATCCCTATATTAAAGAAAGGCAAACATACCCAATTACAGGCCTATATCTCTCGCAAATATCACTTCTAAGACAATGGAGAGAATGATAAACAACAGACTCACTTGGTACCTTGAAACGCATGGCATACTCCATCCAAATCAAGCTGGTTTCAGAAAACATCACTCAACAGAACAGCATGCAGCAATCTTCAGCCAGCATATCAAAGATAATATGGATAGAAACCTGATCATTGCTGTTGTGTATATTGACTTTAAAAGTGCATTTCACTCAGTCTGGAAGGAGAATCTCCTCCTCAAATTGACAAACAATGGAATCATGGGGAAAATGTTAAATTGAATAACAAACTTCATCGGCCAGAGATACTTTCAAGTACGTTAGTAGGTGACACAGTGTCTAAATTTAAGCAACTTCAAACAGGACTTCCACAAGCTACTACCACCAGTTGTCTTCTTTTCAATATCTACGTCAATGATTTGATATCTGTCATCACTAAACAGCCTAATGTTCATGCCCTTATGTATGCCAATGATCTTGTAATTTGGACTTCTGCACCCAAAAAGGATGCTTCAAAACGGATTGAACATACTTTGAATACAGCCCTAAAAGATCTGCACATATGGTGTAAAGAAAACTCAATGACAGTCAATACATCCAAAAGTGCATGCCAGACATTTTCCCTATGCCACAACCAACTGAAACCAAAAATTTTCTATAACAACGCTCAGTTAGAAAATGTCCGTACATTCTAATACTTGGGAGTTACATTTGATTCCAGTCTCTCTTGGAATGAACATATCACTTATGTGACTGATAAAACCCAAAGCCGCCTTAACATATTACAACGATTTCTGTGCTACTTCTGTGCTGAATCAGACGTACAAAATATACATAAAACCAGTCATGACATATTGTTGTGGTTTGTTAATTACTGCTCCTCGTCAAAATTTCAACAAATTGGAGAGAGTTCAAAATCAAGCCCTATGATTAATAACTGGTGCTGTTAGAACTACCCCCATAGACGCAATGCTACTATTTACCAACAACATTGAAATAGAAGCCAAAATCACTGAAAATGCACTGAAAGTGCATGAAAAATTGATATGGCTACCTAACATATCTTACTGCCCTCAAGATCAACACACCCCCAGAAGATTAAAAACACAAGAAGGCATTATGCAACATGCAACAAAGAAAAAGAACATGCTTGATATCTCAACTAAATCTGGACAATTACCCCCAATAGAAAACCCACTTGAAATTGTTAAAATAGAATTCAATCTCGACTTAACTCAAATTATTAATAAGTCAGAAACACCACCTGAAATCCTATGCCCCATTGTGCTAGAAACCATCTCAACCCAATACCCAGCAGAGAGTTGGTTACATGTCTATACTGATGGATCCAAAATCAGTTCAAATGGAAATACAGGATCTGGAATCTACAGTGATCTGTTTGCAACATATATTTCACTTGGCAAAGATTGTGTCCCTTTTGATGGAGAGATAGAAGCCATTCGAACAGCACTTTTCCACCTCACATGTAGACCAGAATCCTTCTCTAATGTTGTTATCCTATCAGATTCACAAGCAGCAATTAGTGCAATTGTAAACTATTTAACAGCGGCTTATAACAAAGAAATTGTAGAGTGCAGGAAATTCATCAACAGTCTTATTTGCGTCCAAAAGCGAGTTGTGGTTTGTTAATTACTGACCAAAGAAAGCCAATGGAGAAATAAAATTGTTTCTGAAGTACCAGATTGGCCACGAAAAGAAGCTGTCGCAAAATTTCAGATTGCAACAGGACATGACTGTCTCGCTACCCACCTTCATCATCTGGGAATATTGAACAATCCTTTCTGTATGCTGTGTAGGACTGGTGCCAATATGGATTCTGCCCACCTACTCCACTGTTCTGCACTAACAACTGCTACACTCCATCAAAACTACTGGGAGGCAAGAGGGAAAATGATCTCATTGCAAATCTCCTAATCTACTTAAGATTATTCTATTTATATTTTTATAGTGTTTTATGTTATTGTTTCTATTGTGTATAGTTATTACAAATATGTTAATAAGGTTTGTCATTGGATACTTCACTATTAAAATTCTAATAGAAAAACACAGAGAGTTTAATATTGAAATACACATAGCATTTATTGACTTGAAGAAGGATTTGACAAAGTAAATGGAAACAAATTATTAGAAATCTTCAAATATGATGAAATCCCAGACCAACTGATAAAAGCTATATATGATATTTATAAGGATAATTCCATCCAAGTTAAGATTGAAAATAAAATCTCGGAATGCAGACCAATTAATCAAGGAGTTAGACAAGGATGTGGTCTTTCACCAATGCTCTTCATAATATACATGAACTCAATTATTAAAGAATGGAGACTACAACCACATGGCAGTATACCACTTAATAGATTATATAATTTAGACACCCTATTATTTGCAGATGACATTGTGTTTATAGCTAATTCAGAAGATGACCTACAACGTTCAGTCCACTCTTTTCACCAATTTGCAATAAACTACAACATGGAAATCTCAACAGAGAAATCTAAAGTCATGGCTTTCCTAGGAAAAGACCCAGTTCGCAGTAAAATTGTTATTAATAATAAAATATTAGAACAAACCAACACATTTAACTATCTCGGATACCAAGTTACATACGAAGAAGAAAAAGATTTTAGTCAAAAAATTATAAAATTTAACAGAGTAACAGGAATTATAAATAATATTTTCAAGCCAAACACAGTACAGCAACACACACGAACTAGAATTTATAAAACACTGGCCAGACCCATATTATGTTATGGCAGTGAGGCCTGGACAATTCACAGTGTAGATGAACAAAGACTAACTGCAGCAGAAATTAAATTTATGAGACGTACTGCAGGCTATTCAAGGACAGACCATAAAAGGAATTCTGAGATTCTCAAAGAATTACACACAGAATCAGTCAAGGAATATGTACAAAAATACAGAAACAACTGGAAATCTCACGTACGAAGAATGAGCAGAACAAGAATACCACGTCAGATCTTAAATTACCAGCCACCAGGCAAGAGATCTTTGGGCAGACCCTTCAAACGTTGGATTGAGACCATAACAGACCACTAGGTCTATCACATGAAAGGAAGAAGTAAGTAGTAAGTAATATTTATTTACAAAATAGTTCACAGTCAATACTCAATGTTCTTTCATATCAAATATAAAAGAAATTGACACATTAGTGATGAACTACAGAGATCTTCGTGTTTAAATTTCCTAGATGACTGGCCATGGAGATTTTCGGTTTTAAAGGATTTGATTATATGTCTCTTCATTTTCGAAAGAGGAATGAAAAGTTGTTTTTTGTCAATGTACAATAAAATTTTTAATTGTCTTTGTATGCCACTTTTTTCCTTTAACATTTCAAACTTGACACAAAAAAGAGTAGTTTAAAATTAGTGTAAATTTAAAGTAAGGACTGGATTTTCACACATTTGCATTTTCTTTACCAGGATTTAAATCTATAGAGCTATGTTTATTCATTATTTATACAAATCAACATATTTTGAGTTTGTTAAATATGGTTTTGAATTTCACATAACTAACTAAATAACTCACAGGTAGTATCGAACCTGGAGGTTCATGGCTGCATGGGTATAAGGTCCCCATACATCCCTATCCTGAGCTCATATTTTCCAATCATCCCAGTGTAATTTATCTCCCTCAAATCATTTAAAATTAGAAGAAATAATACTTTTTCTTTCTGGGGCCAAATCTGGATATGTGGTGACATGTAAACCAGGACAATTATTATGTTACAAAACATTTTCTCGTAAGAAAGATAAGAGTTTATGGAAGAACAGAGAGTAATACAGGGTTTCCAAAATTAATTGTGGAAGCAGAAAATAAACTCAAACAGGAGAGAATGTGTTTTGTGGAAGGGAGAAAATTTGCTATAAACATGGAAAGACAAAAAAGGAAGTAAGAATGATAAGCACATCACACAGGCAACAAGGAAAAAACACAAAAGTGAGGGTAAAATAAAAAAAAAAGACCTCTTGCATTTTTCAATGTAACGAATATGTGAAGGACATAACAGGGCTGACCAACCTCAGGAAAAGCGTGAAATGGAGCAAGAATGTTGTGTTGTGGCTTGTAAATTATGCACTCTTTAACACTTTTAAGGTCTATAATTTTCAAAACCCTAAGAGCTAAATGTTGTACAAAAGTTTTTTTTTTCGAAACTGCCTTTTGATGATTAACTGTGAAATTAGGAACACATGATGGAGAAGAGAAATATCCAACTGGAAGGCTGTCAAGAAGACGTGAGAAACCATAAATTATTAGCAATTGTGACTTTAAAGAAGAAATATCCCTCCAAATTTTGCTATGTTTATATTGGACATAAGAAAAGAAAGGAAACTTGCTACATATGCTCTTTTTGTTCTATGCCTTTACATAAAAGAAAATGTTTCAAACGCTATGATAGCTTTCAAGTTCTACCAAAGTTCAGATGAGTACACTAATGAAGTATTATATAAACCAACCTGATGGGCAAGTGGTCAGCATTTCTGACTACAGTTCATGAGGTCCCGTGTTCGATTCCCGGTCAAACCATAGGAATTTTTCCTTATAGGGAATTATTCCTTGGTTGCCCATGGTCTGGAATTTAGGTTAATAACTCTCCTGGTGCTTCGTTATCATTTATCACCCAGCATATCATTGGAGTAATGTAATTCTGCCTTCCAGGTGCCCCAACCTAAGAAATGGATTACAATTCCGTCAATGCCAGGAGAGAAAGCCAGAAATGTTAAAAAAGACAACCTGGTGGCATTACACAAAAAAAATAATATTGCTGTTGAATATAGGTATATTGATTTAGAAACCATATTGTGTTAATGTGGTTTAAAATTTAAAAATCATCCTAATGTTAGAAATGTCCAGTCAAGGAGGGGTGGTTACTCTGCACAGTTGTTGGTTTTCAATGTATTAGGATGAAATGAATGGCAATGATAAATACTATTGTTAATAATTAAATGAATCGTGATTTCTTCTTACCTCATACTTCTATGTTTTTTTAAACACAGCACTGCAGTATCGGCGACACGTTGTCGTCATCATCAGCTGTTTTCACGACTGTCAATTTTTTTTTCCCTTTTTGCCGGCAATTATCTAGACTGCCATCTGGTGTTCGTTTGAAGGAATTCCTCTTCAAACTGCCATCTGGTGTTATTTTGAATGAATCATTTTCTAAACTGCTATCTGTTGTATTTTTGAAGAACTTTGTAATCAAGCTCGGTTCGTCCGGAATCTCAAAGTTCATAGTTCTAGTATGGTTTTTTTGAATATATATTTTTTCCCAAACTGTTAAATCCAAAGGTTTAGATAGATGTTTTAAAAGTTTTGCTTCTTTTTCAATCCTATGATGCTCTAATAAACTATGTGCTGCTATAGCTGATTTTTCAATTTCTCCATTCTTTATGTTTCTGAAGTGCTCTTTTTTACAAGTTTCCAAGTTCCTTTTTGTTTTTCCTATATATATCCTGTTGCAATTTTCAGAAAATTTAATATAACATTAGCTCCAATTAACAAATTCAGCCTGGGTAATCTTCTGTTAACTAATAAGCTGGGGTTCCACAGGGTTCGGTACTTGGACCTTTGCTTTTTTCAATCTACATAAATGACATATCTAACTCCCTAAAGCATTGCAAACATAATTTATTTGCAGACGACATGCAAATCTACATCCACACAGACAAATATTCACTAAATGACGCTGTTGCCAAAATTAACGAGGATCTTGACTCACTAATGACTTGGACAGTTAAATATGGACTGCAATTAAATCCTACAAAGTCACAATCAATCATTATGGGTCATCAGAGACTATTATCTACAATTAAACCTAAACACAGTTTCGCATGTGTCACTAAACGGAGTTCAAATCCCTTATAGTGAGACAGTAAAAATTCTAGGAGTATTTATTGACAAAAACTTAAATTGGAATACACAAATAAACCATACATGCAAAACAGTCTTCTCAATAATACATTCATTAAATCGTGTACGAAATTGTTTGCCATTCGCCCTTAGGAAAATGTTAGTAGAAACACTTGCAATGCCCCATTTTGATTATTGTGACACTCTTTTTACAACTTAAATATTATTTCCACTCAAAGACTTCAACGTGTTCATAATTCTTGCGCACGTTTTATTTGTGGTATTCGCAAATTTGACCATGTTACACACCGTCCCTGGAACAATTATCGTGGTTTCGTCTAAGAGATCGTAGAACTGTCCATTCCCTATCCCTTCTCTATAAAATACTTCACACATCATCGCCTAATTATTTATCACGCCGCTTCATCAGACTATCCGACACACATAATCTTGACACTCGATCCCATCAGCACATTGTCCTTTATATCCCGCCTCATCACACTGTATATTATTCATTATCTTTTACGGTGTCACTTACCAAAACATGGAATTCCCTTCCACCCTATGTCAGAGACTGTCAAACTATAACATCCTTCAAAAACAAACTAAAGAATTATTTAATAACAAACTGACTTATACACCTCACTGATAGTATTCTTTTAGCAATATTAATATATTTAATTATTTATGTAAATAATATTAAGAATAACAAATATTTTTATTTGTTTTGTTTTAAATATTGTATAATCGTAAAATTAGTTTTCTATATCTCATTATTTTCCTGTTTTTTATATACACTAGAACAGGGACAATTTAATATGTCTTGCTTGTATACATTTTATTATTAGTTTTAGTCTTAATTTTAACTAATATTAACTGGTTGTATTATAGATCGTAATATGTATATTAGATATTATCTTTTGATCAAATTTTTACTTAGTGTTTAATATTAGAGTTAATTAAGATTGTTATATTCTTATGTAATATATGTTTGTCCTGGTGAGTGGAAGAGAAGGCCACATGGCCTTAACTCCACCAGGCTAAATAAATCTTAAATCTTAAAATCTTAAATCTTAAATAATAAATGTAATACCCCAGACAACAAAAAATCTGGAATTTATCAAATTGATTGCAAAGATTGCAACATGATATATATAGGAAAAACAAAAAAGGAACTTGGAAACTCGTAAAAAAGAGTACTTCAGAAACATAAAGAATGGAGAAATTGAAAAATCAGCTATAGCAGCACATAGTTTATTAGAGCATCATAGGATTGAAAAAGAAGCAAAACTTTTAAAACATCTATCTAAACCTTTGGATTTAACAGTTTGGGAAAAAATATATATTCAAAAAAACCATACTAGAACTTTGAGATTCAGGACAAACCGAGCTTGATTACAAAGTTCTTCAAAAATACAACAGATAGCAGTTTAGAAAATGATTCATTAAAAATAACACCAGATGGCAGTTTGAAGAGGAATTCCTTCAAAAGAACACCAGATGGCAGTCTAGATAATTACTGGCAAAAAGGGAAAAAAATTTAGTCGTGAAAACAGCTGATGATGACGACAACGTGTCGCCGATACTGCAGTGCTGTGTTTAAAAAAACATAGAAGTATGAAGTAAGAAGAAATCACGATTCATTCAATTATTATTAATTGAACCTCATAATGTTAAAAATTCCCAAATTTAATATATAAATACTATTGTTGCTTAAATTACATACCTTTTTGAAGTAAGTTTTTATGACTTCATCTAGACTAGAACTTAAGTCTAAGTTAGCCAATTGTTGGTCATTCAATACTTCTCGTTCCAAAGTACTAATAAAATCTTCCTGGATGACATGAGATATATCAGAACATGGTTTAAAGTCTAAGTCATGTATCAATGGAAGAGGGTCCATGATTCTTGTATACCAATATAATTACTGAAAAAAAAAAATTGTTTTCATAAATAATAATTAAATAATTTTAAAAGAGAAAATAGAGCTCATGATTAGAAAAATCTCTACAAATAACAAACAGACTAGCACAAAGTAATAGCACTATGCTTTAATTACTTTACTCTCGGGTAAGTTCTGATTTTAAAGAGGTTAAGTTGGCCCCAGGGCAATGTGAACAAAATTAATGAAGAAAAGTTGGTAATTATGAAGTATTAATAGTGAGTGGAGAACATATTTTAATCGAGTCACCTCATACATTTGGGAATAAAATGAGACCGATAATTAATAATATAGGGTGCCCGTCTTATTATTTATCAAAATGGTTAGTACAGAAGTTTAAGAGTTTTCCAGAATTTGAAAATAAAAGTACTGAAAATTCTTTACAACTAATTGATGAATTGAATAACATTAGATTGGTTCACAATGACAGATTTGTGTCTTTCGATGTTGTTTCATTGTTTCCGAATGTTCCAATAGGAAAAATGTTATATTTTTTGGAAAAATGGTTGAGTTCTTTGGATTTAAATAAAGAAGTAATAGAAGAATACATCAACCTTACAAAATGTTGTATTGAAAATTCCTATTTTACTTTCAATGGTAAATTTTACAAACAAGTTTCGGGTTTATCTATGGGAAATCCTCTTTTGCCTTTTTTGGCTAATTTATACATGAGTTACTTCGAGTGCCATATCACCAAGGCTTACCCATGGATTTTCAAGACTTGGTACAGATATGTTGATGATATTTTTTCGATAATAAATTTTAAACATGTTGATGATGCGTTGAAATTACTTAATCTACAAGATGTATCAATTAAATTTACCATAGAATCAGAAATTGAAAACAAAATTCCGTTTCTGGATTTATACATAATTAGAAATGAAAAAACTCAAAAAATTGAATTTGATGTATATAGGAAGGGTACACATACTGATAATTATATAAAATCAACGGGTTTCAATCCTCTGGCACATAAACATGCAATATTTAATAGCCTCTTATATAGATTGATAAAGGTCCCATTAAAAGGAGAAAATTTTAAGAAAGAATATGAGAATATCCTAAATATAGCCATATTAAATGGTTTAAATAAAAGTATAATATCTAACAAATTAAAGAAATTCAGAAAGATAAAACAACTTAAAGAATGCTCTACCCTACAAATTGTTAGTAAAGAAAAGAAGAATTTCAAGAAAATTACTTACCATCCAATAGTACATGGGAAATTTCAAAAAAATATTTGACAAATACAACATTACTTTGGCACCAATAAATAAATTTAGTCTGGAAAAACTTCTAAATACTAATAAAAAAATCAACATCCCAGACAGTAAGAAATCTGGAATTTATCAAATTAATTGTAATGATTGTAGCAAAGTATACATAGGAAAAACAAAAAGGAATTTGGAAACACACACTAAAGAACATTTTAGAAATATTAAAAATTGTGAAATTGAAAAATCAGCAATTGCTGCACATAGTTTACTAGAACATCATAAAATTGAAAAAGAAGCGAAACTTTTGAAACAATTGGATAAACCGTTGGAATTGACAATTTGGGAAATGATATTCATTCAGAAGAATAAATATCAATCTATGAATTTCGATATTCCGGTGGATAAAAATTTAATTACAAAGTTTATAATCCCAACGAAAGATGGCAGCACAAGAAGTGATGTCACTAAAGAAATCAACAATCACGGAATTTCATCAGTGGAAGCCATGACTGAAGAAGGACATGATTTTGTCTGAAACCGTCGGTATCAAAGAAGTTTGAAAATTTATGAGGTGAGTCAATTAAAATATGTTCTCCACTCACTATTAATGATATAACCTCATAATGTTTACTTCCCAATATTAATTGAAATATAATTATGAAGTATGTCTAACTATATATGATGAACAGTTATCCAACTCAAAAATGTAACTATAAAATTTAAGACCAAGTACTACTACAATCTATCCACAATGTGATCTAACTAATATTCTATGCTAAACAAAAAGGACAGATTAAGCTGTGTTATTTCTGTTAACTTATATAAGATTAAGACTGAAGTATGTAAAGAGCTACAGCTGTTGGATTGTTAACAGCCAGACTTAACTGTTATAAAATCACCATATATTGTTTCTTCATAAGTATTGAAAAATCTCCAACACTCAAAATTAAGCTCACAGTCTTAAATACAGAATTAATACATAAAACAATGAATGAAACATAATATGTCAGCTAAACATTAAAATATCATAGTCATGATAACTCTGGTTAGAAGCAGGTTCATCATGCACTCTAAGCATTGTGGACATGTGCTAGGGATTATTCCGACTCAATTATTCCGATGCCAATACTCTAGTGTAGTAGAGTCAGAAACATTCTGCAACGATGATACCGGTATAAATAAATAAAATGCAGTACCATTCTGAAGTTGTTTTTCAATGTGAATATCCTTCCATAGTAATTCTGCCTGAGGGCAGGCCTTTCACTGCAATCAGTGCATATTCATGCTATGCTTTGCAGTTTTACAAGGGAATTATAGGTGTAGTAGCTTCCCGTTGCTTTCCACACTGGTGAAGGATGATGGTGATGATAAAGATGATGATGATGGCCAGATGATTTTCAGGGACTGTTGGGCCCTAAGCTTCCTGACATTTGTCTTACAGGTGAGGAAAAACCCCAAAGAAAACCTCAGCCAGGAGCCTGTCCCGACCAGGAATCGAACCTGGGCCCGCTGCATGAAAAGGCAGCACGCTACCTCGAGACCACAGCGCACAGTGTGCTATTTTAACAATCTAGGGGGATTTAATTCAAAATTTCAAGGTTAATTAATAAAAGTGATATTTTGTAATTTAGATGTAAACAAACCTGTTAGCATATATGTGTAATTATTTTGTTCCTAGGCATGCGCTGGGACTCATAAATAAGGTCTAAACACAACAGTCATGCGCAGATACATAATCTGTCTTATTGAGTAGGTTGATCAATCGAGCTGCTTTGTGTAGAGAATAAAGTCAGTTTACGTGTTATTGTGATGTTTATGTTTAGTTTAGGGTTCTGTAAGTTACGTAAGATAGGTTTCAACTGTTTAGCTTTACAAGAATGTTAATATGAGAGAAGACTTTTAACAGTGTTCCAATTTAAGTTTATTATCCAGATATTTTAGACCAGAACTTTCTTATATGGACGTATATGACCTTCTAATTGCATTATTTTTATTTATTGACCTCCCTTCTGTTGGAAACAGAAAAGAAAAATTGCGTTCATCTGTGTTTCCTTGGCTTATTCTTCTTTGTTTCACAATGGTTCCCCTTACTTCCCGGCGCGCAATTTTCGAAGTTTGGTCCAGAAATAATAAAAGGGAACGTTGTGAAGCAGTGTATGAATTTGTGTTTAAACAAATTAAGCATGTGATAGTCTCTGATGTCGTTATTAAGAATTTAAAGGCCTACATGAGAAGTGTGTGTCAGCAAATTGAAGTAAGATGAAACAAATGTTATCGTCATCGTGGCAGATTCCTGGAAAATTATTCAGACTGGCTGCAAGAAAATATTAATGTTCCTGTGACTGATTGTCAATCTCTGCCTTCTACTTCTACAGATCAACCGCCTTCTAGTTTTGGTAGGCTATCAAAATCATTCGAAGAATATAGTGAAAAGACGAAAAGGCGGAAGCTTCGAGAATTCGTTCGGTCAACAAGCCTAGAAGAAATATCTATTGCTGCTGAAATGAAGTTGCATGATAAGGGAAAGAAAAATACTCTGCTTCAATAGTCAAATAATTATTCCTTGCATCGCATACAGAGGCACCAAAATGAAAAAGAGTCGACGGCTGTTTTTAGATAAACCGAAGAGTTTATCAGCTGATCAAGCCCTAAGCGATGATGATAGATGGCAGTCTTTCAACTCACCAATATATATAAAGACTAAAGTTGAGAATAGGAAAAAGTATATTCAGAACAGATTCAAGAATGAGACAGGCTACTGGTGGAAAATTCCAACACAACAAGCAGGGAATACGAATAATGGAAACACTGCTCGTCGATTTTCCAGAAACACCGAAAAGACTGCCCAAATAACAGGTGTCAATTTTGAGCTAATTCGCCATTTTCATGTCATATTAGAAACATTGAGTTGTGGGTTTTCCATAAATGCTGATGCTTTTGGAAAGTAAGCTAATGAAACTAGACATTTGTATTTGAAAGAATACAGCTGGTTTTATATACCAAGCAGTGGGCACAAAATGTTATGCCACGGCAAGCTTGTTATTGCCTTTTGTATTCTTTCGATTGGTCAACTTTCGGAAGAAGCACAAGAAGCTAGAAACAAAGATAGTAGAAGATATCGGGAACATTTCACAAGAAAAACTTTGAGGGTCAACACAAACACCAATATTTGCACAGACTTTTGATCCTTTCTTGCCAACTTAGGGGATAATCCTAAAAGAAAGCACGGTATAATTACACAGGAAGTTCTCTCATTGCGCTCAGCACCTACTTTAGATACAGAGGCAACAGATGGCGATAAAAGTGACTCAGATTATGCAGATTAATATTTTTGTACAACATTACTATCTGTCTTTTTTTCTTTATATGTGCAAAATAATGAGAATAAATAATTCATAACATTTGTCTGTAACAAATGGAAAAGCAATTGTGCTTTTTGTTTTAATTTATAGAATAATGACAATATAGAAATCATAATAAACTTTCTAATAATTAGAATACCTGTTTTTAAAATAATGAAATTAAAAAAATACTGAATAAATTTGTATGTTCTTAGAAATATAGGAACATTTGTATTTTCTTATATTTGTAAAATGATAACTAATTATGGATTTTGTAAAAAAAAAGAATAATATTTAAAAATTTTTAATTTGAAAAATAATAATAAACAATTCATAATAATTATATGTTTTGTGTATGAAATAAAATACCACTTTTCCTCATAATATGTTAAATGATTATATTAAAAATATATAAAATAAACATATATAATATGTGCATGCAATATTTTCATTTGTAAAATAGCGATAAATTAAAAATATTTGTTTTTTTAAGAAATGCAATATATTTGTATTTTGTAATATGTAAATTGATTATATATTATTCAAAATAATAAATTTAATGTTTTGGTAAGAAATGTAAAATAATTTGTGTTCATTAATTTTGTAAAATATTGGGAATAAAATAATACAACAAAAATTATTTTTTATGGAAAATATTAGTAGGAATAATTGAAATTGTTAAGAGCGTTATCCAAATAATGTTACAAGTGGCATAGAAAACAATTAAGACTGAAAAATAGTAAAATTATCGAGCCAAGAATTAAATCCCCCTAGAATCGTCAAATATCACACTGTGCAGCGGTGGACAATGTACATATAATAGGCCTAATACAACACAAGCGACTACTCATATGGGGAACCCAGATTTAAATATAGGTTATTTATTCCTTATAATAATCTGCTATTGTTCTATAGTGTAAAATATTCTCTCTTACATTAAGGGAAGATAAAACTTTCTCAGCTGAGTACATGTTGAGTATCACTTTTACGCTAGAATGCCTTCATAGATACGAGCCTAAGGGCCACATGGAAATACATTAGTTTCTACTCAAATTACCTCCAATCACTGGTGAGCTGACTTTCCATGAGCAAGTGCAAAGATCGAATTAGCGACCCACTAACTGATCATGCATAAAAGTCATCGTTTTCGTAATATTGGCAAAAAATCAGAATTCTTAGCGATAAAACCACTTCTGTTATTTTCGTCTGCTAGAGGAACGCATTTATGCTTGCATCCCACAAATAATACCGTATACAACGACGTCTGCATCGCGCAATATTACGCTGATTCTCCTGTTCTTCCAGCTGAATTCTTTGGTAGACACTTATCAATGATTAGAAATAGGATCCTATGATGAATATTTTATCTCATAAGGGAGAATAGAGGAAATGAGAAACTCCATAATTTACATGAAGGGTATAAAGGAAAAACAATCAAAGTTCCACTTTTTACTTTTTTACAGGAATGCAATTTGAATTGAATATTAACAAAAAATCACATTTCATATTTTACTTCTTTTTAGAATGGTTACGGAGTAATTAATTCTCCATCATCGGCATTTTTTTACTGTTGTTCTGTCATAGTGATTCACTTTTTTTCTTCCATTTGTTGGTAGACCAATGAACCTCTGAATCAATTCACATTCCCCAGGAATTTCAAAATTCATTAATTTCTTCTTCTTTTTTTAATGTAAATTTTTTCCCCACACCATGAGTTTTTCAGGTTTTTCTATTTGTTTTAATAATTTAGCCTCTCTCTCAATTTGATGATTTTCTGACCAAGCATGAGCAGCTAGTACAGATTTTTCTACTTTCTGCATTTTTAACATTCCTAAGATGTTCCATCTATCTAGTTTTCAAATTTATTTTTGTTTTCCCCATGTAGATTTTATCACAATCCCCATATTTTATCTGATAAATACCTGATTTTATTTTCTTCTTCCACCTTCTCATTTTTGTTGGATTATACTGGTAATTTTTTGGTGCCAATCTTGTGTTGAGCTTTTTTTTATTGTAATGCTTCATAGGATGATATGTAAATTTCTTCAATGATATATTTTCTTCTTTTATCTCTTTGAAGTACCGGTATACTTTCAATGATTCACTTTTGTCATTATTTGAACCTATTTATTTTTCTGTGTATCATGCTATCTTCAAATCCAGTCTCTATTGCTAAGTTAATTGTGTATTCTTTTTCTTTATCATAATTCTCTGTGTTCATGGTATGTTTACTAACTAACCTGTATGTTAGATTATTGAATACTGCCACTTTGTGAGCAATGAGATTAAATCCTGAAGATTTAATAAAATGATTTGTGTGTCTTTTCTTTCTGTATATTAAAAATGTATATTCTTCTTCTTCTTTTTTTATTCCTTGTTAAATTTAGATTTAAAATGGTATTTGTATACATTACTTTTGGTTTCCATCGTAAACTTTGAATGTTTAACAGTTTTAAAACATCCTCTACATTTTTGTGATTCACAATAGCTAACATCAACATATCTGCACCAAAATTTGAAAATCAAAAGGTGTCCGTCCATTAGTTATCTTGTGTTCAAAATTTCCCATGAATAAAGTAGCTAAAAATAGTGACAGCGGTTTCCCCACTGATATATTGAGTTTTGTTTGTAGAATATTCCATTATATGAGAAAAACATTTGTTCAATGCATAATCTGGTTACAATTTATTATTCTTCAATCTTTTTTTGACTGACCCAAACTTTCTGGTGGCACCATGGACCTGGGGTCGACTCAGCCTCTAACTGAAATGAGTACCAGATGCTGTTTTGGGGGTAAAGGCAGCCGTCATGCAGGGCTGACAACCCGGCTGACATAAAGTGCCGATTGTCTAGAAAAAGTGGGAGCCTTAACATCCTACTACCCCAAGGGCCTCCTGAGGCCTGTAGTGTGAACACTTTACTTTTTTTTTTGTTTACCCATTTATCTAAAAATTTCCAGTGTTTTCTCTAGGGATGCTCAGAAATAATGAAACAACATCAAATATAAAAAATAACATCAAAAGAAACTAATCTGTCAGATGGGTCTAGGTGTATCTTTTTACTAATCCTTATGTTAATTGATATGAACGTTCTATTGATATGTTTTCAAATCCAGGAATTTTTTTTTAATTCAGCACTTAACCATTTAGATATAAGATAAATGGGTATTCTAATGTTAATTATTGGTCTCATTCTTTGTGAACTTTGGTAGTTCTTGGATATTGGGACTTTTTGGAGTTGAAATCTTTAACTGGAATTTTTTTTCAAAATTTCCTTGAATAGTTTTCAAAGTTGTTGTTATTGTTATCAAATGTTGGGCCTTGGCAATGAAGCCATTAGTGTTCTTGCTGTCCAATATTTATCTATGGTGGATCCAATAGGTAATACTTCACAGGTTTGTAGATGTTCTTCATTCATTTCTTCATCTTTGTTGCATAGAGGACAATTTGGATTCATTTAAATTCTTATTTTATGTAAGTGTTTGGCCAAATAGTCCAGTTCTGAAAGCAGTCTGAATTTTGCTACTGCAGTTTTACGTGGAATTTCTGGAATATCTGGTTTCTTTACTAAAATATTCCATTTTTTGTCTTTGGTTTTATTACATATGTCTTGGTTTTGTTTAATTATTAAATTTTCAAAGTGTCATCTACTTTCTTAATAGCTTTAAAAAGAGGGTTTGATTTAATTTCGGTATACTCTTCAGAGTCCAAAAACTTATCCATTCTGCTTTTATATTCTAAGATAAACCAAAATAACCAATTGGTTCCCTTTATCAGATTCCATATAGACTACATTTTAGTTTTTATGTTATATTTTAAATTAACATTTTCCAGAAAAAAATATATAAAAATACATTTTTGTTGTTAACATTTTAAAAATATTTTACTTTTTTTAGGAATTAACGCCATGAGGTACTATTTATACAAGTAAATTTTATTACCATGCCTCATAATCTTCTTCTTCTTAGACTAATTTCAGATCCTTCTTTGGTTTCATCATCAGTATTTTCACGACCAGGATGACATAACAAAGGTCACGGAAATACCTGATGATGGAACTGAAGAAGGATATATAAACAGTTTAAGAAGAAGAAATTTATGAGGTGAGGTAATAAAATTGTACTTAAATAAAAAAAAATCTTTAATAATTTTCATATTTTCTAGACCCATTTTTATTTTTCGATAGGTATTTAATTTCTTCCAACATTTTTCTACATTCTTTTCTAGCTATCATATTGTCCTCTATGTTTATGTCCTCAATTGAAATTTTAAATCAGCTATATAATCTTCCCTTTAGTTAGGAAAAATTATGCATTTTTAACCCTTTTTCTACGTACCTCACAGTAATTCCTTATTAATAATTTATTTAATAATTCAATATTTTTGTATGGGGAATTTATATATATATATAAGCTTACTTACTTACTTACTCACTGGCACTATCGAACCCATAGGTTCATGGCCGCGCAGACATAAGTCCTCCATATATCCCTATCCTGAGCTAATGCTTTCCAATCATTCCCTGTATAATATACTTCCCTCAAATCATAGTTAATGTTGTTCTCCCATCTCATTCTTGGTCTACCAACTGGGCGTTTTCCTTCTGGCTTTCCTACAAGAAGTTTTCATGCACGTCTTTCATTCCCCATATGCGCAACATGTCCTGCCCATCGCAGTCTATGAGACTTAACTGTTCTTATTATATCTGGCTTCCTATAAAGACCATGTAGTTCATTGTTATGTAGTCTTCTCCATTCACCTGTCTGTTCATCTCTCTTTGGTCCAAAAATTTTCCTAAGAACTTTATTCTCAAATACTCATAATCTCCTTTCCTCCCTTAAAGGAAGAGTCCATGTTTCGCACCCATATAATATAACTGGTAGAATAATAGTTTTATATATTTTCAGCTTAACGTTTTTTGAAAGGAGTTGGGACATCAAGAGTCTCTGCAATGCATAATAGCATGCATTTCCAGAATTGAGCCTATGTTTAATTTCTTTGTGCATCTCATTCCTATTTGTGATTATTGTTCCTAGGTATTTGAATTCAGCCACTTCCTCAAAATTTCCCTCATTTGTCATTAGCTGTCCATTTCCATTATATACTGAATTTCTATGTGTGACCATATATTTAGTTTTACTGATATTTACTTCCAGTCCTAATTTCTTAGTGTTACTCAATAGTGTGTGCATGTTGGCCTTTAGTATCTCCTCGCTATCGGCCAAAAGTACTACATCATCAGCATAAACTAACAGCTTATTAATACCATTCAGTTGTAAGCCTTCCTCATTCTCTAAAGATTTAATGGCATGCTCTAGTACAAAATTAAATAGTAAAGGAGATAGTGCATCTCCTTGCTTCAACCCATTCTGGATTTCAAAAGTGTCTGAAAACTGTTTGCCTACACGCACCCAACTCTTTGAGCAATTTAGACACATTCGTATAAGTCTAACTAACTTTTTAGGAATTCTGAACTCCAGCAGGATACTATATAACTTCTCCCTCTTAATTGAAGTCTACGTATAGTTGATGTACAGTACCATTATATTCCCATTTCTTTTCTAAAATCTGTCTTATACTAAAAATCTGATCTGTTGTAGATCTGTTTCTTCTAAATGTACATTGATGATCTCCTAGAATGTCATCAATATAGGGAGTAAGTCAGCTTACTAATATATTTGTTAGAATTTTGTACGAAGTTGAAAGTAATGAGATGCCCCTGTAGTTGTTGCAGTCAGTTTTATCTCCTTTCTTATAAATTGGTACGATAATTGATTCTTTCCATTCATCTGGAAGAGCTTCTTTTTCCCAAATCATACTAAGCAACCAGCGTATCTTGTCCATCAATTTTTCTCCCCCTGATTTTATCAGTTCTGCTGGGATCTCATCTGAACCTGATGCTTTATACATCTTCAATTTTTCAATTGCCATTTCAACCTCTAATGCACTTGGCTCTGCGACTAGCATTTCTGCTGTCTGTAACTTATCCTCCTCAATGTCCTGTTCTGTATGTACATTTAATAGCTGATTAAAGTAACTTTTCCATCTATTTAATATACTCCTGGAATCTGCAATCATATCCCCATTTTCATTCCGAATTATGTTTGTTCTAGCCTGAAACCCTTTCTTCTCTATACTAATTCCCTGATATAATTCTGTAATCTGTAATGTTCCTAGTTTTTGCATTCATTTCAAGATCATTAATCTTCTCTCTCAAATATTCCCTCTTTTTACTCTTTAGTAACTTGGTGGATTCCCGTCTAACACTACCCAATTGCTCTAAATTTACCTCATTTGGCTCGTGTAACCATTTCATTTTTGCTAGCTTTCTTTTCTTTACAATGTCGGCACATTCCTCATCAAACCATTTCTTGTTCTGCCTCTTTTTTAAACAACCAATGCTTTGTGATGCTGACAATTTAATAGTATCTCTTATAGCCTCCCATTCTTTATTTATATCAGTTTCTTCTTCGTTTGCCACATTGTCATCTGAAGATTCCAGTACTTCAAATCTATTAGCAATTTTGATTTGGTATTCTTGCCGCATTTCATCATTTTTCAAGTTTTTTAATTCAAATTTTATAGAATCATCTTTAGTGTTTGTTCCTCTCATAAGCGATAGCCATTGTCTAATTTTCACTCTGACCAGATGATGATCCGAATTGCAGTCTGTCCCTCTAACTGATCTGACATCGATGATGCTACTGTGCCAGCGTTTATCCACTAATACATGATCTATCTGGTTCCGAGTTTCTCCATCTGGGGATGTCCAGGTGTATTTATGAATATCCTTATGCTGAAATGTTGTGCTCTTAACAATGAGATTCTTTGATGTGGCAAATGTGACTAATCTAACCCCGTTGTCATTACTATCTTCATGAAGACTGAATTTTCCTATTGTTGGTTTGAATATATCTTCCTGCCCCACTTTTGCATTAAAATCTCCTAAGACAATTTTCATGTGATATCGTGAAAGGCTATCAAATAAGCATTCTAATTCTTCGTAGAACTCATCCTTGATCTTGTCATCTTTATCTTCTGTGGGGGCATGTACATTTACAATTATAAAATCATGTCGTTTACCCTTTAGAATTATGTATGATAATTATATTATTTTTGGTCTGGACATCTTACCTCAATATTAATGTTGATATTGAGGTAAGATGTCCAGACCAAAAATAATATAATTAAAATAACCTCAAAATATAACTTCCTAAAATTAAATATTATGTATGATATCCTATCACTAACAAACTTAATATCTCGGATAGCGAATAGGATCCTCCTTCTGACTAAAAAACCCGTTCCAAATGCAGGTCTTTCTGCACCCCCATAGTATAATGCGAAGCTTCCTGATTTTGACTACCTACTCCTGGCCACCTAACTTCCTGTAAAGCGACTATATCCAAGGGCGATTTATCTAATTCCCACGTTAACATCTCTAGTGCCCCGCTATTCTATAAAGTCCTAACATTCCATGTTCCTAGGAACATGTCGCTGTGTTTGAGCCGTTGGCATGGGTTCTCTGAAGTAGTCCCCGCCCGGAGAACCGAATGGGGGACTATTTGACCTCCAGAAAATTTTACCCCAGATGAACCCATGTCCGCATTTCTTGACGGTTGTATTTTTACAGTGAAAGATCGTCACTCTTTCGCCCAAGGTACTTTTTTCGTCTGGCGTATCACCGTCGACCAGTACGGCATGGGTAACCCTATCGGCAGCAATGCTACCGCCGGTATAGCTCTCAGGATCGTTTACGCACGTAAGCCACTCCACCACGACAAGGTAAAGATACCATGGAGGGTATATATATATATATTATATATATATATATATATAGCTATAAATTAAAATTAACTAAGTTAATTAAATAAATGTCCCTCCATGGTGACAATCTTTCACCGTAAAAATACAACCGTCAAGATATGCGGACATGGGTTCAACTGGGGTAAAATTTTCCAGAGGTCAAATAGTCCCCCATTCGGTTCTCCGGGCGGGGACTACTTCAGGGAACCCATGCCAAATGCTCAAACACAGGGACATGTTCCTAGGAACATGGAATGTTAGGACTTTATACAATAGCGGGGCACTAGAGATACTAATGCGGGAACTAGATAAATCGCCCTTGGATATAGTCGCTTTACAGGAAGTTAGGTGGCCAGGAGAAGGTAGTCAGGAATCAGGAAGCTTTGCATTATACTACGGGGGTGCAGAAAGACCTGCATTTGGAACGGGTTTTATAGTCAGAAGGAGGATCCTATCCGATATCTGATATATTAAGTTTGTTAGTAATAGGGTATCATACATAATTCTAAAGGATAACCACAACATGATTTTATAATTGTAAATATACATGCCCCCACAGAAGATAAAGATGACAAGATCAAGGATGAATTCTACGAAGAATTAGAATGCTTATTTGATAGCCTTTCCCGATATCATATGAAAATTGTCTTAGAAGATTTTAATGCAAAAGTGGGGCGGGAAGACATATTCAAACCAACAATAGGAAAATTCAGTCTTCATGAAGATAGTAACGATAACGGGGTTAGGTTAGTCACATTTGCCACATCAAAGAATCTCATTGTTAAGAGCACAACATTTCAGCATAAGGATATTCATAAATACACCTGGACGTCCCCAGGTGGAGAAACTCGGAACCAGATAGATCATGTATTAGTGGATAAACGCTGGCACAGTAGCATCATTGATGTTAGATCAGTTAGAGGGACAGACTGCAATTCGGATCATCATCTGGTCAGAGTGAAAATCAGACAACGGCTATCGTTTATGAGAAGAACAAACGCTAAAGATGATTCGGTCAAATTTGAATTAAAAACTTGAAAAATGATGAAATGCGGCAAGAATACCAAATCAAAATTGCTAATAGATTTGAAGTACTGGAATCTTCCGATGACAATGTGGCAAACGAAGAAGAAACTGATATAAATAAAGAATGGGAGGCTATAAGAGATACTATTAAATTGTCAGCATCACAAAGCACTGGTTGTTTAAAAAAGAGGCAAAACAAGAAATGGTTTGATGAGGAATGTGTCGACATTGTAAAGAAAAGAAAGCTAGCAAAAATGAAATGGTTACACGAGCCAAATGAGGTAAATTTAGAGCAATTGGGTAGTATTAGACGGGAAACCACCAAGTTACTAAAGAGTAAAAAGAGGGAATATTTGAGAGAGAAGATTAATGATCTTGAAATGAATGCAAAAAATAGGAACATTAGAGAATTATATCAGGGAATTAGCATAAAGAAGAAAGGGTTTCAGGCTAGAACAAACATAATTCGGAATGAAAATGGGGATATGATTGCAGATTCCAGGAGTATATTAAACAGATGGAAAAGTTACTTTAATCAGCTATTAAATGTACATACAGAACAGGACATTGAGGAGGATAATTTACAGACAGCAGAAATGCTAGTCGCAGAGCCAAGTGCATTAGAGGTTGAAATGGCAATTGAAAAATTGAAGATGTATAAAGCATCAGGTTCAGATGAGATCCCAGCAGAACTGATAAAATCAGGGGGAGAAAAATTGATGGACAAGATATGCTGGTTGCTTAGTATGATTTGGGAAAAAGAAGCTCTTCCAGATGAATGGAAAGAATCAATTATCGTACCAATTTATAAGAAAGGAGATAAAACTGACTGCAACAACTACAGGGGCATCTCATTACTTTCAACTTCGTACAAAATTCTAACAAATATATTAGTCAGCAGACTCACTCCCTATATTGATGACATTCTAGGAGATCATCAATGTGCATTTAGAAGAAACAGGTCTACAACAGATCAGATTTTTAGTATAAGACAGATTTTAGAAAAGAAATGGGAATAAATGGGAATATAATGGTACTGTACATCAACTATACGTAGACTTCAAAAAAGCATATGATTCAATTAAGAGGGAGAAGTTATATAGTATCCTGCTGGAGTTCGGAATTCCTAAAAAGTTAGTTAGACTTATACGAAAGTGTCTAAATGGCACAAAGAGTAGGGTGCGTGTAGGCAAACAGTTTTCAGACACTTTTGAAATCCAGAATGGGTTGAAGCAAGGAGATGCACTATCTCCTCTACTATTTAATTTTGTACTAGAGCATGCCATTAAATCTTTGGAGAATGAGGAAGGATTACAACTCAATGGTATTAATAAGCTGTTAGTTTATGCTGATGATGTAGTATTGTTGGGCGATAGCGAGGAGATACTAAAGGACAACACGCACACACTATTGAGTAACACTAAGAAATTAGGACTGGAAGTAAATATCAATAAAACTAAATATATGGTCACACGTAGAAATTCATTAAATAATGGAAATGGACAACTAATGACAAATGTGGGAAATTTTGAGGAAGTGGCTGAATTCAAATACCTAGGAACAATAATCACAAATAGGAATGAGGTGCACAAAGAAATTAAACATAGGCTCAATTCTGGAAATGCATGCTATTATGCATTGCAGAGACTTTTGATGTCCCAACTCTTTTCAAAAAATGTTAAACTGAAAAAAAATATAACTTTTATTATACCAGTTATATTATATGGGTGTGAAACATGGACTCTTACTTTAAGAGAGGAAAGGAGATTACAAGTATTTGAGAATAAAGAACTTAGGAAAATTTTTGGACCAACGAGACATGAACAGACAGGTGAATGGAGAAGACTACATAACAATGAACTACATGATCCTAATAGGAAGCCAGATATAATAAGAACAGTTAAGTCTTGTAGACTGCGATGGGCAGGACATGTTGCACGTATGGGGAATGAAAGACTTGCATGGAAGCTTCTTGTAGGAAAGCCAGAGGGAAAACGCCCAGTTGATAGACCAAGAATGAGATGGGAGAATAACATTAACTATGATTTGAGGGAAGTAGATTATACAGGGAATGATTGGAAAGCATTAGCTCAGGATAGGGATGTATGGAGAGCTTATGTGCATGCGGCCATGAACCTATGGGTTCGATAATTGCCAGTGAGTAAGTAAGTAATTAAATAAATGTAAATGACTAAAATGTTATCTAGATTTCACTTTTCAATGAACGTTTACCAAAAAAAAAGTATGAAATTTCTGTGGAAGGACTTCATAACTAAAAATTAAAACAAAATATGCTAATTCCAAATCCAATTTTTTTAAATATAGAAAAATTGATATTATAAATCATTATGTGCAAGTTATACAAAAAATACTAATAGGCCTAGTGTATTGTAAAAATTTTTAAATATATTTTCTCATTCCAGGAATTTTACTTAAATACGCTATAATTATATAGAAATGTATATCATGAATACATCAATATTTTTATAGACATGTGAATATGAATATTAAAATCCATAAATAATAAAATACGTATTACCTGATTTTTATCTTAAAGTAGTTACACAGAGTAAGTAAACTCTATGGTTGTCATATTAATGTTGTAATAGATGGTCATGGTGAATGTTGTAAGTGTACTTGGTTATTAGTCAGTTGGCCATGATATATTGTAATTATTGCATTTTATTATCATTTACACAAACCATAAACCATAGATCAAATCCCTGCCATAAACTTAAACAAAAATAACATTTATAATGTATTATTACTTACAGATGGTATAGGGGTGTGTTGACAACTAGTGCTACTGATCCAGCAATGATCTAGATAGCTACTCAACATATCCCTTAGTTAATCTTACCAAATCTTATGGACATTAAAAACTCTAATTTTCTAGGTTTATCAGATTTTTAATAAATACCACTTTTCCCCTAACATGGAAAACTTTGAGGATAAAGTTAATTTCACTTGTCTATACTAGATCTCTATCTCCCTTTATTTTAATTTATATTCTTTTCTGCCTCAATTCTACTTCCACTCTCAAATTCAACACATCTACATTACTACACATTATAAATATAATACTAAGTTACCTTGGGTTTTGGCAGGATTCAAACCCTGAAACTCCTTATCTATAGCATCATGGATAGATCTCCTAGATTTCAACTAACTTGTAAAATCAACATTTTTAAAAACTTATAAGTTTATGTTTAGATTTTTGGAAAAATAAAAGTGAATTTCAAGATCATTTATGACTTAACTACTTCACTCACTCACTTGCAATATTGAACCAAAAGATTCATAGCCACAAAGACACAAGCTATCCATACATCGCTATCCTGTGCTAATCTTTACCAATCATCCCCTGTATAATTTATATTCCTGAAATCATGGTTGTTATTCTCCCACCTCATCCTTGGCCTACCAACTAGGCACTTCCCTTCTGGTCTTCCTACATGGAGTTACCATGACCCTCTTTCATACCACATTTGTGACACATGCTCTATCCATTACAGTCTATGAGACTTAACTGTTTTTATTATACACGGTGTCCACAAAGTCCTGCTACCAAAACAATGTAACTTAGCTCGTAAACTATTTGAGATAGAGGCATATGATTTTTTGCAATGTATTCTATATCTCTCAAAGTTTTGTTTACATTTGTTGCAGATTGTGATTTAAACGACAATGACAACACATCAGGAAAATGCCCAAATGTGTATGGTGGTATGCTGAGTCTGGTAAATCACCAATACCTCCATATCTGAACGTTATGGCAGTTAACATGTCCAAACCCAAAGAAAGTCGCTTGATCAGAGAACATCATCATCTGCAGGTACTCGTTGTCTTCGTCAATTACGTTCAGCATGGAATCACAAAATTCAGGACGCCGAGGGAAGTCAGTTGGCAGCAACATTTGCATAATTTGCACTTTATACGCCTGAAGATGTAGCTGCTTATGGTGGACTTTATGAATGGTTGATTTTCGTAAATGCAGTTCCCATGAAGCACGATGAACCGATTTTTGAGGGCTGCATTGAAATGCAAGTTGCACATTGTCGATAGTTTCTTGGCTCACACCTGGTCACCCACTCCGCGGCAAGTTGATTACACTGCCAGTCGCTAGAAATTTCTCAGCCCATCTAATTATGGATTATTTGGATGGAGATCTCTTCCATATTGCCGGTGGAAATTTTGCTGGACAGTTACTGGTGATTTACCAGACTCAAGAGTACCACCATACACATTGGGCCTTTTCATGTGGTGTCGTCATTGTCGTTTAAATCACAATCTGCAACAAATGTAAACAATCCCTCTTATCATGACTATTACATTTAGATCTGCACAAATCTGCCAACCATTCAAAGTCTTAAGAATTGTTCTCATACTGTCATATATTTCCTTCATAGTAATGGGATAGGCAACTGACACAGATGGAGATCATTTAATTCAGCTTGTGATATCAAAGTTCTCAAGATACATAGAAGTCAGGATCACATAGGGATGGTCCATCATCAGTAGAGGCACTAGAACCAGGAGATGTATTTTCTTCCTTCAAAGTCCATTTTTCAGGAGGTTTTGGAATTGGCAATCAATCACTATGTTTAACAGGTCGCATGGCTGACTGCGAATTTGGTTACTGAATAGAATGCTTATTTTTTTAAGTGAAACCAGATATATTGACCATACAGAAATAACAGTCAGTGATGTGGTTTGTAGGTTCCCTCCACAACATTGGAATGGCAAATGGCATGCACGAATGTGAACCTTTAATCACCCTATTAAAATCCTTTGGCAGTTTGTACAGCAAGAATTGGGGGCCCAATATTTATCAGTATCTCCAAATTTACTGTAGTTCTCGAAATATAAATTGTAAGCCTTTATAACTAGTGGAGTGATAGTTATGCGCTAAGATTTTGTACTATACTCTTAGCATATGTAGCAGAATAAATTAGGAGAATTCTTACAGCGGCAAGACATTGCAAAATTATAAAAACACTAAAACTTACGTATTGAAATATTTTATAGTAGATTGTTTTAATTTAATTTCTTCATAATGATACACAATAATGCATATATTGACACTTCACAATCACAATAATTAACTCGTGATGTAAGACGAACTGCACAGAACGCGGTATTACAAGCCACTACTTCATATATTTGACGGAAGCAGTCAGGAAATTCTGTATACCAGAGCATTCCTGAGGGTTTAACAATCCCTAAGAGTAATAAAACCCCGTGAAAGAAAAAGTAGGGTGACCAGTTTGAGAAACAATAGCGCCTGCAACTCTCATGGAAACAAGCACTTCTGCTAAATGGTGTGGTGCAAATATCTGACCCCGGTTAGGTGATTCGAAAAAACTAATATCATTTTCATGTTCTGCGAGTCTGAAAACATAGTTATTGATACATTTCGAGTCTGCGAGTAATTCTTTGTTGTTGTGTTATTAACTTATAATTAGTTAGTCTAAATGGCATAAAGAGTATGGTGTGTATTGGCAAACAGCTTTCAGATACTTTTGAAATTCACAATGAGTTAAATTAAGGAAATGCACTATCTTTTCTACTATTTGCACTACAACATGCCATTTACAGGCTAAAGAAGGCTTACAACTCAATGGTGTTGTTAGTTTATGCTGATGATGTAGTAGGTGATAGCAAGGAGATACTAAGGGCCAATATGCACACTCTATTGAGTAACAATATGAAATTGGGACTGGAAGTAAACATTAATAAACTAGTGATATGGTCACATATAGAAATACAATATATAATAGAAATAAACAGTTAATGAGAAATGGGGGAAATTTTGAAGAAGTGATTGAATTATAAATAAATTACTAACAAGAATGAGGTGCAGAAAGAAATTAAACATAGGCTCAATTCTGGAAATGCACGCTATTTATTATGCATTCAGGGACTCCTGTCATTCCAACTTCTCTCAAAAAACATTAAACTGAAAATATATAAAACTGTTATTCTCCCAGTTGTATTATCATCATCATCATCATCATCATCCTGCCAGGTATTAGTCCTAGAAGAATTGTTACGGCCTGAGAAAGCAGTTTTCGTGCCATCTTTTCACAGGTCGACCAAGTGACCGTTTCCCATTTGGACAGTAGTTCATTATTGCCTTGGGGATCCTGGATCTAGCCATTCTTGAGACATGTTCCTTCCAGTTTAGCTGATATCTGGAGATGTAGTCCAGTATTGGTGACACATTAAGTTCTTGAAGGATTTCTACATTTTTCTTTCGATCCCATTTGGTGTAGCCAGCTGTTCGGCACATAAATTTCATCTCACAAGCTGTTAATCTGCTTTCATCTCTCGTCCTTATAGTCCACGCTTCACTCCCATAACATAGGACTGGTCGAGCCATTATTTGATAAAGACGAGTACGAGTTGATTTTTGCACTAATGAAGGTTTTAAAACTCTACTAATGATTCCCATCGATTTGTTGAATTTCACAATTTTCTCTGGTAAAACCAAATTTTCAACGAAAGAGAGTTTATATCCCAAATAAGTAAACTCATCAACTCTCTCTAAAATTTTGTTATTTAAACAAATTTTACTTGGTATTGGGGATTTTCCACAAAAGGCCATTATTTTAGTTTTATTGGTAGATATTTCCATTGAATATTTCTGGGCTATCAAATTTAAATTATGTACTGACCATTGTAAATCATCTCCAGATGTTGCTAGTAAAACAAGATCATCTGCAAACATTATTATATCTATGATGATCTTGAAGATTTTCGGGCTGTAGGCCGTGGTCGTGAGGCTTGTAGTTCCCAGACGTTTCGCCAGAGACTGCATCTGGCATCCTCAAGGGTTGTCTTGAGACTGGCAATTCTGTCTACTGTCTGTCCTATTTGTACGTTCACCGCGAGGTGTTCGTAAGTTATATCTGCCTTCTGATTGGTCCGCGTTAGGAACTTCCATTGCACCAATGAGATTGCTGTTTGATGGTCTAGTCGACAGTACATTAGATCTGCCTTCTGATTGGTCAGTGGTAGGGACTTCCATTGTTCCAATGAGATTGCTGTTTGATGGTCTAGTCGACTGCATTTTTACCGTTCATTAAGAATGTAACGGACCGCATTGGTAAACTACTAAAGAAAGAAGAAATAAAGACAGTATACAGGCCTACAAAGAAAATCAAGAACCTTCTCGGACCTATAAAGGATCAACTCCATCCTCATCACACAGCAGGCATATACAGGATACCATGCAGTTGTGGAAAAGTGTATATAGGCACCACTAAACGTAGTATCGCAACCAGACTTAAGGAGCATGAAAGATACAGTCGTCTTAAACAAATGGATAAGTCGGCAGTAGCAGAACACTCTTTACTTGATGGCCACAGAGTACAATACCAGAATACAGACATATTATCTAACTGCACACACTATTTTACCCGTCTACAATGAGAAGCCATCGAAATATTCAAACATAAAAACAGTTTCAATAGAAAAGAAGAATCATTAAAAGTCAACAAAGTATGGATACCGGTTCTAAAAAATGCAGAATGTAAACCTCTACAATTACAGTCGACTAGACCATCAAACAGCAATCTCATTGGAACAATGGAAGTACTTACCACTGACCAATCAGAAGGCAGATCTAATGTACTGTCGACTAGACCATCAAACAGCAATCTCATTGGTGCAATGGAAGTCCCTAACGCGGACCAATCAGAAGGCAGATATAACTTACGAACACATCGCGGTGAACGTACATATAGGACAGACAGTGGACAAAATTGCCAGTTTCAAGACAACCCTTGAGGATGCCAGATGCAGTCTCTGGCGAAACGTCAGGGAACTACAAGCCTCACGACCACGGCCTACAGCCCAAAAATCTTCAAGATCATCATAGCAAGTCTGGCCATGAAAGTCTACGTGAATACATTATTATATCAATTTTAAATTTCTATTGATAGTGATTCTTCCATGTTTTGTTTCTCTAAAGTCTTTTACAATGGCATTCATATATATGTTAAAAAGTAGAGGGGAGAGGCCACAACTTTGTCTGACTCCTGAGTTTATTTCTTTCCACCGAGTTATTTTTTCTTTTATTTTTATTGCACTTATAAATGTTATAAATATTATATACGATCTGCTTTGGGATCTGATCTTTCATCAAAATTTCAAATAACAGACGTCTGTTCACTTTATCAAAGGTTTTTTTAAAGTCAATAAATGCCAAGTGTGTTTCTATATTAAATTCACGATGTTTCTCAATCAAAATTTGCATTAAGAAATATCCATCAGAGCATGATCTACTCTTCCGGAAGCCATTTTGTTCTTCTCCAAGTATATCTTCATAATATTTATATAATTTATTCTTAATAATAGTGGAATAAATTTTGTAACCAGAGTTTAATAAGTTGATCCCTCTGTAATTATCACAATTGGTCTTATCTCCTTTTTTAAATATTGGAATTACTAATGATTTTGACCAATCTTGAGGTGGATTTTCTCCTTGCCATATGATATTCAAGAAGTTTAAATATCTTCTAAGAAATAGTTGACTGGAGTGTTTAAATAGATCAGTGGGTATTTCATCTTCACCAGGTGCTTTGTTACTCTTTATATTTTTTAAAGCTATTTGAAGTTCTTCTAAGGAAATAAAGTCTCTTTGTAAATTATCTGGCTCTTGTATCTTTAAAGAAGGACAGTTGTTTGTCCATAAATTTTGATAATATTAATCCATTTATCATGAGGAATTATATTTATTCTAGCAATATCTTTGTTTTCACTATTTAAATTTTTCAAAATTTTATATATTGATGGTTGGAACCTTGTTACATCATTCTCCAAGAAGGATACAAATTTTTCCCAACTTTTCCTGTGGTGCTTGCGGACTTCACGTTTGGCAATGGCTCTTTTTCTGTGGTATTCTATTTTATCTTCATCTTTTTTTGTACTAATGAATTTTATATATGCCATCTGTTTTTCTTGTATAATCTTTTTAATTTCATCATCAAAGTTTCTTAGGCCTTTAGCTCGATGCCATTTTCGTTTTTTTGCCAAGACTTTCATTAGCTGCTTGTTTTAAAATTGTTTTTATATGTTTCCATTCTTCTTCTACATCAGTGCTTAAAGGTGTTGTTTCTATTAGATTGTCTAATCTTCTTTGCTAAAGCCATTATTTTATGCTAGTATCTTGAAGTAAATTAACTTTAAATGAGAATTCTTCCTTCCGGTTTATTTTTATGGTTCTTTTTTATACCAACAAGGTTTTAATCTTACTGGGCAAACTAGTATGGTCAGTTTCAATTTCAGGGCCTCTGTAAACTCTTGTGTCTAGTAAAAGGTTAGCTAATTTTTTATTGCAAATTGCATAGTCAATCAATGATTTCAAACCTCTGGCCTTCCATGCGAATTTATGACTATTTTTGTGATAGAAAAATGTATTCATGACTTTCAATTTGTTGTAGGTGAGGAAATCTATTAGTCTTATTCCATTGTTATTGCATGTCTGTTCTCAAAAAGTTCCTATGGATTGTTCTATTTTACAGTTTCCAATTCTTGCATTAAAATCTCCTAACAAGATAATAACAAATAACGACAAATAAGCAGTGGTATTTTAGTTGGAATTCGAACACACATGACTTCGTCTGTTCAAATTATCAAAGAAATGGACAATGTAGACAAAATTGAAATAATTAAAATTAACGTATGGATAAATAAATCTCAGTACAATATATATTCAATTTATAATCCACCAAATAACTCCCCTAATCTTGAACATAATATGGAAAGAAACCATCTCCTCCGTTGTCCAGCTTTTGTAGAAGAGACCAGCCTTTCTGCTAAATATTGGAGTGCAAGAGAGCGAATGATTTCATTATCAAGTGCTCGACATTAGATACCAACCAACCAACCATTTATTTCATTGAAAAGATGGTGTAATTCATTATAAAATTTATTGCATTCTTCTTCATCTCCCTCCACTGGTGCATAAACTCCTATAACAGAAAGATATCCCCTCAAAAGTTTTAGTCGAATTTGAATGAGACGTTCATTCCAAAATTTATAATCAGATGTTGCATCTGAAACGTTTATGTATCATTAACATAATCCCAGCTCATGCTCTTACTTCTGAGGGTATGCCTGAATAAAACTGAATATAATTTTGGGTTTCTTTTGTCCCTTTTAGTTTTTTCTTTGTTTCAGAAATAGCACCGATATGTATTCCTTTCTTAGCCAAAATATCATCTAGTTGTTCTTCTTTATGAGCAATTCCCTGAACGTTCCATGTAGCAAATTTAAAAATATTTTCTTTTTTCCATTAATAAGCTTTATTCGTTCGTAAGTCGTCATCATGGTGATCCGTCTGGCTTTTCCTTTTATCAGGCTTGAAAGCAATAGAATGTCCCACCAACTAGTTGCTAGCAAGGAGGTGGTAAGTCCAGCGATGGGGTTGCCATATTTAAGCATCTGGACCTGCTTCAATACTGCATTTACTCAGTATTAGTTGGAATGGTTATACCGCCATGACTCGGTCCCCAGAGCCTTGTTTGTTAAAACAGGTTGCACCACGAGAAGGTAAGGTTGAGAATTGAGTAGGAGAGGTCATATGAGAAACTTCACTACTCCTTGCAACCCCAGTTGTATTATATGGATGCAAAATAAGGATTCTTACTTTAAGGGAGGATAAAAGGTCATGAGTGTTTGAGAATTAAATTTTTTGGACCAAAGAGAGATGAACAGACAGGTAAACGGAAAAGACTACATAACAGTGAGCTACACGATCTTCATGGGAAACCGAATATAATAACAATAGTTAAGTCTCTCATAGATTAAGATGGGTAGGATATGTGGCATGAATGGAGAATGAAAGAGGGGCATGGAAACTCCATGTAGGAAAACCAGATGGAAAGTGTCCAGTAGGCAGTCCAAGAATAATATTAACCACAAATTGAGAGAAATGATTATACAAGGGATGATTGGAAAACATTAGTCAGGATAGGGATGTATGGAGAACTTATGACCACACAAACATGAACCTACAGGTTCGATAATGGCAGTGAGTTAGTTAGTTTATGCATATTGATTAAAATAGTGTACTTACAGGCGTTGTTGACTGATTGAAGTACTGTGATGCTATCCTAATTCACTCTACGCTCATAATACATTTTACAGTATTTTTAGATGAATTTTTTTTTGTATGTAACTATATATACATTTCAGTTGTTTGATGGTGCTTGCTACCAGGTCACATATTTACTCACATGTTCCACCTTTCAAAATAGTCCACAATATATAAACAAATGTTGCACTTTGCACAAAAATAATACAGAGTAGGCCTACACCCTCTCTTATTTTTCAAAGTACATAAATGACACTCATGCTGAGCATGGCCTATTTGCATTATGATAGCAAAAAATCTATTACAATTCCTCCATTGTGATGTTAGGCTGCTGTGTTGATGAGGTATCACATTTATCTTGTGAAGTAACATATTCATAAAAATATATCTTTTGACTATTAGGATCTGAGATATTTTCTGGAAAAAAAGAGGAAGAATATGATAAAAGGAGAGAATTCAGAAGTGAGGGCAGGTACAGCCAACCATTCAATTCTATTTTCAAATCAAGTAAATTTGTGAATTTTGGGAGTATCAGTGTCTCTTCTATGCCTAAATTCAATACCCATTTCCTCTTCATCTAAAAAAAGAACCAGAAGAAAGAGTGTGAAATGTTCTGGAATTGCAAGATTCTTCAATCAATTCATCAAGTTTCTTTAATTCTTTGTCAAAATTCCTCTTCATTAAAAATTTCTACCATTTCTTGTGATAGCAAGGGTTTTAAATATTTTGTTCTATTTGTAGTTCCATTGTTTGAACATCTAAATTGTATGGAATATCTACACACATATATAAGTAAAACTTATTAAATTGATTTTTATAGGAAATAACAATGAGGTTTCTTTAATAAAATTAAGACTCAGATATAGACACTTCACCTCATAATTTGTAGAATTCTTGAGTACATGTTTGAGAATGCTTACATTCTACTGTCAGCACATTCTTACTGTTGGATTGGTAGTAAAACAAAAAGAAGCTTGAACATTGGAATGAAAGAACACCTTAGAAATGTAAAAAATGGAGAAGTAGATAAATCTGCAGTAGCTGGTCATGTTTAGTCAGAAAAACATTGAATCAAAATGAATGCAAAATTATAAAAAAAATAATAAATCCAAAGAACTTATAGTTTGGGAGAGAATTTACATCCAGAAGTATAAGGAAAAAGTAATGAATTTTTAAATTTCCAAGGATAAGGGTTCGATTTGGAAGTTCATCGGTCAATATAAAGAGGAAAGAGGAAGCAATCTGCAGGATCACCAACCACCAATGCAACAGTCAGAATGAGCTGACGATAGAATGCAATCATTCTGAAACATGTTTTAAAGAATTATGCAAATTATGAGATGAGGTGTCTATATGTAACTCTTAATATTATTAAAAAATATTAATTACAATCCAGCACTGAAAGTTCACTTGTGTACACAAAACAATTCTGAGATAAAAATTTCATTCCTAGTTACTGTATTAATTAATGATTTCAAATACTTTTTTTAAATAAAAAATAGTTCGCTTTAATTCAAACCTAATTAACATATTGTAGGAATAAATTAAAAATACATCACTGAAGTTTACAAAATATTTCACAAGCATGATTACATCTATGGATTCATATGGTTATCCAGTGTATGATTCACAAAATAACTGTGGTATGGAAAATTAGTGAAAGGAATAAAGTACTTAAAACAAGTTATGTAGGTAAGAAATAACACTATGAGGTTTATTTTAATACTGTTAGTTGTTTCTTGACTCACCTCATACTTCTTAACTCCCACGCAGACTCGAGTTTCTTCTCTTCATTTGTGACATTCTCAATGCTGTATTACGTTCAAAACTGATGTCCAACGGCCTCCTCTCCTGCAGACTGACCTCCGCGCCATCTAATGGCTGACCGACGAACTTACAAATCATCAGTTGTGAACATAATACAGCATTGAGAATGTCACAAATGAAGTGAAGAAACTCGAGTCTGCATGGGAGTTAAGAAGTCTGAGGTGAGTCAAGAAACAACTAAACAATACTTAAAACAAGATTTGAGGTGGGAACAGTCCTTCTGCATCGACAATTATGACACATTTCAGAGGACATGGAAGCATAATATGATAACTTCTTTCTATTTAGCAAATTCTGAAGGAATGTAGCTAGTAAGGTTGTTCTCATGTAAAGAATAAAATATATGTATATACAGTATATTATACTTTTTTAAAATTATTTTTCAGTGAGAGTAAGTATAATATATGTATATTCAGTTAAAGGTCCTTATTTGCATTTTCATTATCCACAGGTTAAAAAATTGCGACACAGATCCTGTATTGACGGCTAAAAAATCTTTATTCACGGATCCAGTCAGTATATTAGAAGGATTAGTAACCTTTATTAATGCATCCGCAACTTTTTTTTACTGCAGGCAGGTGCTAAGGCAGCTTTTACAAAGAGCGATTCAAATCGAATGGAAAAATTAATAACAAAGTAAAACAAACCTTATTGTCACTAACTCTAAAGTTCGTTGTTAAAAGTCACCACTGCCGTAATCACGTGTCGCTATGTCCGTTGATATATGCCGCCCTCACCATGATCAGTGTTTTATTGTTTCAATTTGTCATTCATTACAATAATTTTGATTGAATAACACATGTCTCTTCTACTTTCTTGCCAATTTATAATGTCGAGTAAAAGGAAAGAAAATTAGTTCCGAAACAGAAAAAAGTACTGTTGCTGCATAAAGTGAAAATAGAAATCCTTAACTGTTCATGCATTGGCGAGTCATTTGCATCCATACCAAGCTGTTTCAATGTTAATGAATCAACTGTATGATTCATCAAGAAATCCAAAGACTAGTATTGGAAAGTATTAATATTAAATATAAGATAAAAACATTAGGAGTTAACCTATAGTGAAAATTTAAAAATAATTCTAAGAATCACAATTTTCAGTTGTTTTGCAACGAAATTCTGTATGCCACTGAATTGAAACGAGAATGGGCAATCTCCAAAAATTAGAAAAATTCAACCATTAGGAGTGAAGGTTTACTTGAAAGCTGTAGTTTAAAAATTGCACTATTATTCGCCATGTTTATTTTCTTGCAACATAACTGGATACACACCACTTAATTAACAAGAGAACAATATATTCTGTAAACCAGCAAAATTGGACCAAAAGTTCAACATGCTGGAGAATTTGCTTAGTTTATGGGGTTCTCTAAGACAGACTACTTTTAGTATTAGGGGGTAAAAAAGTGTTTCTTAATAAATTTGTATCATCTGACACCACTCAGCTGCAATATTTCATCACATGGACTTTCTAAACAACTTACACTTGTAACAAGTTTTACTGGAGATATGAATGAACTGAATTTGAAGCTGCAAGAAACAAATCAACTGGTATCAGATTTAACTGGGTTTAATAATAGTTTGCAGATTTAAAAAATGTCTTTGGAAAGGAATGATTTGATACATTCAAGCTGTTGATGACTAGCAGATAACATTAAAGATTAAGAAACAGTGACATTTTCTGATTCAGTGTACATATTTAAAAAAGTATTGATCAGTTTAACACCAGATGTAAAGAATTTGAAAAAGTTAGAAGCAACATCCAGCTATTTAACAATCCCTTTAGTGTTGACTTGAATGTGTGTGTGTAAGATGATGTATTTCATCAGTCAAGGCAAGAAAATGGATCGGAGATTTCGAAATTCCTTTCAAATGAACAGTTTTTAAAACTTTCTAGTATTGGACTAAAAATGAACAATGATTTCTATTCAGTTCTTTCTGAGGATTGAACCAAAGAAGTCCCAAAACTAGTCTGAGAAGAAAAATGTGAGGTGAGGTAATAAAATTTTACTTAAATAAATAATACCTCATAATTGCTAAAAAGTTAATGACACTTATATTTGGCAGAACCTACACATGAAGTTAATTTAAAATCATTATAAAAGTTGACCCACAGATTCTTCACAGCTTTATCTTCTGTGACAAATATAACATACAGCAGATTGGCCTCGATTTTCATATTCAACATTGAAAAAGTAAGGAATACGGAGTACTTATAAATGTAACATTTATAATCCACATTTCTTTTAATAAATGGTGTAGCCTGTCAATCAATTCCAAATACAATTGTGGCCTTCAGGCCCTTAAAAGTTGGAAAATATTAAGATATATTTTTATACCACTATCTTTTATTCCATTAAAATATATAGGAAGTAACACTACGAGGTATATTTTAAATTTAAAATAAATTCATTATCACCTCACCTCCAATCCTATCTTTTAAATAGACTGGTTTCAAACCCTTGTCAGTTCCATCTTCAGTAATTTCACAACCATAACATTACTCTTAATAAGAATCAAATGAATCGTGAATTCTTCTTACCTCATAAGATTTCACGATTCATTTGATTCTTATTAAGAAAACCTCATAATGTAAAAATTCCCAACTTTATTATATTAACCATTACTCTGTTGTCTTGAAGCACTGCTTTTTACTCCATCTGTTGACAGACTGATGAACCTCCAAAGCATATCAACTTCCCTAGAAATTTTAAAACTTTTTTTTTAATTTGCATTTTTTTCCCAAACCATGAGCTCTTTAGGTTTTTCTATTTGTTTTATTAAACTGGCCTTTATTTCAATTTGATGTTTTTCTAAACAAGCATGAGTGGCTACTGCAGATTCTTCCACTACTCCAGTTTTAATGTTCTTAAGATGTTCCTTCACTCTGGTTTTCAATTTTTTTTTATTTTCTCTACGTAAATTTTATCCCAATCTCTGCTTTTAATCTGATAAATTCCTGGTTTGTTTTCTTCTTCCATTTTATAATTTTTGTTAGTTTAATTATTCTATTGAGGCTAAATAATTTCTTTGTGCCCATCTTATGTTGAACTTTTTAATTTTTTTTTTAAACTTATGGTGCTTCAATGGATGGAAGGTGGATTTTCTGAATTTTATGTTTTCTTCTTTATCTTTTAGAATTGTACTTTCATTAATTCATTTCTGTCTTTTGAACTTATTTATTTTCCTGTGTGTGTTCCATGCTTTCTTCACGGTGCTATAGCTACAATGATTATGTATTTATTATTTTTTTACATAACTCTGTGTTAATGGGAATGTTTACTAATCTATGCATCAAATTTTGAACACAGGCTCGTTTGAAGCAAAGTGATTAAATCCCAAATAATTAATATAATTATCTGTGTGTGTCTTCTTTCTGTGTATACCAAATTCTATCTTGTTTTCTTCAGTTCTTGTCAAATTTAGATCCAAAAATGGAATTTGTCAATTTCAGTTTCTGTAGTAAACTTTACAATTTGACTCTGATTGTTCAACAGTTTTAAAGCATTTTCTATACGTTTGTGATTCACAATAGCAATTATATCATCAACACATCTGCACCAGAATTTGAAGGGTGTCCACTGATTATCTTATGTTTGAAACTCCCCATAAATAAATTAGCTAAAAAGAGGGACAGGGGGTTTTCCATAGAAAGACCATAATATTGTATTCATGTAGACTTTCACGGCCGGAGTTGCTATGATGATGTTGATGAAGATTTTTGGGCTGTAGGCCGTGGTCGTGAGGCTTGTAGCTCCCCGACATTTTGCCAAAGACTGCATCTGGCATCCTCAAGGGTTGTCTTGAGACTGCCAGACGCAGTCTTTGGCAAAATGTCGGGGAACTACAAGCCTCACGACCACGGCCTACAGCCCAAAAATCTTCATCAACATCATCAGACCATAATATTGTTTGTAGAATTATCCATTATACATAAAAAACACTTGATCAATGCATAACCTGGTTAAAATTTTATATCCCATTATCCCTTCCTTGTCTATTTTGTTTTTGTTGAGCAATTCTCCAAAATTTCTAGTGTTTTCACTAGGGATGCTGGGAAAAAGCAAAACAACATCAAAGAAAACTAATCTATCTGTTGGGTTTTCTTCATCTTCATCATTGTAGGATTAAGCCTGTTGACTCATTCCGGTTTCATGAAAGCTAGAATTTTAATATTAAAAGATTCTGGGCTACGTGGCCATGGTCTATAACTGGTGTTTCTTCCAGACGTTTCTCCCTCAATTGCTTCAGTGGAGAGAGTTTCTAGGTGTTCTTCCCTTGTCATAGACTCGACTGTGAAACGTCTGGAAGAAACACCAGTTATAGACCACGGCCACATAGCCCGGAATCTTTTAATATTATGATTACCAGCCATGAAAGCCTGCATTCCATTTGGAAGAATTCTTATTGTCACCCCATCCTAATAATAATAATTTTAAATTTGAGAGAAAAATTTTCGCCTAGACCGGGACTCGAACCCGGGACCCTTGGCTTTCTGGGCCAAGTGCTCTACCAACTGAGCTACTGAGGCGAATTACGATCTAGATGCAAATTTTTCTCTTATATACGTTGTAATTCCCTATCGCCAAATGCTTTTGAAACCATTGCTTCTATCTTTTGCAAATGGCGGCTTCTTAGTTAAGAAGACATTTATTGGGAATTTAACATTACTTTATAAATACTTTTATAATAAAAACATCATTAGAAGCCTTACTAGCTTTATAAAGTAATGTTAAATTCCCAATAAATGTCTTCTTAACTAAGAAGCTGCCATTTGCAAAAGATAGAAGCAATGGTTTCAAAAGCATTTGGCGATAGGGAATTACAACGTATATAAGAGAAAAATTTGCATCTAGATCGTAACTCGCCTCGGTAGCTCAGTTGGTAGAGCACTTGGCCCGGAAAGCCAAGGGTCCCGGGTTCGAGTCCCGGTCTAGGCGAAAATTTTTCTCTTCAAATTTAATTTATCTTTCATTGAGAAATGTTAAATCAATAATAAAAAATAATTATTTTATTTAATATTTGCATTTAATAAGCACGTATGTCATATAGTTCACTTTTGTGTGCAATTCAAGGCATCAAGTAGTCGCCTAAGATATGATTAACATTCCATAGAACAATCTTCTCGAAACACAGTTAAGAACACCTATTTTGTAAGAAAGGTTATTCCCCGGCATTATGTAATCTTTGCTGACTTCAGCATTTATTCAAAGGTTTATGCTTTAATGTTCCATCTCTTTCATGTGGGAGGTAGTTATCAAATAAAAATGTTCCTATTAGACACTTATGTATTTTGGAGGTAGCCTGAAAGTTTCAGAGTTACCAACCTTACTCATTTAAACTAGCTAAAAACCTTCTAGAATTATTGCATCAGGGTTTATATATGCAGTAATTCCTTTGTGTAGTAAGATGCGGGAATTTTACCAAACGAGCAACATGTACCCATCTCTGTGATGACTGTCATGTTAAAATATAAACTATGGATTAATTTTTCAGTGCAATAGTTTTCAAGTGATCTGAATAAAAAGCTTGCAGAAAAATAATTAATTTATAATTATACAGTGAAGTGCGTTTAGTTTGATTTTTATAATTAATAAAAATATGTTTTAAATAATCATTTATCAAAACAGCAGCTTCATTATAAACCTCTAGGCCGAAGAAATGTAGGAAGACCAAAATGACGTTGAAAGGACGACCTGCATCTGCAGCATATAGTGCACCAGGGAGCGGAACGGGCCAACAGGCCCATACCTTGAAGAAGATGATGTTTTAAATTACACCTATGGATTTAAATTACTTATACGGTCCTCCGCTTTCCATTGTCATTCAAAGGATCCCTGAACTGGAATCTGACGTTACCACCACTAAAGCTACAATTGTTAAAATTGTTCAGACCATCTTCTGTGTGGGCGTCCAAAATGTCTCCTTCCATGTAGTTTATAATTCAGCAATAATTTTGGAAATCCTTCTGGCTTTCTATCAACATGTTCTTTCCAGGCATTCCTATATTTAATTATTTGATCTGTAACTTTGAAAATATTTAGTTCTTTTCTTATATATATTCATTTCTTTTGTTATCCTGTTATATTTCTTAAAAATCTCATCTCAATTGCTTCCAATCTTTGTTCTTGTCTTTTAGTGATCGTCCAACATTCTGATCCATACATCAATGCAGGAACAGCCATTAATTTATAAAATTTCATTTTTGTTTCTTTTCTTGTGTTTTTAAGGGTTTTTTTAATAGTGCCACACATTAGATTAGATTTATTTATTTTATCATTAACTGTTGGGTCTAAATGTATTTTCTCTAATCTTTCTACTAATTGGTATGATAATGGTTGTCAAATCCAGCCATTTTTTAAATTCAGCACATAACCATATGTGGATGACCTTATGCTGTTGATAATGGGCCTCATTCTATTTCCTTCTTTGTGGATCTTTAGCAGACCATGGATGTTTGGATTTGAAACCTTCAAATGGAATTTTTCTTTTTTCCTTAGAATTTTCTTGATGTTTCTCGAAGTATAGTCAATCATTATCAACAGCATAGGGTCATCACATACAATATATCTATAAAATTTATATAGGGAAAACAAAAAGAAATTTGAAAACCAGAGGGAAGGAACATCTTAGGAATGCCAAAAATTGGGAAGTGAAAAAATCTGCAGTAGCGACTCATGCTTGGTCAGAAAAACACTAAATAGAAAGAAAGGCTAAATTAATAAAACAAATATAAAAACCTATAGAGCCCATAGTTTGGAAGGGGGAAAAAAAATCACATTAAAAAAAATTAGAAGGAAAAATTAATGAATTTTGAAATTCCCAGGGAAGTTGATTTGATTTGGAGGTTCATTGGTCTACCAACATATGAAGTAAGAAGCAGTGCTTCAAGACAACAAAACAACAGTAGTGAAATTAGTGAAGATGGAACCAACAAGGTTTCGAAACCAGCCTAAATAGAAGACAGGATATGAGATGAGGTGATAAAGAATTAATTTTATTAAAATTCATCGGAGAACATATTGTTTAAACAACTCACCTCATAGGATTCATGCTTCCATGATATCGCGATTTCAAACATAATCATGTTCATCGTCAGCCATAACTCCGGCTGATGAAATTCAATTCAGCCGTCAACTGTTCTATTGTCATCATCTTCAGTACTGCAACCTATGGTTAAATTTATGAACTTCGAAATCAAAGTAATTTCGTTAGGAATATCAAAATTCATTGATCTATCTTTATTTTTCTGAATGTATATCTTATCCCAAACTGTCAATTCCAAACGCTTCTGTACTTGTTTTAAAAGTTTAGTTTCTCTTCCGATTTTATGATGTTCTAATAAACTATGTGCAGCAATTGCAGATTTTTCAATTTCACAATTTTTAATATTTCTGAAATGTACTTTTGTACGAGTTTCTAAATTCCTTTTTGTTTTTCCTACATAAACTTTATTGCAATCTTCACAACTTATTTGATAAATTTCCAGAGTTTTTACTGTCTGGGACATTGACTTTTTTATTAGTACTTAGAAGATTACCCAGACTAAATTTATTTATTGGTGCCAAAGAAATGTTGTATTTGTTAAAAATTTTTTGAAATTTCCTATGCATTTCAGGATGGTAAGTAATTTTCTTGTATTTTTTCTTTTCTTTGCAATTTTGTAGAGTAGTATATTCATTAAGTCTTTTATTGTGTTTGAATTTCTTCAACTTATTTATAATTAATTCTTTATCAAAACCATTTAATCTAGCAGTGTTTAAGATATGTTTAAACTCTTTATTGAAATTTTCTTCGTTTAATGGTACATTTGTCAATCTGTAAATTAAGCTATTGAATATTGCATGCTTATGAGCAATGTGATTGAAGCCTGATGATTTAATGTAATTATCTGTATGAGTTCCTTTTCTAAATATATCAAATTCAATTTTCAGTGTTTGATCATTCCTAATTATACATAAATCCAAAAAAGGAATTTTGTTTTCTTTTTCTAATACAACGGTAAACTTTACTGATTCATCCTGAATTTTGGCACCAATAAATAAATTTAGTCTGGGTAATCTTCTAAGTACCAATAAAAAAGTCAATGTTCCAGACAGTAAGAAATCTGGAATTTATCAAATAAATTGTGAAGATTGCAATAAAGTTTATATAGGAAAAACAAAAATGAATTTGGAAATTCGGACAAAAGAACATTTCAGAAATATTAAAAATTGTGAAATTAAAAAATCTGCAATTGCTGCACATAGTTTATTAGAACATCATAAAATTGGAAGAGAAGCTAAACTTTTAAAACAAGTAGAGAAACCTTTGGAATTGACAGTTTGGGAAAAAATATACATTCAGAAAAACAAAAATAGATCAATGAATTTTGATATCCCTAACGAAATTACATTGATTTCGAAGTTCATAAATTCAACCATAGATGGCAGCACTGAAGATGGCGACAATAGAATAGTTGACGGCCGAAGAATTTCATCAGCCGGAGTTATGGCTGACGATGAACATGATTATGTTTGAAATCGCGATATCATGGAAGCATGAATCCTATGAGGTGAGTTGTTTAAACAATATGTTCTCCGATGAATTTTAATGATTATACCTCATAATGTTTACTTCCCAACATTAATTAAATATAATTTATTTTATATTTAAATCTTCTCTTCAATTCAAGTGTCCAAATATAAAAAGATTTAACATGATCTTGCTTGTCTGGTTTCTGAAAGACATTATATAACATTTAAAACTGAAGTGTACGAGTTCAAAACTTCATAATTTATTACCATTTTAAACACAAACTCATCACATATTACATATTTTTAAACAGACATCTGTTAGGAGACAATTCCATATTCCTTGCACATTACAGTTCAGTAACTCAAGTGTCAAGTTTTCAATAAAATTGCGCAAAGTAACTTGCATCTTCTCCAAAATTCGCCATTTATGAATAATGTATACAAAACTAGCTTTAAGTTAAACTTAATTTTTTTTGAACAAACATAAAATGTTATATTGGATAAAGAATATGCTAACACTTCATACCTGATGAAATTCATGAAAAGACTAATAACTTCTAATATGATATATTCCCTACATCAAAACCTGTTGATGCAAATACTAGCCCTGTCTGTCCTTGAACAGAAAGTGATTTCAATTCAAAAGCGTTTGAACCCGACCCATGTGAGAGGGTAGATATAGGAACCTGAATAGATGATACAGGTAACTGAATATGTAATGGAACATTACTTCCATTTACTACATTGCTATTTGAGTCTTCAGGTTGTGCAGTTGTAAGTTGAACATATTGTGCAGTCAAATTGCCTAGATTAATATTGTTCACATCTTCCACCACAGGAGCTAAATGTATAGCATCAGCAACAGTCAGTAGAGTATTTGGAGGAAGAGGCTGATTCTGCCCAGGACATAACTGAAGTAAAATACGAGAGCTGCTTGTAGATCCATTCCCACTTTGAACAAGCGTTGATTGAGAAGTTTGTATTTGTGAAGGATCTAAATGAACTAGAATTTTATTTGAATTAGAATCATTTGGATTGTTAGGCTGGGATATTTGGGTTGAGGGTTGAGATTGCTGGATTGAATCCAATTGTACTATGATTTTAGAATTATTAGTATTTGAACCATTATTCAATAACACTGAATGATTTTGGTCGGGTGTAACTTGTAACAGTATCTTTGAATCTGCATTTTCTAGATTTCTATCTTCTGTCAATGAAGCACTTTGTGAAGTGGTGTTTAATTGCATTAGGATAGCCGAATTTTCACTATTCAAATTATTGTTCTGCATAATTTCAGTCTCTTGATCTTGATTACTAGGTTCAATTTGCAACAATTTGGACTTATTGCTTTTGCCTGGCTTTAATGTTGTCATACTATTTTTTTTTACATTCTTTAACTGAGCATTTGCTGAATCTTTTGATTTGTTTTCTTCTTCTGTACATATTTCAGCATTATTTGATTCAATTTCACTCTTAATCTTTGATAAAAAATTTCCTGGTATAGATGACGATTCAGTTTCAGAAGATTGTGGATGCTGCTTCCTGCACAATTAAACAAAAGTAAACAATCAATTGATTTGGTACTTATTTGATGGAAGAAATTTCATGATGAATAAATATAACTATCAAAGTTTTTTTATGAAAATTATAAAACTCGGATAGTTTTTATTAAATAAAAATAAACAATTAATAGTGAGTGGAGAACATATTTTAATTGACTCACCTCATACATTTTCAAACTTCTTTGATACCGACGGTTTCAGACAAAATCATGTCCTTCAGTCATGGCTTCCGCAACTAAAGAAAGACATGATTTTGTCTGAAACCGTCGGTATCAAAGAAGTTTGAAAATGTATGAGGTGAGTCGATTAAAATATGTTCTCCACCCACTATTAATGATATAACCTCATAATGTTTACTTCCCAATATTAATTTAAATATAAAAATAAACAATAAACAATTTTTTAATTTTCAGTTTAGTAATTGTTAGAATTACAATTTGTACAAATGAAAATAATCATTACTTAAAACTTTATCCATATCATCAAATTATACCTAGTAAACAAAGGTATATTCACAAATCATACTAATTTTCCTTACCCCTAAAATATATTGTTCATGTGAATTACTTCTTTTTAAATTGTGGACTTTAAAGTTTGTAGGATCTATTAGAAAAAAATATTTCCAGGATTGAAGGCTACGTTTTCTATTTAATTTCCACTTCCTGAAAGTTTCATTATCAAATTAAAAATAAAGATGGACAAACATCTGAGTCTCCCAATTGGCAGGATGAACCAAATATTTTAGCGAGACATTAATACTAGTAAAATTCATATCAAATTCCATTGAGGTGAAGTCATATAATGAAAGTTAAAAATTAAATTGTACCTGACGACGGCACCTACCAACAGAGACATTAATGCCCCAACTGAGACCCCACCAGATACTAACACACTAGAGGTACAGTCAAATGAACTCAGAATTAATTCTAAGGAACCTACCATACTTGAAATAAAGAATAGTACCTTTAAACTAAAAAATGGCAAGTCAGCTGGACCAGACAATCTCCCACCAGAAATATTTAAGGCTTACCCAAATAAGATAGCAAAAATAATTAAACCTGTGAAGTATTACCTGTTGGATCCACCATAGAGAAATATTGGAGACAAGAATGCTATTGGATTCGTTGCCAAGGCCCAGCATTTGAAAACAACAACATAATTCATCCAATATTTCAAAAAGCTTGGAAGGAGGAAAGTTTCCCCTCAGTATGGAAAGAAGGATTAATCATCAAAATTCCAGAAATAGAAAAGGTCATCTGAGTAACTGCAGTAACTGGTGCGGGATTACACTATTAAACACAATTAATAAACTAATAACAATAATAATATATCAACATCTTCACAAAATATTAGATCCAACAATACAAAAAGAGCAGGCAGGTTTCATGCCTCATCAGGCATGTGTTGACCAAATTAACACATTGAGAATAATTATTGAGCATTCACTTGAATACTGCTCACCTTTGTATTTGGTGTTTATTGACTTTGAAACCTTCACTAGTCCAGAGAGATACCAGAGTACGGTTATAGAAAAGCTTAGCAAGACTTGCACTTTGCTATGGCATAGACTTTGAGGAAAGGAGAAGAGAGCAGGATAACTTCTTGTGAAATGAGATTTATGAGATATACAGCAGGATATACCAAATGGGATCACAAAAGCAATGATGATATCTTGAAGGAACTACGTTTAGAACTAGTCATTGAATACATGCATAGATACCAGAACAACGATGAATCATTTGCGACGAATGAGTTCAGATAGAGTTCCCAAGGTCATGCTTTGTTATTTTCCAACAGAGAAGAGATCTCTGGGCCGTCCATAGAAACACTGGATACAAAATTCATCAGTGAGATCATAACAGGCCTATAGGCCAAACACTTGGTTGGATGAAGAAGTAGTAGTTTATTGACTTTATAAGAGCATTTGATACTCTGAATCACATAGCTATATGGCAAACTCTACATGAAAGAAGAGTTCCTATTAAGCTCATAAACACCATTAAAGAATTATACCGAAATGCCAGCTGCAGAGTTATCTACAAGAATAACATAGAAGAAAACATCTCCAATGGCATGGATGTAAGGCAAGGTTGTGTGCTATTGCCACTCCTCTTTAATCTGGTCTTAGATACAACACTAGGAAGAGTGAATGTTCCCCCCTAGAGGAATTCGCTGGGGACTCTCCAGTAGATTAAAAGATCTAGACTAGGCAGATATCTGTGTTTTGGTCCATTAATGTAAAGATCTGACAGTCAAACTCCAACAGTTGGAAAAGGAAGCACCAGAAGGTGGATTTCCAAATCAATAAGACCAAGGAATTGCACATAGGGCCACTCAACCTAATCCTCTAACAATTATTAGATTTAGATTTAATGTAATTATCTGTATGGATATTGTATCCTGTGGATATTGAATTCAATTATTTGTTGCTGTTCATTCCTAATTATAATCAGGCCCAAAAACAGGATTTTCTTCAATTCAATAGTAAATTTCACAGATTCATCTTGAAGGTTATGTAGTTTCAATGCATCTTCAATATATGCTGAGGAAATATCATCAACATATCTATACCAACATTTAAATATCCATGGGTAAGCATTGGTGATGTGACATTTGAGATAACCAATATGATTAAAACAAATTAGCCAAAAATGCAAAAGTGGATTGCCCATCGCCAAACTTGTCAATTGTCAATACAAAGTTTTGTAAGACTTATGTACTCTTCTATTGTTTCTGTTTTTAATTTTAGGGAAATTAATAATTATTTTAAAATATTTAACATTTTATCACTCGAAATACCAGGAAACAAACAACATCAAAAGGAACTAATCTATGATTAGACTCTAGTGAGATGTTACTCAATTCATCCACTAATTATAAAGAATTTTCAGTTCCTTTGTCGTCAATTTATGGGAAGTCATTACATTTCTTTGTAAACCATTTTGCTAAATAATAACATGGAGAGCCAATATTGTTAATTATAGGTCTCATCTTGTTTACATCCTTATGTATTTTAGGGAGACAATATAATTTAGGAGTTGATGGTTTGGAACTTTAAGTTTGTTTGTATGTCTTACTTGGTGATAGTATGTTCGATATGTTTTAATTACTTATTTTAGGAATTCACACTATGAGGTATATTCATTTAGGTAAAATTTGATCACCCACCTCATATTTTCATACTTATTTTAATTTAAACTAGTTTTGGAACTTTAGATTTCCGTTCCATCGTCAGTATCTCCGCAACCGTTGTTCTGTCGTCTTGAAGAGCCGTCTTTTGCTCCTTCCATTCTGTTTTTAATCCTTTGTACTCCTGTGAATCTAAAAGGCTGTTCATTCCATTAATGTAATCTGATTGGTCCAAAATAACTATTTTATTTTCTTTCTCTGTTTTTCAAATCGCTACATTTTTGTTTATCTTCTTCAAGATATCCATATTCTTCACTACTATATTATTTTTTGGTGTCCTTTATATCCTTCAAACTATTTTACATTCTTTCCTAATTATTACCGTGTCTTAATTTTATAAGTTCAATATCAGCAACATAATTTTCTAAACTATTTGAAAAATAAATAAATGCAAGTTTTTAAACCTTGGTTTAGTAATTTAGTTTCTTCTTTATCAAAACTACATTGGAGAGTTTTGAAGTTCCCAGTGAGCAAAATTTAATCTCCAAGTTCATAAAATTGGGACCAGATGCAGTTCGGAAGATTGTGGTAATGGCAAAATTTTAACAGATGGAGTTTGACTGAAGATGAAGGCAAATAGCCTTTGAAAACCGGTATCGTCAAAACATGGAACATTATGAGATGAAATGTAAAAATATTTTATTCAACTCAATTAAACACTGAAAATTATCTCATAGTGTTACTTCCCATTGTATTTTTGTTTAAATTTATTAATCATGTTAGTGATAAGATTTATTTAATCTTAAATATGGATGAGAATATATCGTCAAAAAACAGTTGCAATACTTAAAAAAAAAAGGATATATTGGGTTACTAAAGTCATGAAAAAAGTAATCGATTGGATGGTTTCACTAAATTACGACATTCAACTACACATAAAAATATGCATTTCAAGTAGGTTGCAGCTAGGAAAGGAAAAGACACACTTGGATAACAGTACTGGTACACTTGAAAACGAAATTCCTACTGAGGATGTAGATTCTCAAATTAAGGAGGTTGAGTACATGGATCAAGATGTAGCTTTAAGCTACATATATGCCTCTTTGATCTCCCTAGTGAATCTACGGTCAGTAAGAAAAAATAGTTGTAAGAAATATTGTGAACAAGAGATGAAGAAGATAGAGTTCTACAGAGTCATTGTTTACTTGTGATGATTCAGGCAAGAAAATTCATCACTGTGATAATTTATAAATGATACAGCAATTAAATGAAAAATTTGAAACTTCAGACAAAAGTACAAAGTTCATGATTTTGACACTTGTACAAAAAGTTAGTCCTTAAGAAAATTGAAAAATAATTTGGAGTTCAAGAAAGGCATATAAACTTGTACAAGAAAAATCAATTTTATCAACAACTGATACCAAACTAGAAAGAGCATTATCAGATGATGCTGTCAACTTAGTAAAGGGATTTTATTTTAGTTAAGTCAGCAGACGAATGCCAGGGAAGAAAAACTATAAGATTTAAATTAAAATTCTTGATACCTCACCTCATATCCAGTTTTCTAATTAAACCAGTTTCAAAACTTATGTGATTTCATCTGAATGACATAACATTGGTTGAGATATTATTGAAGATGAAACCACCTAAGTTTTGAAACAGGTTTAATTAGAAGACTGGATATGAGGTGAGATATAAAGAATTTTAATTTAAATCTTAAATTAAACCTCATAGTGATTTTTCCTATAAAAGTTCAAAGAAAGACTATATTTCAATCAAGGAAAGATTGGTTGTAGATCGCATGTCAAAAAGTCTTAGGGTCGTATGCAAATACATTACTCTCTACTCAAATTACTTCCAATCACTGGTGAGCTGAGATCGAATTAACAGCTGCCTTAACCGGTCATGCATGAATGTTGACGTTTTTGTAATATTGGCAACGAATTACCCAGAATTCTCAGCGATAAAACCACTTCCGTTATTTTTGTCTGCTATAGAGGAATGCATTTATGCTTGCATCCCGCAAATAATACCGTATACAAACACGTCTGCGACGCGCAATATTACACCGATTCTCCTGTTCTTCCAGTTGAATTCTTTGGTAGACTCTATCAAATTCCTCTTCTCTGCATATACCGAAAACATGATCGAAGTCTTCAAGGTCCGACATCTTGGATAAGTTTCAAACTACATCGGTTACCATCGGTTCCCTTCGGGATTTTCACATAAGTATATATCTTGAGCTACGATCTTAAGGTACGTTGTCAGGTAGCTTTACAATTATTACCGCATGAATAGATTTCTGAGTAAGAAAAATGTGTTTGAATAAAACTTTATCAGCAGAGAACGCCTTTTACTGTCTAATGCGTTCAAACATTCGACCCTTAATCTTGTTTATCTTAGGCTGGTATTCATTAACACACTCATGGGTAATCGGGGTATTCAGAAATTTATTTAACTTTCACAGGGAAAAAACACTATGAGGTTTAATTTAAGAATAAAATTAATAATTTTATTTATTTTTTATTACCTCACCTCATATCCTTTTTCTTCTAGATGCAGTTTCAGAGCTATATCTCCATCATCAGTAGACTCTCATCGACTGGTGTTATGTCATTTCTTGGTGGTTTTCTTCTTCCTTCTATCGGTGGACCAATGAACCTCTGGACCAAATCAAAATTTACGGGAGTTTCGAAATTCATGAGTTTATCTTTCTTGTTTTTTTGGATATGGATTTTTTCCCAGACTGTGAGTTCTTTCTGTTTATCTGTGTGTTTGATTCGGCTAGCTTTTGTATCAATTAAATATTTTTCAGACCAAGCATGGGTTGCTACAGCCTGACTTGTCCACTTCACCCTTTTTGACATTTCTAAGATGTTCTTTTAATCTAGTTTTTTAATTTCTTTAAGTTTTTCCTATATAGATTATGTCACAATCCTTGCATTTGATCTGATATATTCCTGATTTGTTTTCTTCTTCAATTTTTTCATTTTTGTTGGTTTTAATTATCTTATTTAGGCTGTATTCATTCTTCCGGAGCCAATCGTATATTAAACTTTTTTAAAAATTTTCTGGAACTTGTGATGTTAAATGATGGTAAGTAAATTTTTTTAATTTTATGTTCTCTTCTGTTTGTTTTTTAAGTGTGCTTTCATTGATTAATTTTTGCCTTTTAAACTTGTGTATCATGTTTTCTTCATAACCATTTTCTATTGCTTCTTTAATTATCTATTCTTTTTCATATTTTTCTCTGCTCAAGGGTATATTCCCCAATCTGTGTGTTAAACTATTGAATACGGCTTCTTTGTGAGCAAAATGGTTGAATCCTGATGCCTTAATGTACTTATCTTTATGTATGTTCTTTCTGTATATTCCAAATTCTATCTTTTTTTTTATTTAGATCCAAAAATGAAATTCGTCTATCAGTTTCAGTTTCCATAGTAAATTTTACAGTTTTGCTCTGAATGTTCAGGATTTTTAAGGCATCTTCTATTTGTTTATGATTTACAATAGTTATTATATCGTCAACATATCTGTGACAAAATTTTAAAATTAAAGGGTGTCCACATGTTCTTTTCTGTTCAAAACTATCCATGAATAAATTGGCCAGAAAGGGTGATAGGAGGTTTCCCATGGAAAGTCCAAAATTTTGTTTGTATTTCCCATTATATGTGAAAAACATTTGTTTGATGCACAATTTGGTCAAAATTATATATTCTTCTATCTTTTCCTTTCCTAAATTATTATTCATTAACCATTTTTTCAAAATTTCAACAGTGGTTCTCTTGGGACACTGGGAAACAATGAAACTACATCAAATGTCTGTTGGTTCTAATGCTATGTTCTTGAAATTCTCTATTAATTGTAATGAGGTATCGATTGAAACATTCTCAAACCATGCCATATTCTTATATTCGCTACATAACCATCTAAATATTTGATATATAGGAGACACTATGCAGTTGATAATGGGTCTCAGTTTGTTTCCTCCCTTATGTGTTTTCGGGAGACCATGCGAAACTGCAGTCTAGAAGAAAAAGGATATGAGGTGAGGTTTATTAGTGGTGACATGTCAGTCGACAAGTAGTATATCTAGTTTTATGGGAAAAAAATTCAATTTAAAACTTTTCTTTAATTTTTAATTATTAATTAATTTTTTAATTAATTTAATTCTTATTCAGAAATTATTGAGATTATCATATGCAGAAAGAATTTGATAGCTCAGAAGTTGTTCATCCAGTAAATAATTGCAAAATTGACCGTAAACTTTTTAGTTGCTGCTTAAATGTGTTTACGCATTTAAGTGTGAAATTATAAATAACATTACCACAATATGGTGATGTTCAGTGTGTATATATATATATATATATATATATATATATATATATATACACACATTTTTTAAGAAGAAGAATTTTGTAAATTATTTATGTCAAATTTATGTCATTGTTTTTTTAATCATTACTATTTTATTCATTATTGTCTGTTTGGGCTTTTATGTCTCATATCTTAAGTAAATAGTTTGTTAGTATTGTATGTCTCTTGAAATATGTCATAACATTCTGCTATAATTTTGAGATTAGGCCTAAATAATAGCCTACATACAAAATTTGGTTAATAAATAATAATTAATTATGTAATTATGCCTGTAATTATGTGTATTTGTCAAATGAAAGTCCTCTTTTATAACACTCACAAATGGCAATAATATTGCATAATAACAGAAGATATGTAACATAATTATCTAGATTACAGTATCTTGTAACGACTTATTAAATGAATTAATGATGACTTTTTATTATTTCATATGTACTTTTAGTAAGTTACACATGCATTTTTTGTGGCCTTATTAAGCCTCTTTATTGGCACTTTCTTTTATATTACCTAATGATTTTATTATTTTTATTCCTATTTTAGCAGACCATATTTGGCTAAGCTTATTAAATAAATAAATACAATAAATAATAATAAAGTACATAACGGCATTTTTACTTAGGTTTTAATGGGGCTATAAAACAAATATTAAAGAATAAACAATTTATTTTTATATATTAAATTTGGGAATTTTTAACATTATGAGGTTCAAATTCATAAGAATTAAATTAATCGTGATTATTTCATACCTCATACTTCTATATTTCTTTAAATACAACACTGCACTATCGGCAATTTCTTATCACCATCATCAGCTGTTTTCACGATTGTCAATTTTTACTTTTGTTGATAATTATCCAAACTGCCACCTGAACATCAGATGGCAGTTTGGATAATTATCAACAAAAGTAAAAATTGACAATCGTGAAAACAGCTGATGATGGTGATAAGATGTTCAGATGGCAGTTTGGATAATTATCAACAAAAGTAAAAATTGACAATCGTGAAAACAGCTGATGATGATGATAAGAAATTGCCGATACTGCAGTGCTGTATTTAAAGAAATATAGAAGTATGAGATATGAAATAATCACGATTAATTTAATTCTTATAAACAATTTATTATTAAAATAAATCGGTATCAAATGGAAATCTAAGCTAATAATTTTGCTCATCATGATGATAATTAAACTTATTTAACAAATTCTATAAGAAATTAGTTTATGCCTATTTTTCAATTTACTTTTTAGAGGCTTTCATACTATGTGTACATTTTGCAGAATGGGCTATGGTAATTAATTTTGCTAAAGGATCGTTATTCTCAGGTTAATGCTTAAAGGGGTATTTCATTATAACCCAGTATAAAATAATCACAATATTTTCATTAATATTTAAAGCAATTGACACAACATTACTTAAAAAATCTCATACAGTCTAATCTTTGTTATCATAGAGTGTCTAAACTTTTTCATTGCATTATAAATCTGTCAAATATAGCAATCAGATATTTAAAAAAAATTGCAAGTTAATTGATAAAACTGTTTTTTTTTCCCCCAGCACACATAAAAATATTTGGAAATATTGCATTTATGTAACACTAGGCACAAATAGGTTAATATCCTTATTAAACAACAGTACAATATATTTGCTCATACAATTCCATGGCACGACTGCCCTAGAAGGCCCTTGGCCTACCCGTCAGCTTCACATCCACATGTGTTATTCACAGAGATGAATGATAATCTAGCCAGTATTAGGGTGGCATGTAGTCAGGACATCAGGTCTCCCCATAATTATAGCTGGTATTCTAAACCTGGAGCTGCTAGTAACTACCCAAATTCCTCATATTAGGTGGGCACTGGGTCCCAAAAAAAATAGAGAACATTTCTGCTCTCATGGAGATTCGAACCAGTACAAGTCTCGCACTCTGCACCAAGGCATCATTCATTTAAACTGCTTGGCCACAAGCAGGACTATATATACTACCCCATCAGGTTTTAAACTCAGATCTGCAGAACAAAAGGCAAGTGTGTGTTGTTACCATCTGACCTAACATAACTATATTTGGTTAATACAAATATATAGAAATAAACAGTGCCACTAATATGCAGTGTGCCACATTACACCACAGTTAACAACTACAACATAATTATACAAACAGAGCAAATCTGCTTCAGATACATAATTTGCAATTGATAACATTCGCATAAAAGAAATAGGATGTTAATTTAGCACTCATTGTTAAAAAAATTGTTATAAAACAGAAGTATTGTTAAATTCTGTGATAAACAATTTATTAAACATCCATTTGTGAATCCAGGCATAACTGTAGTAGATTCTTGTATTATTGATATCCATATTTTATTTTTAAAAAATAACAAAATTTATGAAAGTCACAATGGTTTAAGGCAAGATGTGTCTCCTCTGCTATTCAATTTTTTACTAGAGCAAGCAATAAAATCTCTAGAGGATAAAGAAGATGTGCAATTAAAATGGTAGTAATATATTGTTGATATATACTGGATGATGCATTAGTATTAGGTGATAAGGAGAAAATACTAAAATAACATTAAATAAACTGAAAAAAAAATTACAGCCAATAACATAAAATACATTAAATTATAATGAATACATTATATAATGAGTAGTTAATGATGAATGAGGGAAATTTTGAAGAAGTGATGGAATACAAATACCTAGGAACAATAGCTACAAATCTGAATGAAGCGCAGAAATAAATTAAACATAATAAACTCAACTCTGGAACTAACCATGATTTGAGAGAGGTGAATTACATAAGGAATTGTTGGAAAACATTAACTCAGGATAGGGATGTATGTAGAGCTTATGTCTGTGCAGCCATAAACCTTCGATAATGCCAGTGATTTGTTATTAGACAATATTGCATTTATGAGTTATAAATATGGTACACAATTTTTACAATACTGGCCAGCCTCATAGGCTAGTGGTCAGCATTTCTGACTACTGTTCATGAGGTCCCAGGTTCGATTCCTGGTCAAATCACAGTAATTTTTCCTTAAAGGGAATCATTCCTGTGGTTGCCCATGGTCTGGATTATAGGATAAGAATTCTCCTGGTCCTTCATTATCATTTATCATCCAACATATCATCAGGGTAACGTAACCCCGCCTTCTAGCCACCCCAACTTCAGAAGTGGATTACAATTAAGCCAATGCCAGGACAGAACACCAGAAATGTCGAAACGACAACCTGGGGCATTGAAAAAAAAAAAAAAAAATTACAATACTTCAATAGCCATACCATATTAACAAATTATTTATTTAGATATATATTTTTTTTAGTTTAGAAGCACATGCATGCACACACACACACACACAGAATAATAATCAAACATAAAACTCGTAATATAATTTCATCTATTAATTTTGAGACTGCAATAGGAATTTTCAATTGAAAAAGTAAATGTCATCTTCATGAATATTCTGTGTAAAATTATTAAATATTATATTTGAAATTAAAAAAATATTCATTATAGAAATAACCCAAAATATCTGTAGGCCTATGTATTTAATGAGAATATCCTCTTCTTCTCTCCTTATTCATAATTTGTAGGATTTTCATACTGTTTATTTCCAAAAGCACTCCTCAGAGGAAGACGTATTGGATATGCATTCACTGACTATCCATCTTTTGGCTGGTCTTCCTCTTGTCTATCTTCCTTAGCTCTTTTTGCATGTTGGTTGTCTTCCATTCTTTCTATATAGCCTTTCCAATATTTTTGTCTATCTATAAAAAATTTGTCCCTAAATTCTGTGTTGTGTATCGTATGAGAACATCCATATTCTGTAAATATTTATTCATTTCTTTTAAACTATTGTATTTTAATTGTAACCATGTCATTACAAGTTTTTTTTAATGACTTGCATACATTTTAATTTGTTAAACAGCAATATCCATTAAACAAATTGTCATTCAGCAGAGTTCTTCTGCTATTAATATGCCTCACTCACAATGTAACACAATGAAAACCGGTTCTCTGTTGCCAACTTCATGGAAAAAAAACAAATGAAGTTGAGATTTACACTTCACTGGTGATCTACTCAACTAATTTGATTCTGAATCTGCGGTGAGCAGCTCATGCAAGTCTCAACTAACCAGAGTACAGAAAAAATTGAGGTTATAGTAATGTCTATACATACAACCTTTAGAGAATTTTACAACTTTTGAAGTTTAAGTGCAAATCTGAAATTTTTTTAATTTTTTCAAAATTTGCCAAGTTATGACCAAGAAACTGCATTATATCAGGAGCTAGTAGGACTCACTCTGTCTGTCTGTGCGCGCGTGTGTGTGTGCATGTGTGTGTGTGTGCGCGCACGCACAATACATCAGAATGTAAAACTTACGATTTCTGGTGATAATTTAAAGAAAGTAACCCAGGAAGGAAATAATATGCCTTTAAAATGCCTTGGAATTAACAGTTTGGGAAAAGATATATATTTTGAAGAACAAATTTAGATCCATGAATTTTCAAATTCCCAGCATGCAAAATTTAATCTCAAAATTCATCAAATCAACACTAGATGACAGTTTAGATTGTGAAAGTAAAAATTCAACAGTCAAAAAGATGGCTGATCATAGGAAGAACTGTTCCTGAAACAGCGATCCTGTGCTGTGAAGAACATGGAGCGTATGAGGTGAGGTGGATGACTCATTTTAATTTTATTAACCCCTACAATAACTTTTTGTATATTACAAATGAAATATACCTCAAAACAGATTTTTTACAATTGTGATTTGATGGAGCAGTTGCTGTTTCTGGAACTCATCAGTGTCATGACTTTATCCCAATACCAAATGAAGATTTAGCAAGCAAAGTGTATTCAACTTCTGAGGAAACTGTTGTACATCATCATATTAAAGTCTGTCCCAGATTTCAAGATGTACACTTAGCAAAAAAAAAAAAGAATGAGCCGCTTCAAAAAGCAGAGTCCCTGTTACGGCCCACTGTGCATGCTCGAAGAGCTAAAGCTGTGATTCACAAGGTAACGCATTGTTAAATGTTTTAAATACGCTGTATTTGGTCTTAATCATCTTAAATAGTTAAAGAACAGTGAAGGAGACATGTTTCTAGATATTTATGAGGGTTCGACAAATACAATATTACTATAATTCCAATATTTCAAATAAAGTTCAATTCTCGTTCATAGTGTAAAAGTAAACAAGACAACCAGAAATTAGACAACTAGTATCCAACATTCGAGTAGCGTAGATCGTTAAACCAATTATAAAAAGATGAAATATACAAGGGAGCCAGGGTTTGAATCCCTTGACAATGTTTTTTTATTCATTTGTATTTTTGCAAAATACATCCTACAACATTTAATTCCTGTCACGTAATCTATGTCCACTTTACACTATATTAAGTAATATTCCAGCCTTCGTAAACTCTATAACATTATTTAGCTACCAGTATAAATTTAATTGTGTGTGCAGTACCATGTTTTAATAAATAATGCTATAAATTTATGTAATAAAAGATAATGTAGCTTCATATGTTTGTGTGCTTATTTATTTATTTATTATGTATTAGTGAGAAAAAAGTTTCACCCTTCAATTAAGATATTTAGTTTATATATGTCAAGTCCATAGAGATGATGGGCAGTAATAATAATAATAATAATAATAATAATAATAATTATTATTATTTTTTTTTTATTTATTTATATACAGATTTAAATGTTTACACATATTTCTGTGCCTAAAGTTTTATTTTCTTTCTCCACTTATATCTATCCATCCACTCCATGTCCTCCAGTCCTCTTGTTCTCATTCCAGTTATGTCTTGCATCCACGAGTTTTGAGGTCTTCCTTTCCTTCTTCTTTTAGGTGGACACAATTCCAATGTAACCTTTCTTCTTGCATTCATCATACATGCTCATACCAATTTAATTGCTTATATCTTATATTAACCCATCAGTGTGGAGCAACGTGACATGTACACAGGTTGAATTCTTCACCAGATGCGGAACGACGTGACGTGTATGCTAGCTACACGCACTGCTTTAAACTGTTATTATGATCTTTGTGTTTACATTAACTATTTACCGTTTATATAAATTTTATGTAGAGACTTCAAAGTTTATATTAGTGCATATATTAATCGATGACGGCCCTGAGTTACTTACAAGTTAAAATAATTTTATATTTGCATTTATTCTTGTGGCCTCTGACATTTTTCTTATATTTATAACTTGGTAAAGGATTTCTTAGAAAAATAAATTCACCTTTTTTTCTTTTTTTTGTCGATTAGCTTGTCTATCAAATTGAATCTATTTTGAAATCTCTTCATTTTTAATAATGATGTTGCAAAATTCAGAGGCCCAACAAAGTTATTTTCGATTTATGCTATAGTACAGGACCACAACAGTAAATTTCATACATATACAGGGCAAGTCAAAATGTTGTGCAGGTTTTCAGAAATTTATTATGTGAAATGTAATGAACATATAATATCGTGAGACATATTGTATGAAAGGTAAACTCTCAAAGTTTAGTTGTCCACTTCTAAAGTTCCGCGTTCACCCGCAAGATGTCAACAGCAGAGCAGTAAAGGAAAATGGCGTTGACTGGGGATCAGAAGTCTTTCTGTGTGCTTGATTACCATGTAAACAACTCTGTGACTAGTGTTCAACGACATTTCCGTACCAGATACGATAAAGACCCGCCGGATGGGAGATCCATTCGTAAGATTTAGGGATTCAGGCTGTATCTGTAAACGAAAATCGACTGGCCGTCCGTCGACGAGTGAAGAGACAGTCGAACGCGTTCGCACATGCTTCGTGCGGAGTCCACAGAAATCCACCTACCGGGGAGCGACAGAACTTCAACTACCACAAAAACTGTATGGCGGATTCTCCGGAAACGTTTACAGATGAAACCCTACCACTTGCAACTGGTTCAAGCCTTAAACCCGCCGATTATGCTTTGCGAGCGTCCTTCTGTGTTGATTTTCTCGCATTAATGGAAGAGAATGAGTTCCATGAGAGGGTAGTTTACAGTGATGAAGCGACTTTCCACCTTTCAGGAAAAGTGAATAGACACAATGTAAGGATTTGGGGAACTGGTAACCCCCATGCAACTCTGGAACATCAACGCGATTCTCCGAAAGTGAATGTCTTTTGTGCCATTTCCCATGCAAAGGTTTATGGGCCCTTTTTCTTTCATGAACGTACTGTGAACGGACATGTTTTCCTTGATATGCTACAACAATGGCTCCTTCCGCAGCTTGAAGCGGATAGTCCAGATTTCATTCTGCAGTTGGATGGTGCCCCTCCACATTACCATGGCAGTGTTCGAGACCATTTGAATACGGCTTTACCACAACGCTGGATAGGCCGTGCATCTCAGGGTGATCAACAACTCATTCATTGGCCACCTCGTTCACCAGATCTAACCCCGTGTGATTTCTTCATGTGGGGTCTTGTAAAGGATCATGTTTACGTACCACCACTTCCAACAACACTGCATGAACTGCGTGCCCGCATCACAGCAGCCATTGCTGATGTCGACCGCGGACTGCTACAGAAAGTTTGGCAGGAGATTGAATATCGGCTTGACATCTGTCGTGTAACAAAAGGCGCTCACATAGAACATCTGTGAATATTTAAAAAAAACTTTGAGAGTTTACCTTTCATACAATATGTCTCACAATATTATATGTTCATTACATTTCACATAATAAATTTCTGAAAACCTGCACAACATTTTGACTTGCCCTGTATATCATCATCATCATCATGAACAAATTCGTTTTAGGCCATGTGGCCTGTACGGTAAACCTAGCGAAGATGGTCTTGATCTTTCCACCGATGTTTTGGTCTTCCTTGGTCCCTATGTCCAGTTGGGGTATATTGGAATGCCAATTTTGGAAGTCTATTTCTTGCCATTCTTCTCAGATGATTTTTCCATTCATGTTGGTATCTTTGTATATCTTCATTTAAATATATATATATTTCAATTGACGATATCCTTACATTTTGGAAACGTAATTAGTCTACTATTCACTCAGTATCTAAAAGGTAAAGTGGTCCACTACAGACCTTAGGAACTCCTTGGGATATTAGGAGGTTAAGGCTCCCACTTTTTCTAGACTATCGGTACTTGATGTAAGCCGGGTACTTATCTTGTGTCTGACGGCCCATAACAAGCATCTGGTACTCATTTCAGTTAGAGGCTTAGTCAACCCCGGGGTTACAGTGCCTCCTGAAGGTTTGGTTCAGTTAAAATCCTGATCCACCAGGATTCGAACCCTCGATCTTCCGACATGTAGCATGTTGATCTTTTAAGTCCACACCTCCGGTGAAGCTATTATAGTCATATATCATCAACTGGTTTCACCTTGGAAACCAGAAGAAAGACACTGAAATTTAGGGTTGATGAAGGTCTTTTAGCACAACAGGTCTCATATGTAGAAAGACAATTTTTTGAAGGCACACGACCTAAAATAATGTTTCCAAAGTGTTAGAAAGACACATTTGGAGAAGGCTGCCCCCCCCTACAAGAAAGAAGGTCAACGCATAGAAGCAATGTGTTTGTAATAAACATGAACAAAGTAAACACAAGGGGAAAAAAATACTCTTATTGTTGGTGCCCGAGTGTCAAACAGCTGGTTTACGCTTTGAAGATTTATCACACCAATTTTTGAAGTTCATTCTGTTTTTTTTTTAAAGACCCTTCTCTTTGTGTAAATATTTCGTTGTGTTGTTTAGGTAGAGATGGTTCTCTGAATTCTTCAAAGAATTCCTAGTGCAATTCACTGTGCTACTTATGTAAAAAACTTACAAAGAGGACCTACTTCAACTGTGGCACAACAATCATAAATAAGTCTGCACATGCAGAGATGTTATGTGAGAACCATAACAAATTTAATTAATTAAATATTATATTAAGGGTTCACCATAAACAAATTGCAAAACATTTAAATTACTCAAGATATTTCCATTTAAATGCATTATTGGAATACTGGCACTGAACGGCTGGGTTTAAATACCCGTGATTCTCCTCCTGCATTGCCGTATTGCCGGCCATTTAACTCCACCCACTCTGAAGGGTTAATAATAGTAATAATATTAATAATAGTAGTAATATTAATAATAATAGTAATAGAAATTGGAGGGGTCACCTCCGACTGCGGAGTTCACCATCTTCTTCTTCTTCATCACGGTTTAGGCTTATTTACTAGCCTGTTCTGGCTCCAAATTGCTGCTGTTTCCATCTTTTCTTTGGTCTTCCCAAACTCCTTCTTCCTCGTGGTGAATAGCTGTATGCTGCTTTTGGTATTTTATTCTCAGTCATCCTTGCCAAGTGTTCTTTCCAGTTTGTTCTGTATTTCACTATTGTGTTTAATTCATCTAATTTTAGTTGTCTTATTTCTGTGTCATGTTTTTTTTGTCTTTTCTTTGATATCCTGCTATTGGTCTGAGGAATCTCATTTCAGCAGTTTGTATTCTGGCAGATTGTTGTGTTGTCACTGTCCATGTTTCGGATCCATAAGTAATAATAGGCACTGCCATTGTCTTGTATAATTTCATTATAGTCTTTTTCCTGGCTTTATTTTTTAAAGTTCTTTTCAGTGTTCCTGTTATATAATTAAACTTATTTAGTTTGTCATTTATATCTGTTTCCGCTGTGTATGATATTTCATAACCTAGGAAGTTATATCTTACCACTTGTTCTATTGGTTTATTTTCTAATATTATCTTTGTCCGAACTGGAGGAGAGCCCTTGAAGGCCATTGTTTTTTATTTTTCTGATGATATTTCCATGTTGTATTTTTTTGATATTTCATTTAGTTTATACAGCATTCTTTGTAGTTCGTCCTCTGTTTTTGCTATTAAAATCTGGTCATCTGCAGAGGCTACTGTTTTTATTACCATATTTCCTAAGTTAATTCCCCCAGTCGTCATTTGCTTCCATGATCTTATCATGTCGTCAAAATAAATGTTAAAAAAGAGTGGTTGATAGTGGACAACCTTGTCTAACTCCTCCTGCTATATGTATTGTTTCCCTCTGATTTATTTTTATTTTTGTTTTCTCATACATTTTCTTAATTACTGTTATCAAGTGTAGCGGAATTCCTTTTTCACTTAATATGTTCAATAATTTTGGTCTAGACATTTTATCAAAGGTCTTCTTATAATCTATAAAGAGGATGTGCGTCTCTAAGTTGAATTCTTTTCGCTTCTCTATTATTAGTTTTAAAGTGAATACTTTGTCTGTGCAGCTTCTTCCTTTCCTAAAACCTGTCTGATCTTCTGATATTATTGTGTCTATTATAGTTGTCAATCTTTGGTTGATCATTTTTGTATTTTGTAGGCTGCACATAGTAAGCTTATGCCTTTATAGTTTTCTAGCTTTGTTTTATCGCCTTTTTTAAATATTGAGATTATTTTTCCAATTTTCCATTCTTCTGGTACTGTATTTTGTTTCCAGCACTTGTTATAGAATTTTAATAATCTTTCTTGAAAATTCTTTGGGGCATTTTTTATCAATTCGATGTTTATATTGTCTATCCCACATGCTTTATTATTTTTACATGTCTTTAATATTTCTATCATTTCTTGTATCTCTAATTCATCTACTTCTGCATATTGTTTGTTTGTTTCTACGAGTGTTATTTCTTCTTTATTTTGTTTGTCCATTCACAGTTCTTTATAATAATTTTCTAATTCTATATCTTGTAGTCTTTTACTTCAGAATTAAGGCTTCTATAAATTTGTATACTTAGTCTTGTCTTCCATGTAAATTGTGTTCCAATCTATCCCAATGTTCTCTATTTAATTTTCTGGTATACTTTTTTTACTAATGCCCTTGTTCTATTATATTCTATTTTGTTTTGGCCATTCTTGTTGTTTAAGTATTTTAAGTAGGCCTCCTTTTTATCTCTTACCAATTTCGGGATCCCATTTTTTAGTCCTTTGTTTCTTCCTCCTACTTTCTTTGTTCCTTATACTTCTTTTGCTGTTTTATGTACGAGTCCTTTTATACTATTCCATTCTTCTTCAATTTCCTTTTTTGGCTCTTCCACATTTGTATAATCTTTTAGCCTTCTTTTGTATAGATGTTGTATCGAATCTTCTTCTAACAATTTTATTTTATAAATTTCATGTTTGTTTTCTTCCTTATTCTTTAATTCTTTATTCCAATTTCTATACCATTTCATTTGTATATCTATTTTACTGATTAATAGGTAATGGTCAGTATGGATATCACTTCCTCTGAAGACTTTTGTGTCTCTGACTAGATTTTTCAGTTCACCATAGTTTATAAATTGTAGATTGATGGAGGACCACAGGGATGATTCCCTGAAAACTCGTGGTAGATCAAAAGGTTGTAATATACCATAGTCGAAATAAATACCTTTGATAAATGATTTATTATTAAAAACACATGATATTAATATTCACTGCACTGATCTTAATTTGCACCTTTTAATATACTGTTGCACTTTAAATTATTAATTTCTAATTGAGTTCTGAAATACACCAACATGGTGGACACATCTGCTTTTAGTACTAGTAAAATAATAATAATAATAATAATAATAATAATAATAATAATAATAATAATAGTTAGTTCATTTTTTGTTTAAGAGTAGAAAGCCAGAATAAAATAGAAAGAATTTTCTCTATCTATCTTCGGGTTTTTACAGCTGCTGCCGTCTTCCCGTGCCAAACCTCCAAAGCCTACGGTCTTGGGCATCTTCGATGCTTAGCCCTCTAGCTTGCATTACTGTCTTCATGTTTTCCTTCCATGTTAACCTTGGTCTTCCTCTTTTCTTCTTTCTGTTAGGATGCCATTCATATAGTTGCTTCGGCCATCGCTCATCTTCCATTCTTAAAACATGTCCTAGCCACTTTAATTCCTTTTCCTCAATTCTTTCAATTATGCTTTCTTCTGCTTCCATTATGTTTCTAATTTCCTTATTTGTGACACGTTCTAATTTAGACTTTCTGGCACTTCTTCGTAAGTAATCCATTTCTAGAGCTATTAGTCTATTCTTGTAGTACTTATTGATTGTCCATACCTCACTTTCGTACATTGCAACAGATTCCACCAATGTTTTACCAATATATTTTTTTGTGTCTTTCCAAATATGCTTATCCCACCATATGGAATTTAATGATGATATTATTTTGCTACTCAATTCAATTCTATGTTTTATGTTCTCTTTGCCTATACCTTCGATGTTATCCATAATCATTCCCAAATATTTAGTTTGTTTCACTTGCTTTATTTGGATTCCATCTTCCAATACTAAGTTTTCTCTTTCATTGCTATTTATTGCCAGATATTCTGTTTTTTGTAAATTTACTGTGAGACCCCATGATTCATATGCGATTTTCAACCTTTTTATCATGAATTCCATATCAAAATTGTCTTGCGCTAAAACCAGTTGATCATCGGCAAATCGTAATGTCAGCAAAAATCTATTGCCTATTGGGATCCCCATACCTTTGCAGCTTTGTTTCCATTTCGTTAATATAAATTCTACATAAATATTAAATAAAATTGGTGATAGACTGCACCCTTGTTTCAATCCCTTTGAGGTGTTTATAGGATTAGACATTATATTTCCCATTTTAACATAAGCGGAGTTATCTTTATAGATTTGTTTAATAATTTCTATTAGGTTTCTGTCAATATTGTATTTCTCCAATACTTCCCATAATTTGTTCCTCGGAATTGAGTCATAAGCTTTCTCTAAATCTATCATTGTCAAATGGGTTTCTTCTCCAACTGCAGTCCGTTTTTCAATTAACTGTTGTATTGCAAATATATTGTCAACACATGACCTTCCTGGTCTGAATCCATTTTGATCTTCTCCTAATTTGTCTTAAACATCTTTTTGTAACTTTGTTTTTAATAACTTCAGAAAGAATTTTAATAATTAAAAAATTTAACCTCATCGGGAATCAAACCTGTGACCTCTTGCATATGAATCAAGCCACTAAGCACTGAGCTAAGCATTCGCTGGCTTGCTGTGCTTGAAAGAATGTTCTTCAAAGGAAGAAAGGAAACCTATTGCAGCTGTACTGTGCAATTAGTTTACTCATGCGAATCGCACGTTAGAAGTTAAAATATTTGAGATCAAGAGACGACCCATTCTTTTTTTTTTTTGCTAAGTGTACATATTGACAATATGACTGATAATGTGTCATGTGCCTATGACAATGTGTGGTGGATGGGATGTATTCTCTCAATGAATACTGTTGAATATGAAGTTATATCATTCTTACTTCCAGCTGGAACAATTATATTCTTCTTTTATCCTCGGAAACCAGATGGTCTCACCATCCCAGGAAACTTCAGTCTTTGCAAACTGGACACATTTACAGCTACTAGAGGAAGAATATATCAGCTAACAACACAGGAGATAACAAAAGCATCCGGTATGCTAGTTAAGAAAGACATTCTTTACCATTCAGTATGAAAATAATTTAGTTAAGTTTTGTACTATACCTTTAATATATCACCTTGAAATTTGGACTGAGGAGCTACAAGACATCTACTTTTATGTATAACTTTTTAAAGAAAATTTTAAAATTCCATTTCTTTGAAAATGCAAAATTAAGTATTGAAAACATTCACAAATGCTTATCATATTATATATAAAATGAAAACACTATGCATAAGCTTTAAAATGACATATTCCTCATTAAGGTAGAATATTTTTTATCACTCACCTCATATTGTTCTTCTTATTTGATTATAAACTAGTTTCGGAACATAGTTTCTGTTCCATCCTCAGTATCGTCACGACCGTTGTTCTGTCGTCTTGAAGAGCTGTCCTTCTCTCCTTCCATTGGCTGACTGAAAAACCTCGATACTAGGTCATTCTCACCGGGAAATTCAAAGTTCATTAATTTCTTCTTTTCGCTCTTTTCAATGTAGATCTTTTCCCAAACAGTAAGTTCTTTTGGTTTTTCTGTTTGTTTTAATAATTTAGCTTCTTTCTCGATAAGATGTTTTTCAGACCATGCATGGGCAGCCACTGCAGATTTTTCTACTTCCCCTTTCTTGACATTCCTGAGATGTTCTTTCACTCTAGTTTTTTCAAATTTCTCTTAGTTTTTCCTATGTAGAATTTCTCACATTCTTCACATTTAATTTGATAAATCCCTGATTTGTTTTCTTCTTTAATTTTCTCATTCTTATTAGGTCTAATCAGTCTACTGATGCTGTAGTCATTTTTGGTTGCTAACCTTATGTTGAAATCTTTAAAAAAAATTTTGAAACTTGTGGTGTTTTAATGGATGATATGTGAATTTTCTAAATTTTACATTTTCTTCTTTAACTTTTAGAAGAGTGCTTTGATTAATAAATTTTTGTCTTTTGAACTTGTTTATTTTCTTGAGTATCATTTTTATTGCAAAACCATTTTTCGTGGCTACGTTGATTATGTGTTCTTTTTCTTTTTCATAATTTTCTTTGTTCATTGGTATGTTCACTAATCTATGTGTCAAACTATTGAAAACTGCTTCTTTGTGAGCTATGTGATTGAAACCTGAAGCTTTTATGTAGTTAGTTATCTATATATGTCTTCTTTCTGTAAATTCCAAATTCTATCTTATTTTCTTCATTCCTTTTTAAGTTGAGATCTAAAAATGGTATTTCTCCATTGATTTCCTTTTCCATAGTGAACTTTATAGTTTGACTTTGAATGTTCAATAATTTTAATGCATCATCTATCTGTTTATGATTAACTATTGCAATTATGTCATCCACATATCTACACCAGAACTTGAAAATTAAACGATGTCCATTAATTATCTTGTGTTCAAAATTCCCCATGAATAGATTAGCTAAGAATGGAGATAAAGGGTTTCTCATCAAAAGTCCTGAATTTTGTTTATAAAATCTTCCATTGTAGGTGAAAAACATATTATCGATACATAATTTAGTTAAAGTTTTATATTCGACTATCTTTACTTTTTCAATTTTATTATTGTTCATCCAAATCTCTAAAATTTCCATAGTTTGGTCTTTTGGAATGCTTCGAGAAAAAGGAAACAACATCAAAAAGAAACTAATGTGTCTGAAGATTGTAGTTGTATGTTTTCTAGTTCATCTACCAATTCATAAGAGTTTTCTATTGCAGAGTTTTCCTCATGATTGTAGTATCAGTGTTCTTTAGTAAATTTTGATTTAAATATATGGTGGTCAGCAAATTTTGAGAATTTTTAACATTTTGTAAATTCAGTAAATCAAAAAAAAAAAAAGTGGTCCAAAAATTCTGAAACTATATAATGTATCTTAAAACATATTGTGTTAAGGTATAAATGTACAGAAGATTAACCAAATTCACGATATTAAGGTTTTATGTATTGGTTTATTGAAATGGGATTCATCTTTTTCTTCTTCTTTTCATGGTTTAGGTCGAATGGCCTGTTCCAGCTTCATTCCATCTCTGTCTTGGTCATCCAGGATCTCGTCATGCTCTTGGTTTATATAATAGAATTATTTTCGATATTCTCCTATTGTCCATTCTTTCCAAATGTTCTTTCCATTTATGTCTACATTCATCTATTTTTTTATTTATTGCAAATATATTTCCAATTTCTTGATTTTTTATTTTATCTAATTTTGTACATCCCAATAATGATCTATAAAATCAGATGGATCTGATGACATGACAAGCATACTGAACAATACATAATCATCATGATCATCATATTTTATGTATTTTACCTAGTGTTTAAGTTTATTTGATCTTTTGGTGTGTATATTAAAATATGATTTGGTAAATGGTTTGAAAGGATCCTGGAATTTGTTTTTTCAGTCTAAATTTTTCTATTTGCTGGACAATTAGAACTATTTTTAATTCTATTAGCAGTACAATACATACTAGTGTGTATGGGACATTCCATACGAAATCGGCAAAAAAATTGTGAAAATTGAACTCGCATCTTTAAAAGTTTACCATTTTTTTTACAGTGAAACTTTATGATATACTGGATATCTGAACCGAATTTCAAGTCTTCGCTTGGTGTAATTAAAGAGTAATAGAGCTGTCAATTTATCGTATTGTTTTAAATAGTCTCTTTTATAAAATACATTTCTCAAAGTATGGCTATTCCCTCAACCTGAAAAGATAGTCACATTATAGATGATTTTATGCTCTATCGCTTGAAAATTAGTACCTTAATATTTACGTTTTTCTGAAGGGCGTAAATGCAATTAATGTGGAATTGACCTTCCTCACCAAAAATTTTATAAAATCAAAAAATACCACATTATTACCTGAACACCAGTTAATTTTTTGTAATTAGTATTAAAGTGGAGTCTTGAAAGGAAACTACCAAAAATAATTATTTTTCCTAAAATCCCCTATGTGTAGACTGCCCGCAATACCTTTCGCGTGAGTGGAGATTGCTCGCTCATACAAACAATGACGGAGCTACTTGGTAATAGTCCTTTGCGCACTTACAAATATTTTTATTGTTATTATCATCATTACATTATTTTTATTATCATTATTACAATTATTACATTATCATCATTGTGGACTAGTGGTTACACTGCACGCCTCCGATTCCGAGGTTTGCAGGTTCAAACTCGATAGGAATCAATGGCATTTTAAAGGCGTAACAATTCTGAATGTAGCTTTCTCCACAAGGAAGGAAATCCTTGAGTCCCGTGTCGTAAATTTATGGTACGTAGGAGAACCTTGCGCTTGAAATAAATTGCTACATAATAAACATCATTAAATTTAACAATCTTTATTGATATATTCAGTAGGCGGTTAATTTTGTGCTGAGTTTGGCTAATGTATAGTTTAATTTAAATTACTAAGCACCTACGCATTCAAGATGGTAGGCCTATTAAAAATATTTTCTAGAGAGTAGTTTTGTAATGTGTTGTAATATTTTGTACTTGTACCCTACATCAATGTCTGATGTTGAATATTGCAAGTAATGTTAAGCTATCGATAATAATTTATAACAATTTGCATGCTGTTACAAGTAATATTTAAGAGGTATAAATATACAGCCGGTGGAAAGATCAAGACCATCTTCGCTAGGTTTACCGTACAGGCCACATGGCCTAAAACAAATTTGTTCATGATGATGATGAAATATACAGCATTTTATTGGCTTGGTATCACTTGATCTTGCATCCCCTACTCATGACATATCTAAGATGATATTAAAATGCACGATAATATTAGCTTTTATTATAAGCTAAATTATTATATAGTATTTAATTTAATGTCTAAACTTCCCATTATTCTCCTTTTATAACACAAAATGTATATCTCTACAATTATTCTCTCATTCCAGAAACATTTAAGAAATTGTAAAATTATATATTAACACATAATACTGTTAATAACTATTGTATACTAATATATGCATAATTAAAATTATATTTAACTTCTAACTCACCATTCAGTCTTTGTAGATCTGCAAACTTGTTAGTTAAAAACAATAAGATATTATTTTTAATTTGACTGTGACACTTAAAATGACGAGATGCATTAAACAAACACACTGATGTAAATCAACTGTCTAGTATGTAATCTGAACTTGAGAATTGTTGATGTAAAACAGATGTTTAAGGAAGACTTGCTGACATTGCATTATTATCGTTTGGTAGGAAGTGGTACGAGTATTAAAACATTCGGTTTTATTTGGAAGTGATATCTTATAACAATACTATTTCGTCAAAGTTATCAGGGTACAATACAATACACTGAATAAAAAGTTATTTTAAGACTGAAATTAGTAATTATAACATAATAAAAATTTATACCAGTTTATTCAATTAATGATGAAATAGTTATTATTATATAATATTACATTTAATGAAAAATTTGTAACAAAATAAATAATTTGTTTTAAAAAAGGACAGAAGATTACGAGTATTTGAGAATATAGTTCTTAAGAAAATGTTTGGATCAAAAAGAGATGAACAGACAGGTGAATGGAGAAAACTACATAATAGTGAGCTACATGATCTGTATAGGAAGCCAGATATAATAAAAACAGTTAAGTCTCGTAGGCTGCGGTGGGCAGGAAATGTGGCACGTATGGGGGATGAAAGAGGTGCTTGGAAATTTCTGGTAGGAAAACCGGAGGGAAAACGCCTAGTTGGAAGACTAAGAATGAGGTGGGAGAATAACATTATACATGATTTGAGGGAAGTAGATTATACAGGGGATAATTGGAAAACGTTAGCTCGAGATGGGATGTATGGAGAGCTTATGCCCGCGCTGCAATGAACCTACAGGTTCCACAGAGCCAGTGAGTGAGTGAGTTAGTTATAAATAATTTGTTTAATAATTCACAGTAAACGTAAGTAACAGAGCTCTTTACTTCTCACTTCAGCAATAAAATTTGATAAATCAATATCTACTGAGTAAGAATTAAAATATCGCCACTTGTATAAATCAATGGCACTGTTACATTAAGCAGAACATATAATAATCCATTCGATTTAATGGCAGTTGAAAAAGTCACTGATGAAGCTCTTTCAATAAAGTACGCGCACGACCTTGGTCGTGAAATGAATCTGCTGCGCCGTGGACCAGCGAGTTTTTTATGAAAATAGAATAAAAACATTTGTATTGTCTGAACTATTCAACTCTCCAAAAAGGTAATTGCTGGAAATTAATCCTTATTACGTGAGTAGTATCCTGTATTTTTTCTGTTTTCATTTTTTGATATGTACTGCAGTAAACCGCCATAAAACAGAAAATTGGCACCGAAAATAAAAATATCCTAATTATAAAAATAACACCCTTAAACTACATGATATCACCTATATAAATATGTTTGAAACAAATTTTTGTTGTTTACTGTTTCAGAAATATCAGTTAGTAAAGGTTTTAGTTTATCATATTTACAATAATTTTAGATCATCATAACTACGAACCTATAAATGATAAAAATTAAATTACTGTATTAATATGTTTATAAATGTATTCACTATATTTAGGGATACATAAAATTAAAAAAAATAAATTGCAAGATTTTTTGCTGTCCGATTTGATATGGATTGTCCCGTATACATAATTACATTTTTAAAAATTATGATAAACAAACAATACAATAATAATAGTTACAATTCATTAATAGCATTCTGCCCAAGAGCAGGTCTTTCACGAAAACTAAGCATTCTCCACTCTTTCCTTAACTCAGCTTTCCTTTTTGTATCTGCATACAAACCATTTATTTTAATATTGTCAATCATCTGATGTCTTTTTCTGCCTCTAACTTTCTTTCCGTTGACCATTCCTTCTAGGGCGTCTGTCAGCAGGCAGTTTCTTCTTAGCCAGTGGCCAATCCAATTTCTTTTCCTCTTCTTTATGAGTTCTAGCATTTTTCTTCTATCACCCACTCTGTCTAGCATATCTTTATTTCTTACTTTGTCCATTTTATACATTTCATTCTTCTCCATATCCACATCTCAAAAGCTTCCAGTCGCTTTTCCTCATTCCGTCGTAATGTCCAAGTCTCTGCACCATACAATGCTACACTCCACACAAAGTACTTCACTAAACTCTTCCGTAATTCTTTTGCCAAAGGTCCGCAGGAAATGCTTCTCTTCTTGTTAAAAGCTTCTTTTGCCATTGCTATCCTCTGCTTTACTTCTTGAATGCAGTTCATGTTACTACTGATAGTACAACCCAAGTATTTGAAGCTCTCCACTTGATCAAAGGCCTCATCTTTAATCCTCATGTTTATCTTCCTTGGTTTCCTTCCTATAATCATGGCCTTCGTCTTATTTATATTTATCTTCATCCCATAATCCCCAATATGGCAATAATATATAATTTACCAATATGAACAATCATTTTAGAGAAAAAGAAATATGAAGAAAATATAAAAATTGAATACAAGAGGAATGAAAATAGATTAAGTTAAAGATTATTAACATAATACAAAAAAATAATTATCTTCCCTTGTGAAGGACGCTTCTGTATGGCAGCCCTTTAATTCAGGAGGATAGGAATTTCAAGATTGTGAGGACAAGAATAGACAGATGATCTGTGAAGTTATTTTATGCTCTGGTATTTAAATCTTAATTTGAGGACAATAAATTAAAATGAGAAGCTAGATACATGACACATACCTGTTATGAAGTTTGAGATCCCATCCTGCAGCATATGATTTGTCACATTTAGAACAATGATATCGTTTTTCTCCACGATGCCTACGAATGTGTTCATCCAACTTTGATTTACGAATAAATCCTTTACCGCATGTTTGACATAAATGTGGTCTTTCTCCTGAAATATGTATAATTACAGAATGATTAAGAAAAAGAAACCGCATGTGCATGCACATGACAAGCATATGCACGCATGCACACACACACAATGTGTAACAAAACTCAATTTTTGAACATGTAGATATGATAGTATGAGCACCAGACACTTGTTCTGGAGGTAAAGGTGCCATTGTGCAGACATCTCATGAAGGCTGACTTCTCATGCCAATTGTCTAAAAGGTGGGAGCCTTAATCCCCTACAACCCCAAGGGTCTCTTGAGACCTGTAGAGGGATCACTTGACATTTAGAAACTACTCCGTAGAATTAATGCCTTGGGATCTATTCAGTCTCCAAAAGAAATGAGTTATGAGATATACGTTCTAGAATAAAGATAGCTATTTTGCAGGGCTGATTATCTGCAAAGGTGGGATCCTTAACCTCCTACTACCTCAAGTAGACTTGTAGCAGGATCACTTTTTAACCACTGATCAGAAATTGATAATTATTATAGATCTTGCAGCAAACGATGTAATAGGGGGTATCACTGTGAGATCCTAATTAGAAAGAGTGTGAATCAGAAATGTACATATCATCTCATAAATTAAACTTTTTCATCTGGATATGATTACGAAACCACAGATCAAATTCTTAACTCAATTCCTACTGTCTGTACTGGTCTTCCGCTATCCATTAGGTACCTTCCTTTTGGCAGTGGATCAGCAGAATACCAATACAAACTGATGGAACCTAACTTAGAATGAAAACATGGTTTCCAAAACTTGACTAGGTAAGAAATTTTAATTTATGAGGTGAGGTATATATTTTGATACACTTTCTTTACAATTGCATGTCTGTTGAATCAGCTCATATAATACAGTGTTGTCACTAAGCTCTACATGAATGACAACATACAGTATAATGACACAAAACAGACTATGCATTCTGAAGTTATGCTTCTTTAACAGAGTATGTAATATAGAAGATCTTCAAGACTATCATAAGTAATTTAAAACTGTATTCTTTATTAGATTCATACAATACAGTTGCTCTTCATCTCATTCAATAATTATTTTTAGACCTATGGTATATCCAAAAATGTTTGTTTTGATTCATTGTATCATCAATTGAAGTTTGAGTATTAAATATTGTTACACCTTGAATATCTTGTATGCGGCACTATGACCCTGGGGTCGACTCAGCCTCAAACGGAAATGAGTGCCAGATGCTTGTTCTGGGGGTAAAGGCGGCCGTCATGCAGGGCTGACAACCCGGCTGACATAAAGTGCCGATTGTCTAGAAAAAGTGGGAGCCTTAACCTCCTACTACCCCAAGGGCCTCCAGGTCTGTTGTGGGATCACTTTACTTATATCTTGTATGTGTAACAAATTTATATTATTTTATATTATATGACTGCAATATACATGCTAAATACAGTAGTAAATTACTAACAAAGAAGGGTCATGACACGTATTTTGGAGAACAGCACTAAACTATGAAAATTCTAACTCTCTATTAATTAAAATAAACCTCATGGTGTCACTTCTTTTAAATATTAAGTAAACTATTTTAGTTTTGTTAATCTTTAGAAAGAAAGATTCCTTATGAAGATTTAGCTGCTATGGTGCAATGATATCAGAAAAAGATGGAGGAACACATGGAGCAGTGTAGGTTTCTCCTCTCTATTAACCCTTCTCAGGCAACTATTTTTATGGCCGAGGGCGAAAGGTAAATTTTGAAAATAATTAATTTCATGCAAATGTTAAATACATAAATGACTTGCCAACTGCACTAAAGCACTGCCGTTATCACCTCTACGCTGATGATCTCCAAATTTACCTACATTCACCTCCTCATTCTCTCTATAACAGCTTGATGAAAATGAATGACGATCTCATATCCATCTTTAACTGGTCTTCAAGTATCGGTCTAAATCTAAATCCTAACAAGACACAAGTAATTCTAATGGGACAACAAAGACTGCTTACAACCTTTGACATATCTACACTTCCAAACATTACTATAAATAATATAATTATCCCTTATTCTTCTTCAGTAATAGATCTTGGACTACATCTAGATGCAAATTTAACCTGGCAAACACAAGTGAAACACATATGTAAAAAGACTTTCTCCATCTTACATTATCTTAGACGTTTAAAGAATTTTCTCCCAGTTTCGTTAAAACAAATCCTTGTGCAGAATCTTGTGTTACCACACTTCGATTATTGTGACATTATATATAATGATCTAAACTATGACTTGTCGCAGAGACTGCAGCGTGTTCATAATGCTTGCGTTCGATTCATTTTCAATATCTGCCGTTATGACCATATTTCCGAACACTTTAATAACCTCTCTTGGCTCCGTCTTACTGACAGACGTAAATTGCACTCTCTTTCACTACTTTTCAAGCTTCTGAATTCCTACATCCCTACTTATCTGGCGTCCAGATTTGAGAAGTTATCCTCTTACCACAATATTGACACTAGGTCACAAGATAGCAGTCAGACAGATAAAAATATAGGCAAAAAACTCAAGAAGTTCACATACCATCCTTTCGTATTTGACAAGTTTCAAAAAATTTTCAACAAATTCAACATTAAATTAGCACCGAAAAATGATTACAGCTTAGGTAATTTAATAAAAACCAACAAAAATGAAAAGATTGAAGACTGCAAAAAATCGGGAATTTATCAAATTAATTGTAAAGATTGTGAAAAGATATACATAGGAAAAACAAAAAGGAATCTAAATACAAGATTAAAAGAACACCTCAGAAATGTTAAAAATGGAGAAACCGAAAAATCTGCAATAGCTGCACATGCCTGGTCAGAAAAACATAGAATAGAAACCAAAACAAAATTACTTAAACAATTGGAAAAACCGAAGGAACTCACAATTTGGGAAAAAATTTACATATGCAAGAATGAAAATACAACTATGAATTTTGAAATACCCGGTTATAAAGAAAGAGGACTGATTTGGAAATTCTTCGGTCGGCCACCAGATGGCGCGGAGGTCAGTCTGCAGGATAGAAGGCTGTTGGACGTCAGTTGTGAACGTGACGCAGCATTGACAATGTCACAAATTATGTGAAGAAACCCAGGGTCTGCTATGAATTATGAAGTATGAGGTGAGTGAAATAATAAAAAATAAACAATATCCTTAGATTACTCCTTCAAAGAAGGATCTCTATGAACACTCTAACCAATCTGCTTTTATCAAATGTGCACATAGCGAGAAAATTCATATAATTTGTCTTTGGCAGTCCAATAATATAAACAAATTCTGTTATAAAGTGTTTAATGTCACATTATTAACAATTTGTCTAAAATAATCCATTTGTTTAATAATCATTCATATCATGTCTCAATTTTATTTCCATTATAATTCGTATTGTATTCTCATTATAATTTAGACAATATCTCCTACTCTAATAATCCATAGCAGCTAAAATTTATATGATATATATATGTCCACCACTGTGGTCTCGAGGTAGAGTGCTGCCTTGTCACGCAGCGGGCCAGGTTCGATTCCCGGTCGGGACAAGCTTCCTGGGTGAGGTTTTTCCTCACCTGTAAGACAAATGTCAGGAAGCTTAGGGCCCAACGGTCCTCGAAAATCATCTGGCCATCATCATCATCCTTATCATTATCATCTCCATCCTTCACCGGTGTGGAAAGCAATGGGAAGCTACCACACCTATAATTCTCTAGTAAAGTTGCATAGCATGAAAATGCTATGATTGCAGTGAAAGACCTGCCATCGGGCAGAATTACTATGGATATATAGATATATATATATATATACACACACACACACAGTAAAAGCTTCCTTAATCACGGGTTAAAAAATTGCGACACAGTTCCTGTATTCGTGGCTAAAAATTTCTTTATTCGTGGATCCAGTCGGTACATTAGAAGTATTAGATCCTTTATTAACACATCGGCAACATTTTTTACTGCAGGCACGTGCCAAGGCAGCTTTTACAAGGAGCGATTCAAACCAAATGGACAAATTAATATCAAAGTATAACAAGCCTTCTTGTCACTAAACCTGAAGTTTATAGTTAAAAGCCACCACCACCGTAATTCACATACTGCTATGTCCATTGATAAATGCCGCCCTTGCCATGATTGGTGTTTTTTGTTTCAATTTGTCATTTGTTGCAATAATTTGGATTGAATAACACGTGTCTCTTCTGCTTTGTTGCCAATTTATAACATGGAGTAAAAGGAAAGAAAATTAGTTTCGAAATGGAAAAAAGTAGTGTTGCCGCTAAAGCAAAAATATAAATGTTTGACCGTTTACGTGTTGGCGAGTCGTTTGCATCCAAATCACGCTGTTTTAATGTTAATGAATCAACTATATGATTCATCAAGAAATCTGAAGACAAAATAAGGAATTATATTGCTGAATGTCAATCAGAAATGAAAGACCTTATAAAAGCAGCAAAACAGGAAAAAATTACTAAGTTCTTTAAGCCCTTGCCTAAGCCCGTCAGTAATAATTAATATAAATTTTTCAAAATCTCCCATTAATTTATTTTATTTTCATAATTTTTTATTTTATTTCGGAACCTTGGAATGTATCCCTTACTTACCCATACAAATTACCATTTCATATTCGCGGTTTTTGTATTTGCAGTATATTTGCAGAACAAATCCCCTGCAAATAAGGAGCTCTTACTGTATTTCTTTATTTTTTCTCTATTAACTGCACAATATAAGATTGTAATTTGTGCAATAACATAGTGTGAACCTCCCTTGAAGACAAATACCAATTTATTTCTAAAAAATATATTTCTTTCAAAATATCTATATTATTTCTTATGGTAATCATAATATAACTCACCTGTATGTATACGTGTATGAAATTTTAACTTTTCTTTTTGTCTAAATGTTTTATTGCAATAGTTGCAAGTAAATCTGCGGGTTCCTGTGTGGGTGTCAAGGTGTGCCATGAGACTGCCATAGTTGCTAAATTTATTTCCACACATCTAAAAATTAAATTACATAAAAGAAGATTATTTTTTTCATGGATGTTTTCTTAGATAGGAGTAACACAATCATATATAAAGGTACAAATGAAATGAAATAAAGCAGAGAGCAAATAAAATCAAATTACTGATACAAAGAAAACAATTCTGTGGCACCATGCATAAAACCCATAACCCTCAAATTTAAAAAAAATGGGTTAATATTATTAATGTAATATTGGAGCTGTCATTTATCATCCCTCAAATTTTGATTGCTGTACAATTGGTTAAACAGATGATCCAGAGATGGACAACACATTGGAGGTTCACTTCAGGTAGGAAACCTCCATGCATGAATCTTCATTTTCTCAGAACTACTTAAATGAGGGTTATTGGTTTCATTGAAGAGAAAAATTTTCACCTAGACCGAGACTCGAACCCGGGACCTTTGGCTTACCGGGTCAAATGCTCTACCAACTGAGCTACCGAGGCGAGTTGCGATCTAGATGCAAATTTTTCTCTTATATACATTCTAATTCCCTCTCACCAAATGCCATTGCTTCTATCTTTGCAAATGGCGGCTTCTTAGTTAAGAAGACATTTATTGGGAATTTAACATTACTTTATAAAGCTAGTAAGGCTTCTAATGATGTTTTTTATTATTAATTTAACATTTCTCACTGTTGTCCCGGGTTCGAGTCTTGGTCTAGGTGAAAATTTTTCTCTTCAAATATAATTTATCTTTTAGTGAGAAATTTTAAATTAATAATAAAAACATTAAAGAAAACAATGTTGATTATAATATAAAAATCTTCTCATCCCACTCTGATTTCACTATGTAATATTAATATTCAGACAAATAAAAGGAACTCTTTAAAAGAAGAAAACAGGGAGGATAGAAATCAGAAAATATGTTTATGGAGAGGTATTACAAATTCAAAGTTTTTAAAAACTGTTACTAAATACACTGTTAAATCACACGACACTAGGAAAACGACCATGAGAAAAATGGATTACCCAAGTGGAGAAAAGTTTAAAAGAAGGAGGATACGACTGGGAAGAACTAAAAAGAAGGAAGATAGAGATGGTTGGAGGCATATTTGGAATCGATCTTCCAAAAGGAGGACACGATAAGAGGATGATGTTGACTAAAAACATTATAATACTATGACATAATTTATTGTATGAACTTTTAAAAAGGATAATGAAAAACATTACTAAGAAAAACAATTGAGATGGTGAAATATACAAGAATTCTAGAAAGAAAATGACTAAACTGATGGATCAATTGAAATAGAACTTGACTGTAACTAAAAAGGAATATCTATCCATCCATCCATCCATCCATAGTAATTGTGCCTGAGGGTAAGTCTTTCACTGCAATCATAGCATTTTCATGCTATGCTTTGCAGCTTTACTAGGGAATTGTAGGTATGGTAGCTTCCCGCTGCTTTCCACACCGGTGAAGGATGATGATGATGGCCATATGATTTCGGGGACCGTTTGGGCCTTAAAGTTTCCCTGACATTTGTCTTACAGGTGAGGAAAAACCCTGATAAAAACCTCACCCAGAAAAACTGCCCTGACCGGGAATCGAACCCGGGCCCGCTGCGTGACAAGGCAGCACGCTACCTCGAGACCACAGCATCAGAGAAGAAATTAATGCACGATCAAATTTTGCTTAAGAGACATGATATAACCCTCAACCAGCTGAAAACTTATATTATAAAAATGAAACTAGTGATAACTAACTAACTAACTAACTCACTGGCACTATCAAACCCATAGGTTCACGGCCACACAGACATAAGCTCTTCATGCATCCCTATCCTGAGCTAATGTTTTCCAATCATTCCCTGTATAATCTACTTCCTTCAAATCATAGTTAGTTATTCTCCCACCTCATTCTTGGTCTACCAACTGGGCATTTTCCCTCTGGTTTTCCTACAAGAAGCTTCCACGTACGTCTTTCATTCCACATTTGTGCCATATATCCTGCCCATTGCAGTCTACGAGACCTAAAGTGTTCTAATTATATCTGGCATCTTATAAAGACCATGTACGTAGTTCACTGTTACGAAGTCTTCTCCATTCACTTGTCTGTTCATCTCTCTTCGGTCCAAACATTTTCCTAGGAACTTTATTCTCAAATACTCATAATCTCCTTTCTTCCCTTAAAGTAAGAGTCCATGTTTCGCACCCATAAAATACATAACTGGTAGAATAATAGTTTTATATAATTTCAGTTTAACTGTTTTGAAAGGAGTGGGGATGTCAAGAGTCCCTGTAATGCATAATAGTATGTATTTCCAGAATTGAGCCTATGTTTAATAGGCATCTCATTCCTATTTGGGATTATTGTTCCTAGGTATTTGAATTCAGCCACTTCCTCAAAATTTCCCTCATTTGTCATTAGCTGTCCATTTCCATTATATAATGTATTTCTATGTGTGACCATATATTTAGTTTTATTGATATTTACTTCCAGTCCCAATTTCTTAATGTTACTCAATAGTGTGCATGATGGCCTTCAGTATCCCATGCTATGCCCAATAGTACTACATCATCAGCATAAACGAACAGCTTATTAATACCATTGAGTTGTAGGCCTTCTTCATCCTCTAAAGATTTGATGGCATGCTCTAGTACAAAATTAAATAGCAGAGGAGATAGTGCATCTCCTTGCTTCAACCCATTGTGAATTTCAAAAGTATCTGAAAACTGTTTGCCTACGTGCACCCTACTCTTTGTGCCATTTAGACAATGAAACTAGTGATATTTAAATTAATAAGAAATCCAGAGGAGGATGTTTGGAAATTTGCAGGAACTGGTCCCTGCTAAATAATGGATAGTATCTTTGGCATTTCTACAATGCTTATAATAATATTTCCATAATTTTCAGATACCAAGCTCAGATTTGTTGCTAAAAAGTCTTCCATATACAGTACTGACATTTTACAAAATTGTAAGTAATTTAAATTATTTTACAATAGCATAAAGTTTTGGTTTTATATTCACTTCAAGCATCTCTTTAGTGGGAAAAAAAAAAAAAAATTGGACGGACTCATCTTTATAGGAACTTCCAAAAAGAAACTATACATGGTGATTCATAATTCCTATTACAAACTTCTGGGGGTTGTAGAGGGGACTAAGTAGATACAGTTTTGATTAGCAACCCTTGTCAGGAAATGTATCGTTTCTATGCAAAATCAGTTTGAATTGATTTCACATCTCCCAGTATGCACTACAAGAGTGGTTCCACATGACGACCCTGATGTTCATTACACAAAGTGTACCCGTGAAGCATGTTGTCATACACATGTCCCATGAGACCTGGTGTGTGTTCAATAATATGAGCTGCTGCCAGAACTCGTGCAACAAGATCTTCTTCTGACTCAGTATTATAGACTTCTAGGGGTTGTAGAGGGAACTTAGTAGATAAAGTTTCGATAAGGAACCCATGTCCGGAAACATGCCACTTCAATGTAAAATAGGTTTGAAGATCGAAACACAATGGACTGATATCATGTGTCTTGTGTTTCAGAGTAAGTATTACAGACTTCTAGGGGTTGTACTACAAGTGTGGTTTCACATGGCAACCCTGTTGTTCTTTGCACAAAGTGTACCTTGACGCATCTTTCCATACACACACCCCACAAGACCTGGTGTGTGCTCAATAATTTCTGCTGCCACCAGAATTCATGCAAGAAGATCATCCTCTGACTTAACAGGTTAGTACAACCCCTAGAAGTCTGTAATATTTATTCTGAAACACAAGACACGCTATCAGCCCATTATGTTTCAATTTTCAGACTTATTTTACAACAAAATGGTATGTTTCCGGACAAGGATTCCTAATCAAAACTTTATCTACTTAGTCCCTCTACAACCCCCAGAAATTTGTAATAGGAATTATGAATACAGAATGAGAGCTTTTAAAGATATTTTAACAAAAAAATAACTATGTACAGATGTTTCTGGCGGTATTGTTAAATAAATCTTAAAGAAATAGATTTAAAAAGATCCCAAATATGTGTGAGTACGCCATTGCACTGCTCTCCCTAAGAATTTCTAAGAGCCTTTAACTGGATGGACTGTACAAAAGAATAATCTACTTAAATATTAAGTCTCAATAGAAAAAAAATATATTTTGAGGATTTGTTTCAATTTGTAAACTTGTGTCCAATTGGCAAAGGCTTCTTTCCATGAGTCTCTCCACTCTATTACAAATTAACTATACAAATTACAATATAAACTAACCTGGCATAAAAATTTTCTTTCAATTCGGTGAGTATTTATTTTGTGGTTGGTCAGATGTATGCGTTTGTTAAAGTTTTTACCACACTCTTCACAGGAATACGGCCCTTGATCTGTTTCATGCCGATTCACTTTATGTTTTTGAAGTGATGTTCGAAATTTGAATGCCAGACCACACTCATCACAAAAGAAGCTGTTTGTACCCCTAAGCAAAAGTTGGCAACAGAAAAATTAATAATCAATTTTAATGTAATGACAAATTATATCAAGTAAACAAATATATATATAAAACTCGGGATATATTTAAAAACTCAAGTCAGCCCTTCAGCCATTTGAAATTTCTGTATATATCTAGAAAAAAGGGGCCAGAGAATGTTCTTCAGTCATAGAGTTGCTAAAAAAAACAGTGAAAGAACTTTATTCTAGTTCAATACTAATGCTACATAAATCTTAATGTAATTATAGTTTCTTTAACATATACTGGTCCCTAGATTTTGAAAGTGGCAGAAAAGTTTTACTATAAATCACAATGTTTCAATATTAGCAATTAATTCACACAATTGTAATTATATTAATTCCAAGCTAAGTTCCAGTTTTACTGTAAACACTCTTGCATAAGATATTGCTCCACCGACACCATCTACTGGGGAACTGTGGTACTACTTTTAACCGCTGTATGACTGAATTATGTACACTAGAAATATTGTTCTTAGGTAACATCATATTTTAAGGGAAATAAGATTGAATACAACATAAGATGGTACCAATAATTAGAAACTTCTTCCATTTCTTATTTATTTATGATAAAAAATTATATACTGGCCTACCTAATCAGACATTTACACTTGTTCCATGATGTCAGTAAATATCCTTTATTTACTGGTACAATTTCATTATGAGCAGAATGTATGTTCCATGCTGACTCACCTGTAAATTCTGTTGTTATTTTCACCATATCCTCAATGGTTAATGTAGGATATTTTTCACCACACTGTTTGAAAATATTCAAAATAATTAGTTTCTCTTCACTTTTCAAATGCATTGCTTTCCAATATTTAAGAAATTCTACAGAAATGTTGCCATTTTGAAACAATTGAAATATGCGCATGCATAAGAATAAAACAATGCTTATATAAATCTATTAAAATTGTAATTAAGTATTTTAAGATTCTGCCAAATAACTTATACAGACATGTGCAAGATAATACACAAATTTTATTATTTTTATTTCCTTAATTTCAAGTGTTAGAGAGCGAACTACATTTTCTTACATACTCAAAGGTAGAACCGTTATTCGACCAATGAAAATCCAGTCATAAATCTGGTTTGTTTACATTACAATTGGAACTTAGCTCGGAATTAGTATATAATGTAAATTAAATTCATTGAACAGTTGGTATGAAAAATTCTTTATATACCCATAAATAATAGAATAAAAACTAGGCTGTATAATTTTCAATCTTCTTATTTTTAAATTTATCACTTCTCAATGAAGGACATATGTCTAAATAGCTCAGCAGCAGAGCACTAGTGTATAAAACCACAGACCTTACATTCAAATCCCAGTTTAGGCATAATTGTTTTCTTCAAATATATGCTCATTTAATATTAACGATTTTTTAAGAGAGAGTGAAAATTTGAAAAATTCTAGCTAATAATGGTGAAACTAATCATTAGTATCACCAATATGTAATTATAAAAAATTACTGTAAATTGCCATATTTAACAAGTATTTGAGCTTGCTGAGAGTTTGTCAGTGGAAAGGAGTGAGAACAACTCCAAAGATGCTGTCCACATCAGAAGATGAAAAATGAGCATAACAAATAATTAAAAATATTGGAATATAGTTTAACAGCCTGGAAGACTATTTTCGTTTTATTGACTTTAGCCATGAAAGGCTATCATTTTATATTTATAATTCTATTAAAAGAAGATTAGATAATGCAGTGTTTCTAACCTTTAGAGTCATTATTGTACAGATGATAAAGGGCTATTACACTGAATATTTTGAGATATGGAACCCATGGTTGTAAATGTACATTACAGACACCAAGAGATCTTGGACTTACATAACACTACATCATTCATGCTGGCCAGGAAGCTAAAAAAATAAAGCAGGAGATTTAACTCAATAAAAAATATATTAAACAATTATTTTATTGAATAATTATAATATAATTGTAGAATGCAGACTTTCATAGCTGAAAGTCATAGTATTAGAAGATTCCCGACTATAAGGTGGAGGTCCAATGTTTTTCCCAGACTTTTTCCCTCAACTACCGTGGGCATCTTCAGTAACGAGTTCTTCAAGGTGTTGTTCCTTGTCGGAATCTCAGCTGTGTATGAGCAGTAGTCTGAACACATTTTCATGGAAAATGGACATCGGATTCTAGACTATACAGAGAGACCATAGAAATTTATAAACACAAGGACAATTTCAATAGAAAAGATGAAGGTACAAAACTGGCTAAAGCCTGGTATCATACGTTAAATAAAAGGCATAAAACCCTACTTAATAATGAAGAGACAGAACCAAACCAATCAGATGATAGATTGACGACTATCCATTCAGCTTTGACTTTGTCCAGCTATTCGGGGACCAGCACAAGTATAATTTTAATACAAATTGAATTTCTTTAAACAAACTATAGATTTCTCACGTATATAAAATATATATAATAATAATTGAAGTAGATTGTAGAGATGATTTCTTTTATACATTGTTGCATAAAAATTAAGAAATGGAAATACAACTTAACAACTAGTTGGGTCTGTGTTATTCTTACCTCATATAGTTGTTTCTGTAAGACATATGTTTCAAGACATGTTTGCCCCATCTTCAGTTGGTACAAACTGATTTTTCCCAAGGGCCGATAACCTGGGAAAAATCAGTCTATACCACCAACTGAAGATGGGACAAACATGTCTTGACACATAAGTCTAACAGAAACAACTACATGAAGTAAGAATAACACAGACCAAACTTATTAAGTAAAACCTCATAATGTTACTTCCTATTGTATTTTCAAACATATAAGACTGTTAACATTTCAAATTTCCAACTGATGATACTTCAATTTGATTGGTTTAAGATAAACCATAAATATTTTCAAATATTTAGTTAAAACTGTTTATTTTTTAAAAATATTTCATAATAATATGAATTGTGCACAATGTGTATTTTCTTAGTCTTTACATAATTCTGATAGTGAGATCATTCTTTTCTTGCACCTGATCGTGTTACATCAGTCACATTGTTCCTCGCACAAAACACACTTGCACTGTTCACTTAGTATGTGAAAGTTTTTAACAGTGCATACACAAAAGTGCCATGCATGGCGAAATGCATCATCATGTGACATAGTTCATAGTCTACACCTTTCCTATCTGCTGATAGCATTGATTCAGTTACATAAAATTCCATCCAGATTTCTTTCTTTTTAGCTTGGAGCTCTGCTAGGAAGTCTTGGTATGCTGCGGTGGATGGCAAGAGTATCTGCAATCGTAGCTGTTCTATGAAGAAGGTATCTGCTGAGAGTTCATATGCCAGTCAGGATGAGATAAATTTGGATACATACAGTATTCTCTTAGATAGGTTGACTTGATATTCTCTATGTTCTTGAGGTCGTTCTTCATGAGATGAGGGCATATGAGTTCCAAACCATAGCTGACGATTAGGATTATCTTCATGGTGAAGATCTTCATAGAAGTAATCATAGATAGTTTCATAGGAACGGATATCACTGAATATATTTAAACATTCAAGCTTTCAACCAATGAGAATGGAGAAACAAGTCACATGATGTGAATTTGTATATCATAAAATTTCAAATTAAGGGGTGTAAGAGGTAGCGATGTGCATTTTATAACCTCTCCTACCTAATTCCCAACCTCACCTGCACTTAGTACACCCTGCTATTAACTGACAAGGTAAAGGGGACTGAGTTACGGCAGTATAACCATTCCATCAAATATTGAGAAAATGACATATTTCTACAACTAGTCTTGCTCTGCGGTAAGCTGGTAACCAACCCAGAGGACTTATTACTCGAAAAAATCTAATCAAAGGCCAAAATGAAACAGACTTCCAAAATTGGCATTCCAATATACTCCAACTGGACATAGGGACCAAGGAAGAACAAAACATCGGTAGAAAGATCAAGACCATTATTGTTAGGTTTGCCGTCACAGGCCACATGGCCTAAAATGGATTTGTTCATGATGATGATGAAAATTTCAAATTAACAGTCTATCTCAAACAATTGCAGAGGTTGGACGTACCTCTAGGTTATAACAGAAAAGTTCATTGAAAGGCAGGTAGAGGCCTAATTAAAAGTGTGCAAACTTAAATAGACAGATATTTAAAAATAAAAATTACCTAACATACCTATAATAAGTAAAATTATTAAGCTAATAATTTCATATTATTTTGGAAGGCAGTGATTCAAGTCCTTTTATAAAAATAAATCATCAAGTGTGGGACATTAAATTGAAAAGTGTCACCAAGAAAACAAGTTTCTTTGAAAAGGCGACTATACTAACATTTTGCGATGATGACTGGCATTGTTCGGTGTGCCACATACTGGTGCCGTTGAGACACCTTGGCAGCAAATACCTTTGTGGCTATCGAGATGGGATTGCGGCAATTAACCCTAGCATTGTGGCAGCAAATTGTATTCTGCCTGACAAGGTGAAGCTCTCACTCTGGAACAGGACATCACAAACTGCACTGCCAAGGAACCAAGAATTGGAAGGCTGATAGCATGGAATGAACCTCACTATTTCAAATGAGGGAACTTCACACAGTACATATTTGAGGGTTCATCAATAGAATTTATCGCAAAGCATAAATTTAACAGTTGGTTCATGAATAGGAAACGCTCCATGCGGTTTTGTAATCCAGGCAATATGGTTTGGATATCTCTGAGCATCTTTGGTAAATGGCCATTGAGTGGAGGGGATGTCATTAGCCAGCTCTGTGTATTATCAGTTTTTTGGAGAAGAGGTGACAGATTTTACGGCTTGTGTAAAAGAAATTGAAGGATTCACCTTTATCAAAATAAAGTGTGGGGTTTAGGTACTCTTTGGCCCTTAGGAAAGATTCTTTAGCTGCCACAAAAGCAGGGCAGCCACAGGAGGAAGCAGTGTCCCAATGACCTGCAGTTTGAACATTTTAGGAGACTTTTAAGCCTTGGCTTTCTCTGGGCAATCTTTATAATTCTGTGCCTGGGCACAGATGACACAGTGGGGCATATGGTTGCACCCTGTAAAGATATAGTTGAAGTTCTGGCATCTAACTGTACTAAATATAGAATAAATTAAATAAAAATAATTCTGTAATTAATATTTCATTTTAGGAAGTTATATTTTGAGGTTATTTTAATTATATTATTTTTTGTCTGGACATCTTACCTCAATATTAATGTTGATTTGTTCTTGAACATGTTTCAGAATTGTTTTGAAACATGTTCAAGAACAAATCAACATTAATATTGAGGTAAGATGTCCAGACAAAAAATAATATAATTAAAAATAATTCTGGTTTTTCCTAACATATGAGTTTTTATTCTACAATCTTACAAATTCCTTTGATCTTCCTTGAGACAGATCCCTGCTTTAACAAGAATTAAACGAACCTGACCCATAGTGAACTTAAAGTGCATTAAATAATAAAGTGAATCACAACAACATCGAATAACCTGGGCATAGCTTACATATTGGTTACTACCAACATATATCAGCTTTACAAAGAAGTATTCAAACATCAAAAACTTCCAGAAGATGGTGTTGAATTGTGTGGTACCCATCAAATTGCCTGTAAAGTGCATACTTTAAAGGATATTTTATAGAGATTACAGAGGGGGCACCAAATATATCCTTATAATCTACTATGGGGGGCCAAATGATTTTGAACCAAGAGTTTTATCTATATCTACAATAGTGTAACAGCCCTATGTTGGGCCTTAGCCTCTCCTTTGTTAGAAGTTACTAGATCAAGTTAATTTAGTTATGCTAATTTTCCTAAAGATGTCATGAATGGTATGCAGTCAAAATACCAACCTAATGAGTTATCTAGTAGAACAACTAAGGTATTTCTAGGATGAAGGACGGTGCATTTTGCTTAGAGCTTTCTACCTTTTGTAGAATTTAGATCCTAAGATTAGGACACACTATATTAATTATTATTCAAATTTTGAATTAATTTGTTGGCCCTAGTGAACTCATGATTACCATGGTCGCCTCTGGTTTTGAAGTTCATGAGTTCAAAACCAGCATAAGGTTAATGGATTTTTACAGATGCAAAAATCCTGAGTGGCCTTTAACTGAAATGAGTACCAGATATATTCTTAGGGTAAAGGTGGGCATAGATAGCTAACAACCCAATTGATATCTTATGCTGATTATATAGAAAGGCGGTAGCCCTTATCTTTTTTTTTTATAATTAAGCTTCAGAAGGGAAAAGGGTCATATGTCATAGATTTATGGTATGGGAATTTTTCTCTCCAGAAAACTAAGATCTCATCTTGATTAATAATTTCTAATTTTATATTATATGTGTAAAAGAATCTCAAGTCTGAAACAAGAGGCCTTTGAACAAATTTGTTGGTCCTTTCACATCCAAATTTTAATTTTGATGCCAATGACCTGAGTTGCTAAATAGCATTATTAAATAAAAAAACTGTACTAACTTCAGTAACTATCACTTACATTTTTAAATATGATGTACAGAAATATCATTTCACTTACTTATGTGCTTTTTTCTTATGTAAATTCAAATCCTTCTTGAATGCATATTCTTCAGTACATAATTCACATTTATAAGGACCTCGTGTACATCGTGGAAGATGATATGACATGCGAGGTATGCTCCGATATTCTTCATGACATAACCCACATTTGTACTTCTTCAATGCTTTTAATATATCCATATTTGTGATTAGATGCCTTCCTGTCATCTCAATATAATTATGCTACAAAATAAACATAAATAATAGAAGGGTTAAGGGAGAAAAGAAGGAATGTCCATGTTTTTAAAAATTGAACTGAAGATGCCATCTTCTGGCACTTTAAGGGTACTACCAGGTATACTTATGTGGTTGGTAGAAAACATGGAATGCAATGAAATTTTCATTATTTAAAATATGCATGATAGGAGAAAACAGGGGATGTCCATGCGGTAAAGTTGGTAATGCTATTAACAGCTGATCACAGAAGTTATGATTGTTTGTAATTGTTTAACCTCTATTATAATTCACATTGTAATATTTTGTGAACGTATTAAAGTGAGCTCTGATACAGATCATAGTTTAGAGACTTCTGCAAAAACTCACACTAGGAAAAGAAAACAGGGAAGGATGTATGAAGTAATGAAAAAAATGTGACTACAGTCACACAAACATAGGACTTTCCGTATTCACCTAGACTTTCACGGCCGGAGTTGCTATGATGATCTTGATGAAGATTTTTGGGCTGTAGGCCATGGTCGTGAGGCTTGTAGTTCCCCGACGTTTTGCCAAAGACTGCGTCTGGCATCCTCAAGGGTTGTCTTGAGACTGGCATTTCTGTCCACTGTCTGTCCTATTTATATGTTCACTGCGATGTGTACGTAAGTTATATCTGCCTTCTGAATGGTCAGCGTTAGGGACTTCCATTGCTCCAATAAGATTGCTGTTTGATGGTCTAGTTGACTGTACGTTATATCTGCCTTCTGATTGGTCAGCGGTAGGGACCTCCATTGTTCCAATGAGATTGCTGTTTGATAGTCTAGTCGACTGTACTTGTAGAGATTTACATTTTGCGTTTTTTTAAACCGGTATCCATACTTTGTTGACTTTTAATGATTCTTCTTTTCTATTGAAACTGTTTTATGTTTGAATATTTCGATGGCTTCTCGTTGTAGACGGGTAAAATAGTGTGTGCAGTTAGATAATATGTCTGTGGCCATCAAGTAAAGAGTGTTCTGCTACTGCCGACTTATCCATATGTTTAAGACGACTGTATCTTTCATGCTCCTTAAGTCTGGTTGCGATGCTGCGTTTAGTGGTGCCTATATACACTTTTCCACAACTGCATGGTATCCTGTGTATGCCTGCTATCTGATGAGGATGGAGTTGATCCTTTACAGGTCTGAGAAGATTCATGATTTTCTTGGTAGGCCTGTATACTGTCTTTATGTCTTCTTTCTTTAGTAGTTTTCCAATGCGGTCCATTACATTCTTAATGAACGGTAAAAATGCCCTGGTTGAAGTTTTTTCCTCTGATTCCTTACTGCTGTTGCTGTTGTATCGTCTGGGATGATTGGCTTGGTTGATTTCTTTCCTGGTGTATCCATTGGCTGTGAATACCGTCTGGAGGTGTTGAAGTTCCGTTTTTAATAAATCAGGATGACAAAGTTTATTGGCTCGATCTGTCAATGATTTGATGATTCCAAATTTTTGTTTAGGGTGATGATTCGAGATTTTATGAAGATACCTGTCTGTGTGGGTAGGTTTTCTGTAGATAGTGTGATAAATGTTGCTGTCTTCTTCCCTTTTGATCAGGATGTCTAGGAATGCTATGCTGTTATCTGTTTCTTTTTCTATGGTGAATTGTATACTGGAGTTTATGCTGTTATGTGTGTCAGAAATTCGTCTAATTTCTCTTCCCCGTGGTTCCTGATTACAAAGGTTCGTCTACATAGCGAAGCCATATCTTGGGTTTGAGAGGTGTCGTATCTAAGCATGTTTGTTCAAAGTTTTCCATGAAGAAATTGGCAACTACCGGGCTCAAGGGACTGCCCATAACTACTCCATCTGTTTGCTCGTAGAAGTCGTTGTTGAATAGAAAATAGCTGGTGGTTAAGCAGTGTTCGAAAAGTTTTGTGATGTCTTGAGGAAACTTGGCAGCAATGAGGTGAATGGTCTCATTTATTGGAACTTTGGTGAATAGTGAGATCACGTCGAAACTCACCATTATATCTTCCGGTTGCAATGTTATCTCTTTTAGTTTTTCTAAGAAGTGCATCGAGTCTTTGACATAAGTGTCACTGTTGTTAGTATGTGGTTTCAATAAAGTAGAGAGATATCTAGCCAGGTTGTAAGTAGGTGATCCTATTTGGCTGACAATCGGTCTTAAGGGTGTATTTTCCTTATGAATTTTAGGCAATCCGTATAGTCTTGGTGGCTGGGCTTCTTTCTTCACGTCGTCAGGAAGCGAGGAGGCCTTTATTAATTTGTTAGTTTCCCGTAGTATCCATTTAGTTGGGTCGTCTGACAGCTTACGGTAGTTACCAGGATCGAGTAACTCGGTGATTTTTCGGTTGTATTCTTCTGTGTCGATAATAACTGTAGAATTTCCTTTGTCCACTGGTAGAATAATAATGTTTCATCTGTTTTTAAGGTTCTAATAGCCTTCCTTTCTTCGGTGGAAAGATTGTGTTTCGGTTTCGGAGCTTTTCTTAGAATGTGAGAGACTTCGTTGCGGATTGTTTCAGCCTTTTCCACTGGTAACAATACCAGAATACAGACATATTATCTAACTGCACACACTATTTTACCTGTCTACAACGAGAAGCCATCGAAATATTCAAACATAAAAACAGTTTCAATAGAAAAGAAGAATCATTAAAAGTCAACAAAGTATGGATACCGGTTCTAAAAAATGCAAAATGTAAACCTCTACAAGTACAGTCGACTAGATATCAAACAGCAATCTCATTGGAACAATGGAAGTCCCTACCGCTGACCAATCAGAAGGCAGATATAACTTACAGTCAACTAGACCATCAAACAGCAATCTTATTGGAGCAATGGAAGTCCCTAACGCTGATCATTCAGAAGGCAGATATAACTTACGTACACATCGCGGTAAACATATAAATAGGACAGACAGTGGACAGAAATGCCAGTCTCAAGACAACCCTTGAGGATGCCAGATGCAGTCTTTGGCGAAACTTATGCAGTTTAATTAGCATTAAATTAATACAACAACGAAAGTCAAGAAAAATTGGAAAGGGAACATCTCATGATTGTAGTTATGGTTACATTGTGAAAATTAAGGAAAATAATGTAGCAAAGGAAATCTAATGTGTGTACAGCTTTTTTAGCTGTACATGGTATAACTAGAGGAAAGCTAGAATACCTGCAAAAAAAATTGAAAAACATTGGTGATGCTCCTAGAGATAAAAGACACAGGAAGAATTACGGAAGTTAAATAAAGATGTAAATGAACACACATGCGCATATTGAAGCATTTAAAGCAAGGCAAAGTCATTATAGGTTCAAAGACAACAATCACAAAGTATATTTAATTTTAGGAAGTTATATTTTGAGGTTATTTTAATTATATTATTTTTAGTCTGGACATCTTACCTCTATATTAATGTTGATTTGTTCTTGGACATGTTTCAAAACAACTCCGTTTTATTGTCAGCTTTCCCAGACTGGTTTTATTTATGTTGCATTATGTTGCACAACCCGGATGTCGACGTCAGCCCCATCCCGTGGTTGGCCAAAGAACCTCCAAACAAGGTCACCCTCCATCGGAATATCAAAATTCATAACTTTGTTTCTGTTCTTCTGAATATAAATGTTTTCCCAAATAGTCAGCTCTTTTGTATTTTCTAACTGTTTTAATAATTTAGTGTCTGAATTTATATTATGTTTTTCAGACCAAACATGAGCAGCAACTGCAGATTTTTCAATTTCTCCATTTTTAATATTTCTTATGTGTTCTTTTGTTCTAATTTTTAGGTTTCTTTTTGTTTTCCCTATATATATCTTTTCACAACCCGTACATTCAATTTGATATATTCCTGACTTTTTATTTTTATCAGTTTTTCATTTTTGTTGGTTTTTATTAGTTTATTTAAACCGTAGTTATTTTTTGGTGCTAATTTAATATTAAACTTCTCAAATATATTTTGAAATGTATTATGTACCCATGGGTGATATGTGAATTTCCTATATTTTTTCATAGGTGGTTCTTCTTTTTCAAGATTACTTCTGTTTATCATTTTTTGTTTTTTATACTTTTCTATCCTTTTATGTACCATTTTTTCATCAAACCCATTTTCTCTTGCTACTTTGATTATGTGTTTTTTCTCATGTTTGAAATCTTCTTCGTTTAAGGGTAAGTTTACCAATCTATGAGTTAAACTATTAAATGCTGCTAATTTATGTCCAATTGGATTGAACCCTGTTGATTTTATAAAATTTTCCGTATGTGTTTATGTTGTGCAACATAATGCAACATAAATAAAACCAGTCTGGGAAAGCTGACGATAAAACGGAGTTGTTTTGAAACATGTCCAAGAACAAATCAACATTAATATTGAGGTAAGATGTCCAGACTAAAAATAATATAATCACAAAGTATATTTGCCTGAAGATTTAAACATTAATAAAATGTTTAATTTATTCAAGGAAATATATCCAAAGATAATATTAGAAAATAAACCAATAGAACAAGTAGTAACATATAACTTCCTAGGTTGCGAAATATCATACACAGCAGAAACAGATATAAATAACAAAATAAATAAGTTTAATTATATAACAGGTACACTAAAAAGAACTTTGAAAAATAAAGCCAGGAAAGACTCTATAATGAAATTATACAAGACAATGGCAGTGCTTATTATTACTTATGGATCCGAAACATGGACAGTGACAACACAACAATCTGCCAGGATACAAGCTGTTGATATGAGATTCCTCAGACCAATAGCAGGATATCAAAGAACAGACAAAAAACATAACACAGAAATAAGACAACAACTAAAAATAGAGGAATTAAACTCAACAATAGAGAAATACAAAACAAACTGGAAAGAACACTTGGCAAGAATGACTGAGAATAGAATACCAAAAGCAGCATACAACTATTCACCATGAGGAAGAAGTAGTTTGGGAAGACCAAGGAGAAGATGGAAAGAACAGCAATTTGGAGCTGGAACAGGCTAGTAAATAAGCCTAAACCGTGAAGAAGAAGAAGAAGAAGAAGAAGAAGAAGAAGAAGGAAATATATCCAGAAGATAGAGTATCATTCAGAACATACATAGATATATTCAGAAAAGACTACAATAATAGTTTTGGTTATCCCAGAAGTGACACATATGTAACCAGTGTGATGAATAAACTGAAAAGAAGAAAATACTCACTAGTGAAAATAAGGAGGCTGATTTAGAAACAATCAACACAGAACAAGAACTATATCTGCACAGAGCCAAAAATGTGGTACAGTCTCAAAAGGAAGGACCATAAAAGGGCTAAAAAATGCTGTAGTCATGTGACTAATGCAATGTATTATGCAAAAAATCTTGGTCTTCCTAACATTAGCACTAATGACACATATTACAGGAGGCAACTGTCTATGTACAGGTTCAATATTCATGGCTATCAAATGGAAAATCTTATTTTTATGTGTACCCTCAAACTGTGGCTAGAAAGGGAGCTGATGTGGTTGCTTCGTTTTTTGTTCCATTTCATTGTGAATTTTCTTCCACAAAATGCAGAGCACTTGCATGTATATTGTAATGGATGTGGTGGACAAAATAAGAATTATACACTCATTTGTGTCATCCATTACATAATAAACATAGTTAAATGTTTGAAGTCCATTGATGTGATCTTCATCAGAGGACATTCATATCTTGAGTGTGATAAGAACATGAGAATCATAAACTCAAGGAAAAGGATGGAAGTTTCACAAGATTGGGAGGACAACATTTCAAGTGCACATACTAATCCAATGCCATTTGAGGTTATTTCCGTGGATCAGACATATATCGAGAAGTGGACTGACTTCTTGAAAACCAAATATGTGAGAAAACGTGCCTTTGCAATACAGAAGATGAAAATTATTTCTGCAGATAGTGAACCGCAAAATATCAAACATAAGAATTCATACTTTGGTACATGGAATGGAAACAAAATTCTCACCTACCCAAAATCAAACATATTAGAAACATCTGGAAAAATACAGGATGTTTAAACTTCCTATGGGAGCTTATAGTGAACCTCTGCCAGTTAGTGAAGAGAAATACAAAGACTTGGCATTTAAAGCAAGTTTTATGAATCTCCAGAGAACAGGGAGTTTTTCATCGATCTACCTCATGCAGCTACACACGTTTGAAATGGAAGAGAACTTTGTTGTTCTGGACATGTAGTGCCATGTTTGTGTTTAAAGTGTGTTCGTAAAACATTAATTTTCCTATATTCTCAAGTTTATACAATAATATAGAACTTTGGACATTCCTTGTTTTCAGAAAACATTAATGGGCATTCCTTGTTTTCATCCAACCCAAAGTGACAATGGTTAAGAATTTATGCTAGATATCTATGTTATTGCCAGGTTATAAATGTTTACTTATGTTATCTTAGTTTTAAAATAATTATCTTATGCTTTGTCATCTAGGGCCTACTTCAGCACTGTAGCACTTAAATAACAGCTCTGCAGCCATATTAAAATAGTTTATTTCATTTTTCTCAGAATTAGAAAAAATAGACATTCCTTCTTTTCTGCCGACACCCTTATTATGCAAATATTATTACAGAATGTCTATAATTATTCAACTGACATTCATTTGAATTATTTTTAGGTGGTTTGTAGATCATGCTACTTTTTATTACACAATAGCTCTACCTTTTTTTTTTGCAAGAGAAATAGATAGAGAGAATACCTCACTTTACTTTCTCCTATATACATTTATATCACTCAATGATAAATTTTATGAATGAAGAAATCAACTGAATTCTACCAAGAATTATTAAAATTACAAACAGTCAAGAATGTAACAGATTTTAATTTAAATATGTTGTTGTTGCTATTCAATGTTGATGAATTCTTAATTAGTTTGTAATAATAATCTCTTGCTTCCTGTTGAGACCAAAATATCTTTTTAGTTTGTTTTTTCCAGCATGTCAAGAGAAGTTTCTGTTTACTACTTTTCCAATTTCATTACATATTGTGTATTGGGTATTATTCAACCATTCCAATTCTATGATGATACTAACATTAACAATGGTGACCAGTGAAGAGACAGAACACAGCTATAGCAGACTGAGAATATACAAGATCTCACTGACAACCTTTTAGAAACAATAGGTCATACAGAGAGAATCATTTTTTTATTAAGGAGTATATATACTCCCGAACACACTGTTTATGAGTTTCGTGTAATGGTCAAGATTTGCACTATGCCATATAATGAAATCCTAGTTAATTGTTATTCTGCATTGTATGCGTGCACTTTGTCTTATTAGTTCTTCAGTTTATTGTTGTGGGGATATCAATAAACATGAACTACAAATTTTCTAAACTAACATAATAATTTATTACAATGACGCTATGAGAAATGGAAGATATATTCATCATAGCTATGAGAATAGTATCCTAACATGAGATATCTACACACCCATACCTTTATTGCAATTTATCAATGACTTTAAGAGATGGGAAATCTTTGTCCTTAACACATTGGTGGTGGAAGGCATGATATGGAACAACTGCATTTAAGGATGACATGGTCAAGAAATTTAATGAGACATCTATAACCTGCACTCATGCTGCAATTCATGCTATGAATATATGTTGTACTGCAATGGTATAACCTTTATGTGTACCACCTTCATAAGATTCAGGTACTAGGACCCAGATGACCAGCACCTGTTGCATGGCCAGCATATTCAACTGATTTAACATGCCTTTTTTTTTTGAGTCATGTCAAAAGTAAGGTGTATAAAACTTGAGTACTTATCAGAGCTCAGCAGATTACTTGAATCAATAATGAGTTTCGCCATATCAAATAAAATCATGCTTAATAGAGTATGACAGTTGTTGCTGCAAAGGTATCAAACATGTAATGAAGTAGAGCCCAAATTTTTATGTAATATCAAAGTGCAAAATACACACACAAAATATATTAAATATCATGAAAATAAGTAATTAAATATGTAATATTAATAACATCATATAGTTTAAAATTCAGTATTTACAAATGCTTTAAATTCAGAGAAATGTATATTCATTCATTTACATTATAAGTTTATGACTTTTGAGACCATACAATTCTTATGCCCCACATTTTAAGAAAAAGTTTTGTTTTTCCAATTTACACAGTCTACTATTTTTTTTTTAATCTCGGTCACTTGAAATAGGGTTTTTAGTGGATGAATCAGAGCAAAGTTTTTCTCAGTTTCTCCCACTTTCCCATGCCAAAAAAAAAATCATTCCACTACTTCTCCATTCTCATGTCAACCATTTTGTTTTATTTCACTTGCCTAATGATTATATGACAGGCCTGATCAGTCGGCATCCATGTATTTCACAGAGGCTTCATTCCATCTAATCTCTTCACCTGGCATTATGCCAGATACGAGTAGAGGGTTTACTTCACATACAATTATTTGCATCATAACCTGGGAAGTAAGCTCATGGAACATGGAATTAATAGCTTTATTTGTAATCTGTTATCTTTCACATGTAGTTGTTGGCTAATTCTCACTGAAATTGGATTTCCTCTATTTTTCTTTTGGCATCCTGTAGCACATAGTAAGTTGAGATTGAAGATCAGCATTAATTATATTGAGGTTGATGGGCAGAATAGAATGTTCTTTTACCTTTCGGATTCTGACTATTGATATAGTGGGCACAGTGCGATAGACAGATACTTGTTTGCATGAGAGTAAGAAAGAAGAGATTCCTTAAATTTCACTTTGAGAAAACTGAAAACTAAATGTTGTAGCTTAATCTATTTAAATAATTTATCAAAATTACTCTATTGTGAAGTTATACCACAACCCCTTTCTGTGCGTAACAGGCTGACTAGATTTCTCAGAAGAAAAAGACAGGACACTTGTGTTTATACTTTACTTATGTAGATTGTGCAACCAGATCCCCGCATTAAATTACAAACCTCTCCACAGTACATATGTTTTAAAGATATGGTACTGTTGATAGCAATTCGTCCATCAGATGGGGAACATTAAGGCTGGTGGTCCCCTTGGAGTAGGCTATGTGCCGGCAAAGAGTTGCACTTTCTCTTCAGCATCATGCCTCACTTTACACTTAACAAACATAAAAGTATACTCATCCTACACTCCTCTCTGTATACAATACAAGAATTCATCATCTATGTAAAGTGGTGCATAGATTGAAAATAGACCATATTAACACTGTCTATCAGCCCACTGTGGAACCTGAAGCTCGTAAAGTGTAATGGGTGGTATTAGAACACATACTATTTTGTAATTTTAACAGTAAACTTACTCATCAATTTATAATAGAAAATAAGCATTACTAGTAACTAAAATCAGCAAAGAATCTGTCCTTAAACCTCTTATTAAGTAACACAATTTGACAATCCTTTTCATCTATTTTTTGGTCCAGTTCACTGCATAAATGTTGAACAAGTTGTGACTTCATGGAACACCCTATAATTATACTTGGTACCTTACTACTTTTCCATCTATTGTAAAACTTTCTCCCTTACTTGACTATGATCATAGTTTTGACATAAGTCTAGAAGCAACTGGAGGAATTTTTTCAACATCTTGACTTTACCCACCAAACACTCGTTACCTGTCACAATTTAACTGAGGTGCAGAATACAGCCAATTTATCTCTGGCACATTGTGTTTCCTTTAATTGCATTTTAAGATTTCTTAAATACACATTATAATGGCATTTTCACTTACCTGACACTCGAGGACCAAACCAAACCCTTCACTAATAGCCTGCAATCAATAGGTTAAATGGCCAGTGCATCAGACCATTCCAGAGAAAGATTAGTGAAAATGTATAGCATTTTTGTTATGTGAGAGGAAATTCACAAACTGTTTTAGGTGCCAAACAAAAACAAATTCAAATAAAAATTTTGAGATATTGAATTATTGCCTAGATATGTAAAATTATGTTATATGTTTGCATAATATGTAAAATTATTAAAGATATGTGAAATGAAACTGAAATTGCCAATCACAAATTGCCGACTTTTTAATTTTCAGTAGTCTACAAATAAAGAACTGGAATATGTAATTAAATGATAATCCGGGCCCTTATAATGAAGCATGAGGCACGACTGTTTGAACATGTATTGTAAACTACCTGAATATTCCTTTCAATAAAATGTATTTTGAATTTTTTAATACAATTGTTTTTATTTAATTTCCGAACCTTATGAGTGAGCACCTTGACCCATATGCAGAACTCATAAATTACATGCTTGGAAGTATATGTTCCTTGACAAAAAATTGTCCTCTCTGCATAACCTATTATTCCTAAAATTTTGTCGGAAAAGTCTTGTTAAAGGCATAATAATTTCTATAAAATAGCCATGAATTATCATATTTTGTTAAGTGACACCATAACCAAGAAGACTGTCTTAATTCCTAGAGGTAATAAGGACATCAGCTGATTCTAGTTGACTGTGTTAAGGTAGCCGAAATGCCTTATCATCAAATTTGTGACACACATGAATAGATTAATGAGATTCACTCTGGCATTCTACTATCTTCTTCTTGTAAGCCCATGTTTCCCTTAACAGAGATTTAGGTACCTCCCCCTACAGGGAAGAATTTGAACCATACTAATTTAGTTACACTTGTTTTCGTATAGATGTAATTTGAGTGGTCCGTGGTCAGCGTTTTGCCTCATATTGACAGCTAGGAAACCAAGGTAGTACTAGGACGGGAAAATTTGGTAAATTTTGCTTAGAGGCCTTCTACTATATACAGATAAAAAAAAATTTTAAATATATACATTTTGGTAACTTTATTTAAACCACATGGTGTTCAGTATAATTTACTTTTTACTCTAATATGTAAGATATCCAATTATTTGAATTTTGAAAGCGTACTTAAAAAATAAGTATCTTATAGAGCTTGAGAGAGTGATACCTTTGGAAATATTTTCCTTTCTGAAGTGAACTAAAAATGCATTTGTACCATTCAAACTCTTCTTATTAGGCACTATAACTTCATTTAATTGAATGTGCAGGCTTTCTCAACAATTTCTTTCCAGGTCATCTAACCTCAATGTATTAAAATATATTTGCATTACTGATTAAATAAATTTATGTTTGAAAATGCTTAATAAACTAAACAAGCACAAATATCATTCGAAACAGAAATTATGTGTTTTTAATATAATGTATTAATCAACTTTTATAAGATTCATAATGTGTTCCGTTAAGGTATTATTCAAAATTAATATAAAATTATGGAATATTCACCTGATGGACCTTTCAGGTGAATATTCCATAATTTTATATTAATAATGTATTAAGAGAAGAATTAACACAAAACAGAAATTGATTCTCTCACTGCCATAACTACAATAAGTATCAAATGACCTAAATTCTTGTTGTAATAATATTACAATATACAATCTCCATTCACATGGTTTACAATATATACAAAATTAAAAAAATACTTACCAATATTGTTCCTTCTTCCATTGCAGTTGAACCATTCTTACAAACATGAGATTCAAATTCTTTGTGAGTTTTGTAAACAAGTAAACAGGTTTGACAGCAGAAAAATGGCAAATTCTCGGGCAATAATTGAGTTTCTTCACTGAATTCTATCACTGAGTCTTCAGATACAGTACATGAACCATTACTTATATCTTCTGTGGGTGGATCATTTTCTGATTTATGGGCCTGCAAAAATTAATATTTTCTAAATATAAATAACAACAACAATATAGTCTTGTTTATTTTTTATTATTTCACTCACCTCATACTTCATAATATTATGAAGTATGAGGTGAGTGAAATAATAAAAAATAAACAATATTAAAAAACCTCATAGTGTTATTTCCTATCTACATAACTTAACAATATAGTCTGTTCAATAATTTGAACAATAAGTAACAGTGATAAAAGTTGGTTGGTTGGTTGGTATCTAATGTCGAGCACTTGATAATGAAATCACTCGCTCTCTTGCAGTCCAATATTTAGCAGAAAGGCTGGTCTCTTCTACAAAAGCTGGACAACGGAGGAGATGGTTTCTTTCCGTATCTTACAGTGATAAAAGTTAAATAATGTTTAGAAACATAAACAGTCAACTGGCTAATATTTCTCTACTACAATTAATGGTTAAGTCTATATTGTAAGTCCAATACCTATTTCTTTGAAGCCAGTCACTCTTATGAGTTCCATTATCTGCTGTTTAAAAAAAATAGGGATCATAGAAAATAACATACAAAAGCTGTTTTTAGGAATAGTTCCAGCTGTAATCACTTTTTTCTTCTGGGAGAATGAAAATAAAATTTATTCTTTATTCTTCTGGGAGAATTAAAATAAAATTTCTTCTTTTTTTTCTTCTAGGAAAATGAAAATAAAATTTCTTCCTTTGACATTCTTTAAACCTTTGACGACAAAAAGTATTGGGAGTGGGTGTGTACATTCTATTGTCGTATTCAAAATTGTGTTTCGGTTGTTGCATATTAATGGCTTGTAGAGTCATAGGAAGGATGGAAGCTGGTTAAACGCAATGTGAAATTACAAGCCACTGGAGTGTGATTTCCAGATTATGGACACATGTCCAATCAATATGAAATGTTCACACAAGGGAAAATCAAAGTCTTTGCGAGCAACAGCAAAGGGGGACTGTTGTCTGTTGTTATTGCCAACAGAATGCAGCCTAATGACACAGCATGTCATCCCAAACTGTCTACAATCGTCTTTGTGCAGGAGAGCTCTATGCACATAGGCCCATGGTTTTGTCTCATTAGTGCAATGTCACTTAGAATGACCTTAGAATCTGAGTAGAGGAACATCATGGTTGGAGGCATAATGAATAGAGAACAGTTCTGTTCCTAATGAGTCATGATTCAACATGGAACCTTAATTGACATATCCTTATATGGAGAAAATGAGGGTCATGAAACAGTAAAACTTTATAAATAAAATTTTATTGTAGAATTATCTCAATATAGTGTTAGCAGAATGATGGTTTGGGTCAGCATCAGTATTGGTGGACATACAGACCTTTACAACATCCAACTTGGACAATTGTCAGCTCTAAGATCTCCAAACTTTTTGTCATGTCTTATGCTAGTGTCATTGGTGATTAATTTCTTCTAACGGACCCTAATGCTTGTCCCTCAAAGAGCTGGGTTGGTAGATGCCATGCTTGAAGAGGAAGTTATTGAACGTATGCAGTGGCCGGCCAGCTTACTCACATGACTTAATTCTAATTGAGCATATCTAGCATTCATTAGACATGCTCGTTGGACGTAGAACAGTTGCTCCCAAAAACTCTTACAGGGCTGCAGGTTGCACTTACGATACAATTATCATGTAACCCACAAAAAATTATTGATAATCTCATGGGTCCATGCCCACAAGTGTGTGACAGTGTTGGCAGTTTGAAGAGTCCATACACCATACTAAGTACATTTTGTGAAAATCACACAGTACACTAAGGGCGATTCATGTTCAATTTTTTGTTGGATTCTCTCTCAACATATTAGCATGTCATTCTGTATTTGACAGAATATCATACTGTGCATAATATATGAATTAAATTAAATATCTCATATTCATGATTTCTGGTATCTTGTCTGATCCCCTAATTTTTTTTAGCAATGTAGAAAATTTATTGCATATGGATATGGATGGCTATAAAGAGAGTTTTGGTATGTCTTCCTATAATTTATAATTATCTCAAGAGTAACTGAATTGAAAATATACACATTACCTCATATTTTCTCTCCTGGACATGTTTTAAAGACCATTCTTACCATTCTCAACTAGATTCTGACTTTTTTTTATTTGAAGAGAAAAATATACTCCTGAATCGGGATTCGAACACGATATCCCTGGTTCTGTACATCAGTGCTCTTAACAACTCAGTTATCAGGCTTCCGATTCAAACATATATTATTTCTCTCCTTTATACAATTCCCCACATGCTGAGAAGTAATAAATTTAATATGTAAGATAAAAAATAAACTTCACTGGCTATAAATGTGGTGTTAATTCCCGATAAAATCTTTTTGTTAAGAAGCCGCTAGACGGCATGTAGAATGAAAATTTCATAGCCTTGGTGTGCAGGAATTATATAAAGGAGAGAAATAATATATGTTTAAATAAAAAGCTTGATGGCTCAGTAGTTAAAGAGTACTGGCATACAGAACCAGAGACATCGGGTTCGAATCCCAATTTATGTATATATATGTTTCTCTTCAAATAAAATTTGTCTTTGGTGAGAAGTGGTGAATTTAATATGAAAGATAGATTCTGACTGTTGCGTTGACCATGCAGTGTTTTGTAGAATCTTCCCTTCTAGTACAGAAAATATAACATTTGAGGTGAAGTGTATATTTCTATGATGAACTTGCAGAAGATTTCCGGGCTGTTGGCCGTAGTCTTGAGGCTTGTAGTTTCCCAACGTTTCGCCATAGACTGCGTCCGGCATCCTCAAGGGTTGTCTTGAGACTGGCTGTATATTTCTAGTTCAATTACTCTTGATAATATTGCCTCATAGTGTTACTTTCTAACAATTATTATTGATTACTATTTCCTGTTTTAATCTTGGTAATTTAATATCACAATATAAATATTTGTTATTAATATACCAAGGTACATTCTCATTTTAGTTAGAGAGTTTTAAACTGAAATTATTCTAGAATCTTACCTTGGCTCTTCAGAGCTGAATTTATTTATTGAATTTTTAACTAATAAGAAATCTAGACTGGCGAATAAAATTTATATGACAAAATATATATATATATATATATAGTCAATCTCATGTAAAATCATTAAACTATTTTAAACTCATCAATAAAATCATCATCACTATTATTGTCATCTTCTTATATAGAGTGGAACAGAACTCTAGCATCAAACTTTCATAGATTGTTCAGGGATGATGGTTGAATGTTTTGATATAAAGAAATTCATGGTCTCCATTGACTTATTACAGAGCGTAACATTACATGTGTTACACATGGAGAATGTCCTTTGAAATGTAGTAAGATGGATTCTAACAGATTACAAAAAATTAATCAACTTAACACCTGAAGTAGAAACTGTAAAAATCATAAACTGCAATACAAATAGTATAAAAATTATATAGCACAAGTAATGAAATAAATTCAGGACAAAACACCTTTGTAATGTACAGAACACAGTACACTTTCAATGATGTACATATTCTTTCTTGGAATAATGCAGCTGTTAATTTAAAATGTTTCTTTGTTATCAATCAGAACCCATCTTACCATAGTCCAAAGGAATCTCTAAAAGTCTAATACATTACTCTCTAATAATCATCAGTCAACATCCCAACCTGTGAAAGTTTGTTGATAAGTTTTTTTTCTCTCTCTATAGATGATACGATTACATTAAAAGAAAAAAAAGAAAATTGCACAGCAATTCAAAATGCATCACATATTACATTAAGAACAATGATATAGAGGAATGAAAGTTAGCCCCCATATTTAATTTTGTCATCTTTTCCCAAGATTCAGAAAATTGGATAAAAGAAAATTGTGATATATGCAGAATAGAATGAAAAATGAATTAACATAAATTTTATGCTGATCAGATACAAAAAACAACATTAAACAAAAAATGTCAAAATAGTGACTTTCTTAATGGTGGTTTTTATCCTTAGATAAAATAAGATAATAGACATTGTGTCAAATGCAAACAAATAATTATATTAAATAAATGTATGCTTCAGTGAGAAGTGTTAAATCAATAATAAAAACACCAAACAAATTATATCCATGTTTCTAGAGCCAGGTTCAACTGAACTGATTGCTGTGACCATCAAATATCAAAATAGGGAGTTATTTGAATAATCTGACAGCATTCCTTAACAGTTGAATGCAGGCTTTCATGGCCAGTAATCATAACCCGGAATCACACAACATTAGCATTCCTTAATGTTAGTATCAGTTTTCTGCCTGATTTCATTAAATCCCATTTCAAATAGCTATCATTTTTCCTCACCATTAGGGCTACTTAATGAAGTGTTCCTGTAGTATGGCCAAGAATCTAACCTGGGCCCCTTTGTGTTGCCAGTCAGTCAAATTATTGCTATATCACAGAGGGGATGAATGTGAAGTTAGACAAGTTACAGCAAATTTAGAAAGTACAATAACTTAATAAATTTGTTACAATCATACAGAGAATTGTATTCATTGTATTAGTCAGAATCTGTATCCAAACAATATGCTTCCTCACACTTCAAACACAGTCACTATTTACTGAACTACCATCACAGTCTTTGTAAAACTAACATTCAAACAATACACAATGGTACCACTCATATGTTTCCTCTGGATTATAGTAATCATCCCCACAGTTTCCACCATTCCTTCTTTTTTTTTAATAGTCTACTGTATCTCACTTCTTAAAATGTATCATTCCCTGATATTTTTATTATTTCCTCTGTTAATACAGTTTTCTTCCCTCAGCCATTAAGATTTTTTCTTCAGAAGAAAGAGCCTTCTGGTGATGAATTTACTTACTCCCTTATTCATTTCTTTTGGATTTCAGGGTTTCCAGAATGTAATGAAAAATTACATTTTGTAGGGGAAAGCAAAGATTCCCCTTATGAAGCAATTGTGTTTTCTGAGACAAAACTTGGAGCATATGCCTCTCTTAGGAATTCATACTGGATTGAAGAGGAAAATTTTCATTGCTCGGAATCTCGAGCATTTGATACTGTCAACTACTTGATTCCAGTACAGTTTTAGGAGACAAAAGAAACTCTTATTGAGCAGGTGAAGTTTATGGAACAATGAACAGGAAGCCACAAAATTTGGATTCCAAGTGGCTCTGCTACACTTAGAACTGGTTCTTGTGTCCACCTAAAAGATCAGGGCCTTGACTGGTAATGTACGGTAAATAAAGAATTCAATAAATTTACAGAAAAACTCCACAGCAATGAAACCATTTTGTTCCATATAAAAAATCAAACCAGGCATCAATACTTCTCCCCAGATATCTTTCTGATTCTGATGGAATGATATTGTCCCACATGTATTAAAAGAAGTCAATACATTTACTGTTTCCCATTTTTCTCCATGTGTGTCACATGTACAAGCTTCAAACAAGTCCAGAATATTTTTTGTTGTCAATTCAACATATGTTGAAGACTTGTTTCATCTACATTGTATAAGGGTTAAGGTGATATTGAAAGAATCAAATAATGATAAACCTCACGTAACTCTCCAACTCTCTAAGGGTTGAATCTCATCAAATGTCTGTAATTCAAGCTTTTTCCTTTTGTAAAACAGTTTCTTGATGCCTTGCTTTGATATTTTGAAACTAGAATTTTTTAATATTTCATTTTAGGAAGTTATATTATGAGGTTATTTTAATTATATTATTTTTAGTCTGAACGTCTTACCTCAATATTAATTTTGATTTGTTCTTGAACATGTTTCAAAACAATTCTGTTTTATCGTCAGCATTTCCAGACAGAATTGTTTTGAAACATGTTCAAGAACAAATCAACATTAATATTGAGGTAAGATGTTCAGACTAAAAATAATATAATTAGAATTTTTTAACCTGTTTGTGATGTTATTTTACAAATTTTGAATATAATCAACTGGAGTTTCTGTTTAATGATTCCAAAACCAACAGAATGAAGTCATAAAATATGAGCTATCAGTTCATATTCCTGATTTTCAGACAGAGTAGATGGTCTTCAAAACAATTTTTTCGGAGTTCCTGCTGATTTTACATAACCTTCAAGAATTTTTCTGGATATTTCATATTCTTTAGCAGTTGAATTTAGATACTGACCATTTCTTACAGCTATAAGAGCTTTTTCAACTCATCTCACTCCATTTGCCATATAAACTTCTTGATACTCTTAACATTCTGTACTATTATCAACCTGATTTTTTTTCAAATTAATATAAGGATTTTGTGGAATGTGATGTAATATATTCTTAAATCATTTTAATAAGCAATAAAAAATTAAGGTAACACTCAATTGGCAAGAATCAAATATGAAACCTTTCCTACTTTTCAATTGAGCTAAGGAGACAATAATTACATTAGTTTTAAAAACCATCAGTATCTGCTTGTTAAATGCAACACCATCAGCAACTCAAATAAAAAGGTAAAGAGATTCCACTATAGACCTTAAGACCCTTGAGGGTAGTAGGTGGTTAAGGATTCCAGCTTTGTGAAAGATAGTTAATAAGAGACATAAGTTAGCTTATTAGCCCTACACAATGGCCACCTTTACTCCCAGAACATGTATATATTACTCATTTCTGATAGAGCTTGAGTCAACCCCAGGATTATTGTGGTGCCAGAAAATTTAGGCCAGTTTAAAAATCTCGGCTCATTGAGAATCAAACCCACATTGCCTAACAAACTATGCTATGATTGCCTAAATAAGAATATTCTGTAAAGTAAGAAGAGGAGGGAACTTCACCATAGAGACTAACAAATTTTCCAAATGCATAACAATGTAAAAAAATTAAGTTAAATAATCCAAAATTACTTATTCTAAGGAATATATCAATTCATATAAAAACCACTGTCAAAAGTACATATTAAAAAAAGTTATGAAATGTTACTACTTTGAATTAAACTTGCAAAAACATGAATATTCATCAAAATCTTGACTGAACTGCTCATAAATCTAACCTCAAATGATCTCTCTTCAATTATATTGTAATTTCCTGTTAAACTTTGTTTCAGTGAAAACCAAAAGAGGTAAAGCACAGCACAATAAACACATATTGTCAAAAGAGATCAAAAAAGAGTTACTGGTAAATATCAAGCTTTATATCAAGAACAAATTATTTGTGTGCTTAAACAGGACAATGGAGGATGGAGATTTTTTCCTCACACATTTGAGTTCTGCTAATCCACCAATTAAATAAGAACTACAAACTTTCCTAGGAATAACGTTGATTAGGGTCTAGGAGTAGCCATTCTACTCTCCATCCACAGTAATTCTGCCCGAGGGCAGGTCTTTCACTGCAATCATAGCATTTTTATGCTATGCTTTGCAGCTTTACTAGGGAATTATGGGTGTGGTAGCTTCCCATTGCTTTCCACAATGGTGAAGGATGATGATGATGATGATAATGATAAGGGTGATGATAATGACTGGATGATTTTCAGGGCTGTTGGGCCCTAGGCTTCCTGACATTTGTTTTACAGGTGAGGAAAAACCCCGAAAAAACCTCACCCAGAAGCCTGTCCTGACTGGGACTCGAACCTGTGCTCACTGCGTGACAAGGCAGCACGCTACCTCGAGACCACAGCAGTTTATTCTTTGTTAATGGATAAACTTTATCTTTTACCTTTTCACAAGGAAGAAATCCTGCAAAAGAAAGTGATTCCATTTGTATTATATCCATGCTCACTAATTTAAATCTTATACAGTATGTCTCAAATTTATGTACACATTCTTTAAAATGCTATATATCAGCAATGAGAAGAGACAGGAATCCAGTTTTTGCAGTGTACAATTGGCGTTTGTTTATTTTAGGATCTCACTAAGAGCGGATAAGGTATACAATTTTATGTTTGGTTCATAAATATGTGTGACGAAAGGGGAAATTTTCAATATTTGTTTTAAAAAAGAACATGATGAGAAGTAACATTATGAAGTAATTTATAATTTATATAAATGATTTGTAAATTTTTTATATATGTAAATGAGATGTTTTTATATGAGATGTAAAAATAATTTATTACTCATTTATATAAATTTGGCACAATTAACCAACACAATTATAAGTACTGGGCTACCATAACCCAAACATCTTTAAAACAAAAAGGCTGTCAATCCAGCAGGAATAGAAATAGGGTATGATCTGTCTTCCAGAAGAAAGATTGGACAGTACTTCTTCGAAAAGATTATCTTGGGTGAAGCTTACCTTGAAATATTGGAAACCATGATTCCATGTCTCAATGATCTCTTTTTATAACGTTATCAATGTGTTTACTTTCAAAAAAGATGGAGCTTCAGTACAGTTTTAAATCAATGTGAGGAATTTTCTCAATTGTATATTCAATCAGAAATGGATAGGATGCAGAGAAGCTATGGAGTTCATGTCTCAATCTCTGGATTTATCATGTCCAGATTTCTATATTTACAGAATACAACGTATGCCACAAAACCATAAACACTGGAGGATCAAAGAATTCTAATTGAACATAAGTGCAATGATATTACATTAGCAACAAACCAACCACGTCATCGCTCTGTTCTATGTCGTAGAACATGTATGGTGTTAAGGCACACTATTTAAATTTTTTCACTAAATTAATAAAACCTATAAAAATACTAAATAATTTAATAAAGAATAAAATTTTTTTAGGTTCCAAAACTGTATTCCTGTCTCGTCTCATTGCGGAGAAATAGGGTTTCAAAGAACATATACATCAATATGAGTCCCTCTGTATATACTGTACTATGTTATTGGACTTACTTGATTCAGATGGGACATTAAAGTCCGTCTTGTTGTAAATACTAAGTTGCAGAAAGTACATTTGTATGTTTTGGAATTTCTTGTTTTTCCCTTTGTGGAGGATATATCTTTTGGACACCTTGATTTGTGAAGTATTAATTTTGGTTCTGATGGAAAATCACTGCAACAAAAATGTAGTATTATCATTATCTAAAACAGATGAACTAATCAGTAAAGATTGGTAAATAAATAGGTATCTTAAAATATTTTGTTTGTAACTTTGTAATAGTAACAAAACATACTCAAAAAATAGTGGTATCAAATGACATTTAGCATTTAAGCTATTTTCCTTCAAGTTCCCCACAGTGTCATTGATGTTCTGTCTGTCTTGATTTAACTGATGACACTATAGCTAGTCAAATTTTGCTGCATTACATAGTGTGCAGATGTCAGAATCAATTATTCCATGTTTTGGCAAATGGTGAGAAAGGTAATCATGCCCAGTGGCCAATCTGAACTTGGGAACTGCTTCCTTTCTTTTGGTTCAGCTATTGGATCTTAAAGATCTTTTATATTACACCATTTACCTTTTGTTACAGTTTGAGCTATATTGAGGAAAGTTTTGGTTACTGTATCCTTTATTTTTTTATCTTTTCTTTGCATTGATAGTTCACCAGGATATGACTGCTGAATGCTAGTTCCTTCTTTGCAAGTTCATCTGCCTGATCACTCCCTTTCAATCATATGTGTGATGGTATCTATTGAAATACTATTGTTTTGCTTTATTTGTTGAGTAACCTCTGTATTTGTGTGCACTCTTATATTGATCTTGTCAAAAGTGTATCATTGTTTGTTAAAGTTTGAATGGCAGGTTTAGAATCAACCTTTAAGTATAGCCTTTTGAAACTGGTTAAGTTAACTAAACTCATGAGAGCAATTTCAACAGCTTTCACTACACCATCAAAAAATATTGTTTTTTTCCTGTTCCAATGGAAAATATAGTAACTAAAAATTTCACAGTATACTCTGACACCAGGTTTCTTACTTGCTCAATTGTAAGAGTCATGCGAGATGTGTAAACAGTAGTTTTCTGGATACCTTATAATATGTAAAGTATCCAACAAAATCTGTTCAAGGTGTTCGACATTATAGACTTTTTACTTTATATAAAGTTAAGAGAGATGTACTGCTGATAATCTAATGGATTTATTGAAATTCATCTGAGAACATTTTTTGACAACTCACCTCATAGATTTCATGTTTTTCACGATACACAGTTTCAAACGTCATCACGTTTATCCTCAGCCACAACTCCGACTGATGAAATTCTTCAGCCGTCAACTCTTCTATTGTCACCATCTTCAGCGCTGCCATCTATGGTTGAATTTATGAACTTTGAAATCAAATTTAGATCATTAGGAAGATAAAAATTTATTGATCTATATTTATTTTTCTGAATGTATATCTTCTCCTTTCTTCTTCTTTCTTCCTTCCAAGTATTAGGCCAAGGACTGTTACGATCCTATAGAAAATTTTCCCTCCAGCGTTTCATAGGACGGCCCAGTGATCTTCGTCCTCTTGATATATAATTATAAACAGGTATATCTTCTCCTAAACTGTCAATTCTAAAGGTTTATCCACTTGTTTAAAAATGTTTGCTTCTCTTCCAATTTTATGATGTTCTAATAAACTATGTGCAGCAATTGCAGATTTTTCAATTTCATAATTTTTAATATTTCTAAAATTTTCTTTTGTATGAGTTTCCAAATTGCTTTTAGTTTTTGCTACATAAACTTTATTGCAATCTTTACAACTTATTTGATAAATTCCAGATTTCTTGCTGCCTGGGACATTGACTTTTTTTATTTGCACTTAGAAGATTATCCAGACTAAATTTGTTTATTGATGTCAAAGTAATATTGTATTCGACAATTTTTTTTTGAAATTTTCTATGCATTTGAGGATGGTAAGTAATTTTCTTGTATTTTTTTCTTTTCTTTGAAATTCTGTAGAGTAGTATCTTCATTAGATATTTTTTTCTGCTTGAATTTCTTTAACTTATTTAAAATTAACTCTATCAAAACTTATTAAAATTCATCGGAGAACATATTGTTTAAACAACTCACCTCATAGGATTCATGCTTCCATGATATCGCGATTTCAAACATAATCATGTTCATCGTCAGCCATAACTCCGACTGATGAAATTCTTCGGCCGTCAACTATTCTATTGTCGCCATCTTCAGTGCTGCCATCTATGGTTGAATTTATGAACTTCGAAATCAATGTAATTTCGTTAGGGATATCAAAATTCATTGATCTATTTTTGTTTTTCTGAATGTATATTTTTTCCCAAACTGTCAATTCCAAAGGTTTCTCTACTTGTTTTAAAAGTTTAGCTTCTCTTCCAATTTTATGATGTTCTAATAAACTATGTGCAGCAATTGCAGATTTTTCAATTTCACAATTTTTAATATTTCTGAAATGTTCTTTTGTCCGAATTTCCAAATTCCTTTTTGTTTTTCCTATATAAACTTTATTGCAATAAAGTAGAGAAACCTTTGGAATTGACAGTTTGGGAAAAAATATACATTCAGAAAAACAAAAATAGATCAATGAATTTTGATATCCCTAACGAAATCACATTGATTTCGAAGTTCATAAATTCAACCATAGATGGCAGCACTGAAGATGGCGACAATAGAATAGTTGACGGCCGAAGAATTTCATCAGTCGGAGTTATGGCTGACGATGAACATGATTATGTTTGAAATCGCGATATCATGGAAGCATGAATCCTATGAGGTGAGTTGTTTAAACAATATGTTCTCCGATGAATTTTAATGATTATACCTCATAATGTTTACTTCCCAACATTAATTAAATATATCTATCAAAACTGTTTAAACTGTGTTAAAAGTGATTATATTCTTTCTTGAAAATTTCTTCATTTAATGGGATATTTGTCAATCTATGTATTAAGCTATTAAATATTGCATGCTTATGTGCAATGTGATTGAATCCTGATGATGTAATATAATTATTTGTATGACTTTCCTTTCTATATATATATATATATATATATATCAAATTCAATTTTTTTGTGTCTGATCATTCCTAATTAAATATAAATCCAAGAATGGAATTTTATTTTCTTTTACCAATTCTACAGTAAACTTCACTGATTCATCCTGAAGGGTCAATAATTTTAGAGCATCTTCAATATATTGCAAAAATATCATCAACAATTACCTATACCAAATCTTAAACATCCATAGGTTTTTATTATTAATTTAACATTTCTCAATGAAAGATAAATTATATTTGAAGAGAAATTCTTTTGCCTAGACCGAGACTCGAACCCGGGACCTTTGGCTTGCCGGGCCAAATGCTCTACCAACTGAGCTACCGAGGCAAGTTACGATCTAGACGCAAATTTTTCTCTTATATACGTTGTAATTCCCTCTCACCAAATGCTTTTGAAACCATTGTTTCTATCTTTGCAAATGGCGGCTTCTTAGTTAAGAAGACATTTATTGGGAATTTAACATTACTTTATAAAGCTAGTAAGGCTTCTAGTGATGTTTTTATTATTAATTTAACATTTCTCAATGAAAGATAAATTATATTTGAAGAGAAAAATTTTCGCCTAGACCGAGACTCGAACCCGGGACCTTTGGCTTGCCGGGCCAAATGCTCTACCAACTGAGCTACCGAGGTGAGTTACGATCTAGATGCAAATTTTTCTCTTATATACGTTGTAATTCACATTTGCAAAGATGGAATATATCAAATTGAATGCATGGGTTGTGAAAAGATATATGTAGAACCAAAGAACACATAAGAAATATTAAAAATGGAGAAATTGAAAAATCTGCAGTTGCTGCTCATGTTTGGTCTGAAAAACATAATATAAATTCAGACACGAAATTATTAAAACAGTTAGAAAATACAAAAGAGCTGACTATTTGGGAAAAAATTTATATTCAGAAGAACAGAAACACAGTTATGAATTTTGATATTCCGATGGAGTGGCCAACCACAGGATGGAGCTGACATCAACATCCAGGTTGTGCAACATAATGCAACATAAATAAAACCAGTCTGGGAAAGCTGACGATAAAACAGAATTGTTTTGAAACATGTCCATGAACAAATCAACATTAATATTGAGGTAAGATGTCCAGACTAAAAATAATATAATTAAAATAACCTCAAAATATAACTTCCTAAAATTAAATATTAATCCTGATATCTGTATTGCATTTTTTAACCAAGTTCTTAAATTTCTTCTTTTGTATATTGACATTTTTTCTTAATTTAAAAATTCAAATATTAAAAAAAATTAATTACATTTTCAAAACAAATACATCCTAGTTGACGATTTTTATTATTAATTTAACACTTCTCATTGAAGGATAAATTATATTTGAAGAGAAAAATTTTCGCCTAGACCGGGACTCGAACCCGGGACCCTTGGCTTTCCGGGCCAAGTGCTCTACCAACTGAGCTACCGAGGCGAGTTACGATCTAGACGCAAATTTTTCTCTTATGTACGTTGTAATTCCCTCGCGCCAAATGCTTGAAACCATAGCTTCTATCTTTGCAAATGGTGGCTTCTTAGTTAAGAAGACATTTATTGGGAATTTAACACTACTTTATAGCCAGTAGGGCTTCTATTGACGATTTTTATTATTAATTTAACACTTCTCATTGAAGGATAAATTATATTTGAAGAGAAAAATTTTCGCCTAGACCGGGACTCGAACCCGGGACCCTTGGCTTTCCGGGCCAAGTGCTCTACCAACTGAGCTACCGAGGCGAGTTACGATCTAGACGCAAATTTTTCTCTTATGTACGTTGTAATTTCCTCGCGCCAAATGCTTGAAACCATAGCTTCTATCTTTGCAAATGGCGGCTTCTTAGTTAAGAAGACATTTATTGGGAATTTAACACTACTTTATAGCCAGTAGGGCTTCTATTGACGATTTTTATTATTAATTTAACACTTCTCATTGAAGGATAAATTATATTTGAAGAGAAAAATTTTCGCCTAGACCGAGACTCGAATCCGGGACCCTTGGCTTTCCGGGCCAAGTGCTCTACCAACTGAGCTACCGAGGCGAGTTACGATCTAGACGCAAATTTATATCTACTGGCTATAAAGTAGTGTTAAATTCCCAATAAATGTCTTCTTAACTAAGAAGCCACCATTTGCAAAGATAGAAGCTATGGTTTCAAGCATTTGGCGCGAGGGAATTACAACGTACATAAGAGAAAAATTTGCGTCTAGATCGTAACTCGCCTCGGTAGCTCAGTTGGTAGAGCACTTGGCCCGGAAAGCCAAGGGTCCCGGGTTCGAGTCCCAGTCTAGGCGAAAATTTTTCTCTTCAAATATAATTTATCCTTCAATGAGAAGTGTTAAATTAATAATAAAAATCGTCAATAGAAGCCCTACTGGCTATAAAGTAGTGTATGGGATGACTTCTTTTGCACGGACGCGATGGTACACAAAGACTGGATGGAACCCCTGTATGACCTTCGACACGCTGTGACAAGACTAGCGACGCACGGTTTCCACTTCAAAGTGTGTAAGACCAAGACATATCACCAACCGACGAACGAGTGTAAGTGCGAGTGGTGCGGGAAAAAGTGTGACAGATACCATGCCATATGGTGCGAGAACAGACAATCATCCCTGACCCAACTGAGTGACAAGTGAGCAAGATAAACTATTTACTAATCATGCATATTTTGTGCTTTACACTTATTAATTAATTATAAAGTAGTGTTAAATTCCCAATAAATGTCTTCTTAACTAAGAAGCCACCATTTGCAAAGATAGAAGCTATGGTTTCAAGCATTTGGCGCGAGGGAATTACAACGTACATAAGAGAAAAATTTGCGTCTAGATCGTAACTCGCCTCGGTAGCTCAGTTGGTAGAGCACTTGGCCCGGAAAGCCATGGGTTCCGGGTTCGAGTCCCGGTCTAGGCAAAAATTTTTCTCTTCAATGAGAAGTGTTAAATTAATAATAAAAATCGTCAATAGAAGCCCTACTGGCTATAAAGTAGTGTTAAATTCCCAATAAATGTCTTCTTAACTAAGAAGCCGCCATTTGCAAAGATAGAAGCTATGGTTTCAAGCATTTGGCGCGAGGGAATTACAATGTACATAAGAGAAAAATTTGCGTCTAGATCGTAACTCGCCTCGGTAGCTTAGTTGGTAGAGCACTTGGCCCGGAAAGCCAAGGGTCCCGGGTTCGAGTCCCGGTCTAGGCGAAAATTTTTCTCTTCAAATATAATACATCCTAGTTGTTTAATTACTTGCATATGAAGATGATAAATTTCCAAATCTGAATTCTGAAGATTTTAATAAAATTTGTTTTTTTTTTCTCTCTTTGTAAAGCTTTCTTTTCTGCCATAATTTGTTGTTTATGGTTATTATTAAATATTACTATTTTTATGACAAATTTAGGTATTACATTGTTATGAATACATCTATCGATGAATTTAATATCATCCAAAATTTCTTCTTTTTCAATTCAAGTCTGAGAAATTTCTTAATATTTTGTTTTTGTCCATGAAAAGTTTCATTAAATGGTTTTGCCGATTCAAAATACAGCAATCTAAACTGTTCCTAGGTGACCAATCAAGCCAGGGATATCATTACAGTACACTACTTCCCTCTCCATTATGAAATACTTTTTAAAAATTTTTTTTCACAGTGTCTATACTAATAAAAAGTTATAAGATAAAAATTAAAATGCGCCTACCAACAGGTACATTTTAATTTTTATTTACTGACTATTCACCTCAACAGAGTTTGATATGAATTTTATTAGTATTAATAAAAAGTTGTACCAGGAGCTAAAAGATAGTCTTCTTTAAATCTTGAACCTAAAAGTTTTTTTCTTTTGTAAGACCCAAATTGTGTACTAAATTAATTTTGATTATTGAATGAATGAATCATTTTTTACATCTTACCTCATATTTTATTTTATTTTTAAACATGAAAACTGCAGTTTTCAAGAGGAAACATCCCTCCCATTTTCAACTGACATTATGACTACCGAATTTTCGTTGGAATCTCCATCTATAACATTGCCATCTGGTGTTGATTTGATGAACTTCGAGATCAGGTCTCGCTCATCAGGAATTTTATTTATGGGTTATTTAGAGTGTCATATCACCAATGCTTATCCTGGATGTTTAAATGTTGGTATAGATATGTGGATGATATTTTCTCTGCGATAAATTCTAAATATATTTGAAGATGAATTGAAATTACTCAATCTTCAAGATGAATCTGTAAAATTTACTATGGATTATAAAAGAATAACCAAATCCAATTTTTGGACCTCTACATAATAAGGAATGAACAACAAAGAACTGAATTCAATATATACAAGAAGGATACTCATACTGACAATTACATAAAGTCTTCAGGTTTCAACCATATTGCACATAAACATGCAATTTTCAACAGTTTGATATGTAGATTATTAAATGTTCCACTAATGAAGAAAAATTTTAAACCTAGCTAATTTAAGTGATTTTGGAAAGGAAATAATTACAAATAAATTAAAGAAATTCAGACGACAAAAAAAAGATTAAAAGAATACACCACCCTTCAATCTGATTCAAAGAAAGGAAAACAATTTAAGAAAATTACTTATCATCCTGAAATACATAACAAATTAAAAAAAAAAATTCAACAAATTCAATATTACATTGGCACCAATAAATAAGCCTTGGTAATCTATTAATAACCAATAAAGAAATTGAACACCCCAGATGGTAAAAAAATCTGGAATTTATCAAATTAGTTGTAGAGACTGCAATAAAGTATACTTAGGAAAAACAAAAACTGAATTTGGCCACTTGCACAAAGGAACACTTTAAAGATATTAAAAATGGTAAAATTGAAAAATCAGCTATTGCAGCACATAGTTTGTTGCAGAGTCAAATTGAAAAAGAGGCCAAATTTTTAAAACATTTGGAAAAACCTTTAGAAATGACAGTTTGTGAGAAGATATATATTCAGAAGAACAAATTTAGATCCATGAATTTCGAAATTCCTGATGAATGGGACCTGATCTCGAAGTTCATCAAATCAACACCAGATGGCAACGTTATAGATGGAGATTCCAACGAAAATCCGGTAGCCATAATGTCGGTTGAAAATGGGAGGGATGATTCCTCTTGAAAACTGCAGTTCCCATGTTTAAGAAAATATAAAGTTTAAGGTAAGATATAAAAAATGACTGATTCATTTATGAATTAAGAACCTCATAATAAAAAGTTATGAGTTAATAAATGAAAGGATATTTTGTGTAAGATTTAAAATAGAAAGAGGAAACTTGTTAATTATTGGGGTATTTGCTCCTGAAAAAGGAAAAGTAGAAGAAACAGAACAATTTTATGAAAAATTACAAAAGATTATAGGGAAGTTCAGGTAATGTGGATCCTTCTGTTTGAGTGTATTCTGTTAATATCTTCTTTAATTGGTGCTGCCCTCAAACAGAAAATATTTTAACTTCTTCCCTTCATCAACTTGGATGGGTTCAAGACCAGTTTCTTTTATCCTTTGTGCAAAGAAAGGTTTATTTGTGATATTTATGAAAATTACCACTTTAAAAGTTTTTCAAGCTAAGAATTAATTCTTAATTTCTGTTAGGTGAATATTTAAAATGTTGAAACACTCCTAAATGTATTATATTATGTAGATGCTCTTTTTAATATACTGACGGTTTTGGTTTGATATTATGTGACATGGTGACAGTATAAAATAATTAAACATAACAAAGGAATTTGGTTAATGTGGGCCCTCCACGAGGACCTGGGTTTACTTTACACGAATATGTACATTTTATCAATGAGGATGCTATCTATAAAAACTATTCACTTAATTAATTGTATTTAATATCCTTGTAATTTTACTAAACCCAAAGACAGTCGCTTTCTGCACTTGAATGACGTACGAATGTTATAAGCAACAATAATTTTTCAAAACATTAAATAAATGTCAATGCTGTTTAATTGTGATCAGTCATAAATATTTTCACATTAATCTGTGCCTGTCTGTATAAATAAACTTAAAAATAAACTAAAAGCTAAGGTGGACTCTGGGATCCACTTTATTCAAATATGGTGGTTAAAGTGGACCTTTCTTGTAATGTAAAAAAGTTTATAAATTATGAAGATGTTTCCATATTTGAATAAAATAACAATGCTATTTCATAGTTACAACACTAATGATAATCACTGTAATTAAATAAAATGCAAATACCTTAATTAAAGGAAGAAAAACAACAAATTCAAAACAGGGGTCCAAATAAGTTCCTCTATAGATAAATACAATACTACTGATCATATAGTAATAGCAGGAGATTTGAATGCAAGAGTTGGAAAAGACCCTATTAAAAATGTATGTGGTATTTATGGAGAAGAATGTATAAATGAGAATGGAAAGATATTAAGAGAATTTGCTACATTTAATGGATTAAAGATAACAAACACATTTTTTAAGAAAAAATAAATAAATATACATGGACAGCTAGAGGATCAAAATTCTTTATAGATTACATAACTGTAAATGACATTAAAAAATTGCATTAAAGATACAACAGTTTGTAAAGGGGCAGAATTATACACGAACCACTACTTGGTAATTTCAGAAATAACATATTAGCGAAATGGAAATATCAAAGTACACGCAAAACTGAAAAAATTAGGAATGTAAAGGAAGAGGTATTTAATACACAACTATTACAAGAAGAGAGTACAAGAGAACTGTTCCAGTATAGGATGACAAATTATTTAGCGACGACTAAAATAGAAAATGAATTAGAAAAAATATCAAAGTATAAAAAATATAATATGGAAAACAGCAAAACAAGTTCTTGGTTACAAAAAGAAAAGAAGAAGAATAAAAGGCCCTAGGTATTGGAACGAAGATATACAAGCAGCAGTAAAGGACAAGAAAGAAACATATCTAAAATATCTTCAAATAAATAATAATGAAAACTGCAAAGATTATAAATTTAAAAAGAAATATAGCAAAAGCAAAAATAAAAGAAACCCATCTGGAATCTTGGAACAGATTTTTGTCATTAATCAGGCATGATACTTGTGGAAGGCAAAATATAAGCATGGAATGTAATGAGGCATCTCAAATCAACAGAAAGGGGTAAAGCTATACAGTCATGTATAACAGAAGAAGAATGGATAAGTTATTATAAGGATTTGCTATGGGACAATACAAAAGAGAATGCACAGAGTGAAGAACAAGAGATTTAATAACATTAGAGGAACTGCAAGAGGCCATAAAAAAAATAGAAAGGCTCCAGATACAGATAAAATCACAATAGAAATATTTAAATATGGTGGATTAATATTACAATTATTTTACTACATTTATTGAATATATGTTAGAGAAGAAAGAAAATTCTAGAAAAATGGAAAGTTGCAAAAAATATTTCATTGTTTATGAAAGGGCAAAGAAATGAGTGAAAGAACTACAGAGGGATAAGTTTACTAAATGATATGTATAACATTTATGCAAGAATTATTAATGCCAGATTGAAAGTTTTGAGAAATGTGCTAATAGTGAGGAACAGAGTGGATTTAGACTTGGTAGATCATGTATGGACAATGTTTTTACAAAGAAGAAGATTATAGAAAAACATAGAGAGTTTAATGTAGAAACCCACATGGCCTTTATAGACCTAGAAAAGGCTTCGACAAAGTGAACCACTTTTTATTATGGAAGATAATGCAAAAAAAGAGGTTATCCGATACACCTAATAAAACTATTCAAAGTTTATATGAAGATACAAAAATAAATGGAAAATTAACAGAAGAAATTAGAACTAACTGTGGTTTAAAACAGGGATGTAGTTTTTTCCCCAACACTTTTTAATATATATATTTAGATGACATTTTTGATGAATGGAAACAATTAGTTCATTAGGGATTCAAAATTGGACGAAATAAAACATTGAATGCATTATGTTATGCAGATGATATAGTATTATTCGAAATAAAACATTGAATGCATTATGTTATGCAGATGGTATAGTATTATTTTCTGACAGAGAGGTCAGGCTACAAAAAGCAGTCTATCAGATAAATAATATATGTAAGAAATATAATATGATAATTTCAAAATTAAAGTAATGGCATCCCATTTAAATTATCCAGTAAGAACAAAAATGGTAATGGAAGATAAAATGTTGCAACAGGTTTCACACTTCCAGTATTTGGGTGTGATATAATTTATGAAGAAGATCAAGATACAAGTAAGAAAATGCAGAAATTTTAACATATTTGTGGAACAATCAACAAACACTGAGGAACAAAGTAAGAAAGAATATGCAGCTAAGATTTTACTCAACGATGGCACTACCAGTGGTGATGTATGAAAGTGAGGCCCGGGTCCTAAAGGAAAGAGAAAAAAGTAAAATTCAGGCAGCGGAAATGAGATTCCTATGGGCTGTGAAAGGTTGTACAAGAGAAGAATATATTAGAAATGAGAATATTAGAGAGGAACTAAAAGTACAACCACTTCTTCAACAAATGGAAGTACACAGGAACAATTGGATAGAACATCTGCAAAGAATGACAGAAGATAGGATACCAAAGATGGCACCGATGTATAATCCTGGAGGATGAAGATTGATAGGAAGAACAAGAAAGCACTGGGCTGAACAGATGTGAGATTGGAACAGGCAAAGGTCTAATCTGTGAAGTTGATGATGATGATGATTATAATGATGTTATTTCCCATATTTAACTACAAATAATTTTGATTAATTGACACAATGCAGATTGTCTTTTGATTCTAGGGACAAATTGAAATCACCTTCTGGCTGGAGGTGGAAAAAGTGCTGATTCTATGTTGGTGGTATTGGAATTATGGCACATGTGCTGGCAGCTTATTGCTTCCGTAGTGTTCCCCTGGAAACTGTGTAATATAACCAAGAGAGGATCATGGGATGAACCTATCCTAGTACGAATAAAATCAGTGATTATACTATAAATTTATATCATATTTTAGGTGTTTACATATTTTAATACAGCATGTATATACTGCATACAAGTAGGGGACCGCGATCTCTCATTTTTTGTGTTAAAAATAGAATTGTGAAAAATCTGTACGTGATATGCAAAAACTAGTAATAGTTCCATTATCAGAGTATTTGAATTGACTTATTTGCATTGAAATAGGCCATGCTGCAAAATCTTTGCAGGCCTTTGCAATCTAAGTTAAAATTGTGTACCTCTAAGGGGTTTAAGCAAAATTGAACTTGCCTCCAATAGATCTTAGTGACTATTTTTATGCTGTCAGTGGGTAAGCCCCTATAGATGTGTATGCAATCCTCATATTTGGTCAGATTCCCAAAATAAGTATCAGCTTGGTTGTCTTTTGATATAAATATCTACTGAGAGGGGGGTTTAAATATAGTTCCACCCACATTCCTTTGTATTCCACCATCTTTGAAACAGATGTTTTGTTCAAGGCCTTGAGAAATTTTTAGGAATGAAACCATAAGGCACTTGTTAAAATCAATCTTCCCACGTATTTTCTGATTATATTGCAATGATTTTTGCTAATAATCTGGATTATTTACCTCAAAGGTAGATCCATTCCCATGACTAACCATCATTATCATCTTCACTTCAAGGTTTAGGCGATGCACGTGTTCTGAATTCACAATGACTCCTTCCATCTCTTCTAGGTCTTCCTTCATCCCTTAATCCCTTTGGTTTATAATGATATGCTATCTTGGGCAATCTTGTTTCTTCCATTATCTGAACAAGCTCTTCTCAGCCAACACAGTGTTGTTGAATACTATCATTTATTGAATATATTGACTCCAATGGTCAAGACAGAGCAGAAGGAGCATCCCTTCATGAATATACATGATGGCTAAATGGTTTAAGCCATAAGACAGCAGCCCTGTCACCATTAACTCCACAAGAGGCTGGTAAATCTCTTTGGTGTAATAATTACTCAAAGTATTCACAATGACTAACCATCCACCTGAAATTTTAGTTCTCACCTTCTGTGTATAAAACACTGACTCTTCCAACTCTTTTGTATGGTAGCGAAGTATGGACGTTGAAACAGAAGGATATACAGAGACTTAGATCTACTGAAATGAGATATCTTCGGAGGACTGCAGGAAACACACTACTAGATCTCAAAAAAAATGAAGACATTTTAGAAGAATTACACATGGAATCTTTAGAAAACAAAATTTCTGATTATAAGTCAAGATGGATGCAACATGTTCATCGAATGGAAGATCACAGAATACCCAAAACAAATGTTAAGATTGTAATCAAATGGTAAAGAGAAAAATTTATGCCTGAACCGGGAATCAAACCCCGAACCTTCAGCTTTCCATGCTGATGCTCTAACCATTGAGCTAATCCAGGCTTCCCTCCCATCCAAGCATAAATCCTTCCCTTACCTTACTGTCTTGGTCCCACATTCAACTGCTATGAATCATCATTCACAAATACACAATGAATGGCTTCTACCTGAAGAAGACATGAAGGGACTCCACATAGCTATAGCACTATTTATTAAATTAATATTAAGAAGCTAAAGCTGTTACTATGATTGAAATAAGTACGTATATTAAAGTACACTACTAAATTATTGTAATCAAATGGTAAAGAGAAAAATTTATGCCTGAACCGGGAATCGAACCCCGAACATTCAGCTTTCCGTGCTGATGCTCTAACCATTGAGCTAATCCAGGTTTCCCTCCCATCCAAGCATAAATCCTTCCCTTACCATTTGATTACAATAATTTAGTAGTGTACTTTAATATACTTATTTCAATCATAGTAACAGCTTTAGCTTCTTAGGGCCATATGCAAATACATTACTCTCTACTCAAATTACTTCCAATCACTGGTGAGCTGAGATCGAATTAACGGCCGCCTTAACTGGTCATGCATGAATGTTGACGTTTTCGTAATATTGGCAACGAATTACCCAGAATTCTCAGCGATAAAACCACTTCCGTTATTTTCGTCTGCTATAGAGGAATGCATTTATGCTTGCATCCCGCAAATAATACCGTATACAAACACGTCTGTGACGCGCAATATTACGCCGATTCTCCTGTTCTTCCAGTTGAATTCTTTGGTAGACTCTATCAAATTCCTCTTCTCCGCGTTTACCGAAAACATGATCGAAGTCTTCAAGGTCCGACATCTTGGATAAGTTTCAAACTACATCGGTTACCATCGGTTCCCTTCGGGATTTTCACATAAGTTTATATCTTGAGCTACGATCTTAAGGTACCTTGTCAGGTAGCTTTACAATTATTACCGCATGAATAGATTTCTGAGTAAGAAAAATGTGTTTGAATAAAACTTTATCAGCAGAGAACGCCTTTTACTGTCTAATGCGTTCAAACATTCGACCCTTAATATTAATTTAATAAATAGTGCTATAGCTATGTGGAGTCCCTTCATGTCTTCTTCAGGTAGAAGCCATTCATTGTGTATTTGTGAATGATGATTCATAGCAGTTGAATGTGGGACCAAGACAGTAAGGTAAGGGAAGGATTTATGCTTGGATGGGAGGGAAGCCTGGATTAGCTCAATGGTTAGAGCATCAGCACGGAAAGCTGAAGGTTCGGGGTTCGATTCCCGGTTCAGGCATAAATTTTTCCCTTTACCATTTGATTACAATAATTTAGTAGTGTACTTTAATATACGTACTTATTTCAATCATAGTAACAGCTTTAGCTTCTTAATATTAATTTAATAAATGTTAAGATATCAACCTGCAGGAAGAAGAAGACCAGGACGTCCACTCAAAAGACTTTTGGATGGTGTTTTCTCTTGAGGCCTAAATTCATGAATGTACTATGATGATGATGATGACCTTCTGTGATTCTGCTAAAAACCTAATACCACAAAACTAATATATATAATACTTTAACAATCTTTATAAAAATGCCTTTTAATTGACATGTTTTTATTCATATGAGTTTCACAAGTGATTCGCTATACTATAGTCCACAGGCGAAGAGAATGAAAGTACGGGATGAAGGGAGGGGGCACAGGGAATTGTAAGGGATACAATGGCATACTACCTGAGAATATAGGAACAGTCATGATGTCACTCACATCTGTAATTTATTCCAGGCATATTCAATTTTGTGTTTTATATTTTTTGTGTTTTACGGTGATTAAATTTGCTCTTCTTATTCAGTTTAGTTACTTTATATTTGAATGTTTTGTAGTTCACTGTGAGGTAAATTTTGAAGAGTGGTTGATTTCAAATACCTACGAACAATGATGTTTTTATTATTAATTTAACATTTCTCAATGAAAGATAAATTATATTTGAAGAGAAAAATTTTCGCCTAGACCGAGACTCGAACCCGGGACCTTTGGCTTGCCGGGCCAAATGCTCTACCAACTGAGCTACCGAGGCCTTACTAGCTTATAAAGTAATGTTAAATTCCCAATAAAATGTCTTCTTAGCTAAGAAGCCGCCATTTGCAAAGATAGAAACAATGGTTTCAAAAGCATTTGGTGAGAGGGAATTACAATGTATATAAGAGAAAAATTTGCGTCTAGATCGTAACTCGCCTCAGTAGCTCAGTTGGTAGAGCATTTGGCCCAGCAAGCCAAAGGTCCCGGGTTCGAGTCTCGGTCTAGGCAAAAAAATTTCTCTTCAAATATACCTAGGAACAATAATTACAAATAGGAATGAGATGCACAAAGAAATTAAACACATGCTCGATATGGAAATGCATGCCATTATGCATTACTGGGACTCATTGTCCCAACTTTTCTTCTTCTTCTTCTTCCTTCCAAGTATTAGGCCAAGGCCTGTTACGATCCTATAGAAAATTTTCCCTCCAGCGTTTCATAGGACGGCCCAGTGATCTTCGTCCTCTTGGTATATAATTATAAACAGCTTTGGGGATCCGATTTGAACTCATTCTTTCAAGATGGTGTTTCCAATTTAGTTGGTACTATTGTTTATTTTTCATTACTTCACTCACCCCACACCCCACAATTCATAGCAGACCCAGGGTTTGTGACAAAAGATGTGAAGAAACCCTGGGTCTGCTACGAACTATGAAGCATGAGGTGAGCGAAATAATAAAAAATAAACAATATTAAAAAACCTCAGTGTTATTTCCTATCTACATAACTTAATCAGTTGGTACTGTTTAATATATTCCAAAATTGGCATAGTCTTCAATTCTTTTAAGATATCGGTGTTCCTTTTCCGATCCCATCTGGTGTAACCCGCTGTTCTGCGCATGAATCTCATTTCACAAGCCGTTATTCTGCCTTTGGTCGTCATTAGTTTGATCCTTCTGGGAAATTCTCGTATAAGACTTGAAAGCATAATAATAGTCCCTTCGATTGGTTGCCGGCCAAAGGAAGGCAAGACCAGTGATGGGGCTGCCATCTTATAGCCTCTGGTCAGGCTTTTCTGGAGAAGAAAAGAAAATATAGGAAAGAAGAAATGGAAAGAAAGGAAAGACTCCCTAGCCCTCGGATGCCCTAATAGCGTCGGGGTCGAAAAAAACAAGAGTTAACCAAGAGAGGTTAGATAGTAAAGTTAAAAGAGTGCAAAACACAAGTAAGTGGAAGAAAAAATACATTAAACTGAAAAATATATAAAACTATTATTCTTAAAGTTATATTAAATGGACTTGAGAATTTGAGAAAAAGTTCTTTGGGAAATTTTTTGACCAAAGAGAGGACATGCACATGAAGAAAATTACATAAGAGTGAGCCACATGATATTCATGGGATACCAGTTATAATAAGAAATTTCAAGTCTCATAGACTGTGATGGGCAGGACATGTGGCATGTGAGGAACAAAAGAGGAACATGGAAACTCCCTTGTAGAAAAACCAGAGGGACAGCTTCCAGTTAGTAGGCCAAGAATGAGGCAAGAGAATAGCATTAAGCAAGATTTGAGGGAAGTAGATTATACAGGGGAATTAGAAAACATTAGCTCAGAATAGCTTATGTCCGCGCAGCTATAAACTTATGGGTTTGATAGTGGCAGTAAGTTAGTTTCAAAATGTGTGATGAGGAATGGAGATCAGGAGAATTGAAGTATTTAATTACTCAAAAATAAATAAATAAACGTGTTGCTAATCATTGTGGTGTATCAGAACACAGTGTATTCAAAATAAGAAAGGAAGACGTTGAGGCTGGTGAAATTCTTTGTGCAGAAAGAGACCTCAGGTTAAGAAATTTCACTGTGACGATTTTGATAGGAGGGTCATTCGGGATTAATTAGGGACTTTAAAAAAATAGTTCCTACAGCTACAAAACTCCATGAGGAAATAAAAAAATAAGACTTCCCCTGGCACGTAGACACATTAAGGAAGTTTCTTGGAATGGAAGATGCGATGGTCAGTTTTGTCATATTAGTAGAGAAGTGTGGATTATCCATCAGACTTGGAACTAACACGCCTGCTCAGCGTCTAAATGAAGGTAAGTTGTAGTACAATCCTTCATGATATAATGGGCTGAGTATGAAATACCTACTGCTTTCATTCACTTCATCTGTGGACTATACATGCATATGTATATGGTATTACATATATTCAAATTACCTATATAAAAATGTATCTCCCCTAAGTTAACCTTTACACACACGGTATTTAAAATCCTGTATGAACTGCTGGGCGGGATTTAAATCCCACTCAGTGATATTAAATGGATGGTAGAGCATGCATACTAACAAAACATATTTTTTATGGTAAACTATTAGAGATATAAGTATAAAATAACTTTCATTTCATTTGTAAAGGAGTGTACTATTCAATGAAATTATACATTTTTACATACAATAGAGAATTTTATTTTTGAAAGTAAAAATTTCTTTCGCAAGATCTATATTTTTTATTTTGACTTTACAACGGGTTCATTTTATGATTTAAAGATGACTGTACTCTTGCAAGAGGAAGCATGAATCGTAATACCGGGTGCGGCAGCATAACTTCCTTTTTTAAAATGTGCGCCATTTAGTCGGTTGATGTCGTAGCGGAGCGCTAGTGGTCTCGTTCGAGAGGGGGGACTATAAAGTTTTGTCCTGACACAGTTCAGTCGCCATCATGCGTTGGAACAGTGAGGAGCGTGCGTTTGCCATTGAGGCCTACTTTTCGAGCGGATGTTCTGTGATCGCAACCCGGCACGCCTTTCGGAATCGCTTTAATTTAGCCCCGTTGGCCCCTGTCCCGGACCGGAAATCAATTGTTACGTGGGTCACTACGTTCAGACAAACTGCAAGTGCGACAAGACGAAGAACTGGAGTCCCTCGGCCGATTAGATCACCTGAGAACATTGAGGTAGTGAGAGCTTCAATGTTGCGATCACCACGGCGTTCTGCGCGCAAACATGCGTCTGCCCTTGGACTTTCCGATCGTTCTGTAAGGAGAATACTTCATGATGATCTTCATTTCCATCCATACAAGATGGCAATTGTGCAGGAACTTTCTGAACGTGACTTCAATTCTCGGAGGAACGCGTGTGAGGTTCTTCTGGAAGTCATTCCTGAGGACGCTATTGTTTTTTTAGTGATGAAGCCCATTTTCATTTGTGTGGATCCGTCAACAAACAAAACATGCGCTACTGGGCTGACACCAATCCTCGACAATTGCATCAAAGGCCTTTGCATTCACCTAAAGTCACAGTGTGGTGTGCAATTTCCTCAAGTGGAATTATTGGTCCCTGGTTCTTTGAGGAAAATGAAGTCACAGTGACAGTGAATTCGGACCGGTATGTAAACATGTTACAGGATTTTTTTTTCCACGGCTAGATGAGTTGGACTTAGGGGACACTTGGTTCCAACAAGACGGTGCTTAACGGCACACACTTCAAGAGCATCGATGACTGTTTTGAGGGAACACTTCCCAGAGCGCCTTATCTCAATTAGGGGCGATTTGAAGTGGCCGGCCCGCTCTCCCGATTTGACCCCTTGTGATTTTTTTCTATGGGGTTATTTGAAATCCCGTGTTTATGTGAACCGTCCAAGGACCCTACAAGATTTGAAGACCAACATCCAGGAAGAAATTGCCAACATAACGCCTGCTATGCTGGCAGGAGTCATGACAAACGCCAGAAATCGGTTTACTCAGTGTATGGAGAATGGGGGACGTCACCTACCTGATTTGATCTTCAAAACTGAGTAAAACAAAACTTTATGTATGTGCCTATATTATAAAAAACGAATAAAAATTTTCTGATTCATACAATGCATTTTATTATGTTTTAACAAAAGGAAGTTATGCTGCCGCACCCTGTACAAACATGTGTGTGATGAAATATCTGCTTCGAAAGCATATATATGAATACACAGCCTTATGGTGACTATGTTATTATCACATACATTTTTTTTTGTGGCACTAAACCTAAGCAAGTCTTATAACACACAAACATTCAGTCTTGAATTAGTAACTCTAGACAGTGGTTTATTTTTAACTTCAGAAATGGCATCGGAAATTATTCATAGAAGAAGGAATTGTAAATTAATCAGTTAAGAGTTAGATAATTTAGAAGACACAAGTGAAGGAGAATACTAACCACAGCAGAATTCGAACTGGGGACCACTATCTCGCCCCCAAAAAAAAATATTCACAAATTCAAGGGCCCTAAAAAGGTATACGACAGACGGATACACCCAACATAAACATGGCTTCGACACCTCTTTCAATTTTTAAGTAATTCTTTCCAAAAATTTTTGATTTGTTAGTACAAGAGACAAACCGCTATTATGTGCAATATTGCGACAGACAAAATGAAGAAAACAGCTCTATTACCCGAAGTCACCCACTCAGAAATGTATTTGTTTCTGGCCATTATAATTCAAATGGGACATGACGTTACAGACAGACTGAAAGATTATTAGTCAACAATGGAACAATTCTTCACCCATTTTTTTTTTCAAATACTAAGAAATTTTTCTGACAATGACATGGAAATTGACAAGACAGATGAAAATTACGATAGACTATGGAAAATTAGACCAAGTTTTTAATTTACTAAGTTTGGCTTACACAAAATATTAAAATCCTTCTGAAAATTTGGCAGTGAATGAAGTAATATTGTAAAGTTCAAAGGTAAAGTGGTTTTTAAGCAGTATATCCCAAAAAAAAAGTACATGTTATGGTATAAAAATATATAAATTGTGTAATGAGGTTGGCTATATTTATACAATGAAGGTATACTTAGGGAAAAACAGACAACAAACGACACAAGACTTGACAGCTGTACATTCAACAGTTTAAACAAACTGACACAAGACATACAAGGACAGGGTTAAAAATTACATATGGACAACAACTTTTCTCCAGATTAATTCAATGACCAATCTACAAAAAAAAATTGTTGTGGGACTGTTAGGTCAAACAGAAAAGCTATGCCAGCAGACTTGTATAGCAAGAGGTCAAAATTGAAAAGGGTAGGGTAAGAACAAAACATGACCTGACTGCTACCACGTGGAAAGACATGAGAGATGTGCATATGCTAACAAATATAGAGGAGAATTTTTGTGACGCTCATGGCAATGCTCTGAAACCAACAATAATAGAAGACTATAATCAACATATGGGCTATGTTGACGAGTCTGATAGAGAGGCTAATAGCTATTCTATCAGTAGACGGACAATGAAATGAACCAAGAAACTGTTTTTTTCACCTGACTGATTTGACTATTCTGAACAGTTACATTTTATTAACATCATGCAGTGCAAAAGTGACACATTAGAGACTTCAGACTACGACTTGCCCGTGAACTAACAGAACAAGGTGGCAAGCAGACCCGCCCCCAACGACGTGTAGTATGACGACCTTCTGCCATATCTACAAGGGTTGCTTGTTTCGAAGAAAGAGAAAGAGAAAACAACACTGGCCTCCAATTTCTACCACCAGAATAAACTGTACAATTTGTTACGCTAGAGATAAGAAGCGTCATCATATACAAAGAAAATGTGAAAAATGCAATTTAGGGTTGTGTATATCGGGGTGTTTCAAGGACTACCACACAAAAAGACATTTCTAAACAAGTGACTCAGACATCCTTCATTATCAAAATAACGTGAGTAGCATATCATATCTTTTTTTTAAATAATGACTAACAAGAAATATACCATACTAACTCATTATAATTTAAATATAAAATTAGGAGTGAAAAAGGCACCACCTGTGTCTTTTTTATTTTTCTGTGAATACTAGATCTAAAAAACAATGGGTTAGAGCTACTAATAACTTCCTTGCACTATTTTCTGAATTTTTATAATTTTACAAAGAAATAATTTTATCATGGGACAAATATGTCCAACTAAGTCCTTCGAGACTTTACATTTCATGGGATAAATATGCCCCATAAGTCTTTTAAAGATTAATACATAGGCTACATATCTTGGTGCAAAGTATGATGGCTAAATAATATTTATTAATTTATATTTGAAGAGAAAATTTTTTGCCTAGACCGAGACTCGAACCCAGGACCTTCGGCTTTCCGGGCCAAATGCTCTACCAACTGAGCTACCGAGGCGAGTTGCGATCTAGATGCAATTTTTCTTTTCAAATATAATTTATCCTTCAGTGAGAAGTGTTAATTTTATTATAAAAACATCAATAGAAGCCCTACTGGTTTTATAAAGTAGTGTTAAATTCCCAATTAATGTCTTCTTAACTAAGAGACCGCCATATGCAAAAATAGAAGCAACTGTTTCAAAGCATTTGGTGAGAGGGAATTACAACATATAAAGAGAAAAATTTGCATCTAGATCGCAACTCACCTCGGTAGCTCAGTTGGTAGAGCATTTGGCCCAGAAAGCCAAAGGTCCCGGGTTTGAGTCTCGGTCTAGGAGAAAATTTTTCTCTTCAAATATAATTTATCCTTCAGTGAGAAGTGTTAAATTAATAATAAAAACATCAATATTTATTAAATTAATATTAAGAAGCTAAAGCTATTACAATGATTGAAATAAGTAAATTAATGTACACAACTAAACTTTTGTAATCAATGGTAAATAGAACATTTTTTTCCTGAACTGGAAATCGAATGCCGAACCTTCAGATTTCCATGCTGACCACTGAGCTAATTCAGGCTACATTCCCATCCAAGCATACATCTTCCCTTTACCTAGCTCTGGCAACTGAGCTAATTCAGGCTACATTAGCTCAGTGGTCAGAGTATCAGCACGGAAAGCTGAACGTTTGGGGTTTGATTCTAGGTTCAGCCAATTTTTTTTTCTCTCTCTCTCTTTACCATCAATTACAATAGTTTAGTAGTGTAAACAATATTTATTTTTGAAAAGGTTATAACATACCTTTGACAAGAATTGCATTTGAAATTCTTGGTTTCCTTGAGCACTGGTGGACCAACTGGCTGCATGTTCTTTTTATCTAATTTAATTTGTGATTCACTCTTTTTCACATATAATGTCTTCAATGATTTCTGTTTTAATTTGGGACATAAAATATTCTTAGTCAAATCTTTTGAATCTTTAACAAACTTAGAATTCCTAGAAGAAAACTGATTTTCTGGCGAATTATTGCAATTGTTGTACAAGGAATCTGTCAAAGAATCTTCTACAGCCATATTTTCTGATTTAACTGGCACTATTACAGAATCTTGAAAATCTGATTTCCTTACATTCAATTCTGATATCTGCAATGTTTGCAAAAATTCCTTTCGCTCACTATTTTCTTGAGAGAGGAGCTGAAATAAAATAAAGTTTTTAAACACATAATTTTAAATTTTATATATGGATTTTCAAAAACATTTATGATATTAGCAATAAAAGTGAATGAGAAATATATACCTCATGTCATAATGTGAATATTCTCACTTGGATATTTTTCAGAAATCATCATTGTGATTGTCAACCCGACTCCAAATGAGACAATGGTGTCTGAAACATGTTGAACTGAAGAAAATTCATCTTGTGAAGTAGGGTGTTTGTTTCTGACTAAGGTTTAGGTAATTATTAACTCATAGTATCACTTCCTATTAATTATATAAATATGTAGATTAAACTGTCCCATGCTGTAGCCAAGCAGTTTAAGGCATGATAGCTTGGTACAGAGCTACGGGACATTCACTTGATTGAGTCTTCATGTGGGGAAGAAATTTTCTCATGGAATTTCAGCAAGTATGGGACCAGTACCCACCCAGCATCATGAGGAATTTGAGTACTAAACTAAGTAGTGGCTCCAGGATGAGAAATTCAGCTAAAACAGCTAGGAGGCCCAATATGCTGAGCACATGTCAACCTTATACTGGCTGGATGATTGTCCACCTCTGTGATGGACACATGTGGAGGTGAAGCCAGCAGCTGGCTGGTAAGCCTGTAGTGTCATTTATTGATTAAACTAAACATGATCACTCTAAAGTGAATATAAAAATTCTAAAATAAAGATATATATTTAAATTTTACATATATTTTATTTTCAGTTATGCACCATCTCAGCCTCGGATATGCTTACTCCAATAATTCTTCAATAAGCCATATATCCCTGTGATATAGGACCAATAAATTCTAAATTTTCCATACCCAAAAAATTCAATTAGTCTTGGCTAGTAAATGATCACACAAATCCCAGATCTAAATGCAAACATATTATTTCTATTCAAGTTATTTTGAGTCTGTAATATTGAGGTAAGATATTACAGACTCAAAATAACTTGATTAAAAGAACCTCAAAATATTATTTCTAGGCTATCAAAGTTTACAGATTCTCAAATAGAAATCTTACCTGTAACTGATTAGCAAAGTCAGTCACAATTGCCAAAAAATGGACTGCCAAAGGATCTAAAACACCCATTTTCACTTTGTAGTTAAATATTAGAGCTTCAAAGATGTCCAAAGATGCAGCCTGCAGAACAAGCAAAAAAGAGTTGAATATATTAAACTAAAATAAGCAGAAGAAATTAAGAGTATAAATTTGTCTAATGGCTAGTACATGATATCTTCATTCAATGGCCATAAGAAAACAAGAAAGTGGTTAACAAAACATAAAAATTGAGTAAAAAAAACATTTGAGTTCCGATTTCCAAATATTTGTAGCGATTGACTTCTTTGGAGGTGATCTGATAATATACTTAAATTATAGTTGAAGGATAAATACTCAACACAAGAGGCTAAATAATTTAGAATTAAAATTTGGAATTTTAAATTTGAAAATCAGAGTGCAATTTTCTCCAATTTTGGAGACAGAGTCAAAATATGATGATGTTCGGAATTAAAGGTTTAAGTAGGAATTTTATACACAAACTATGAACACATTGCAGTTTTATCTGACGGTACATCAATAAGGTCAGTTAGTAGAACATCACATTAGTCAAAATGAGGCATTGCAATGAACTAAAATTCTCTTGAGATTTGTGGAAGAACATTTTTGAGCCACTTTAGGGAATGCATAAAAATATATTTTTAGATTTTTGTTTTATTTGGACATTCCAATTTAGAACAGAACCAATGTAGAAGCCAAATTTTTAACATCAATATACTTATATTGAAAATATAAGCTTTACTAGCTAAAAAGGAAGTGTTAAAAGAAGAATAATAAATATCATTACAAATGATAACAAATCAGGACAAATTATATTTTAAGAGAAAATTTATACGCGACTGGGGACCAGGGTTCAAACCCCAGTCTATACTTACTTACTCACTGGCACTATCAAACCCGTAGGTTCATGGCCACGCGGACATAAGCTCTCCATACATCCCTATCCTGAGCTAATGCTTTCCAATCATTCCCTGTATAATCTACTTCCCTCCAATCATAGTTAATGTTGTTCTCCCACCTCACATGTTCTGCCTATTGCAGTCTACCAGACTTAACTGTTCTTATTATATCTGGCTTCCTATAAAGACCATGTAGTTCATTGTTATGTAGTCTTCTGCATTCACCTGTCTGTTCATCTCTCTTTGGTCCAAAAATGTTCCTAAGAACTTTATTCTCAGAAACTCGTAATCTCCTTTCCTCCCTTAAAGTAAGAGTCCATGTTTCGCAACCATATAATATAACTGGTAGAATAATAGTTTTATGTATTTTCAGTTTAACATTTTTTGAAAGGAGTTGGGATTCATCAAAAGTCTCTGCAATGCATAATAGCATGCATTTCCAGAATTGAGCCTATGTTTAATTTCTTTGTGCATCTCATTCCTATTTGTGATTATTGTTCGTAGGTATTTGAATTCAGTCACTTCCTCAAAATTTTCCTCATTTGTCATTAGCTGTCCATTTCCATTATATAATGAATTTCTACATGTGACCATTATTTAGTTTTATTGATATTTACTTCCAGTCCTAATTCCTTAGTATTACTCAATAGTGTGTGCATGTTGTCCTTTAGTATCTCCTCGCTATCGGCCAATAATACTACATCATCAGCATAAACTAACAGCTTATTAATAACCATTGAGTTGTGAGCCTTCCTCATTCTCTAAAGATTTAATGGCATGCTCTAGTACAAAATTAAATAGTTGAGGAGATAGTGCATCTCCTTGCTTCAACCCATTCTGGATTTCAAAAGTGTCCGAAAACTGTTTGCCTACAAGCATTCTACTCTTTGTACCATTTAGACACATTCGTGTAAGTCTAACTAACTTTTTAGGAATTCCAAACTCCAGCAGGATACTATATAACTTCTCCCTCTTAATTGAATCATAGGCTTTTTTGAAGTCTACATATAGTTGATGTACAGTACCAAACCCCAGTCTACGCATATAATTTTTCTCTTCAAATTTAATTTGAATTGTTGAACCATAAAGGTACATGTCAGATCGTGTTCACCCTATCAGTTTATTCACTAATTGTATTAGGCCTAAGTGGGTGTAAATCTGTAAATTGTTGGGGTGAAGATGGTGTCTGCAATTGTGTATTTCTTGGACATATAATTAGTATAAATGGAGAAGAGAATGGGGTTTGAGTAATCCCGCCTTTACAAAATGCCAGAAGTTATTAAGAGAAAGTGATTGCTGACAATTTGCGAGTTAAAAACTAAACCAATCAAAGCAATTATCCGAGAGAGGTAATTTCTTTACCTTAGCTACCACTTACTTTGAGTCTACTGTGTCAGAGACTTTGCTAAAGTCAAGAAGGACTATTGCAATTAAGTTCACTTTTGTCCATTGAATCTCCAATGACCTTCACACATCGAGAACCCAGTGTTTATGTGATATCCCATTCTAAAACTAGACAGAGATAATCTTTAATTTTCGTAATGGACAAACCACAGCCATTTTCCATCATCTGAGAAGGTTCCAGTCATATAGAGGTATCTTCATCCTCCATTCTAAATCACAGCAGTCTGGGCTTTGTAATTCCATCCAACATAAGCCCTATACCAGTAAAATGGACTAAAACATATAACATGGGGAGAAAAGCTACAGTGACAGCATTATAAATTCTTCATCATATAAAAGGAATCTCACAGACCTAAAAGAAATGGAAATGGAAAATAAAGTGTAAGAATAAAACTGAAATAAAGGATACCTAAGAAGAAAAAGAAATGAGTGATGATCATAAAAACACTGATAAATAATGTCAAAGTTAAGCTTGATATAGAGAATGAATCTGATGTTCCAATAGGTCACGAATATCCCAAGTCTGTAGATGCAGAATATATGTTTCTTTAAATGTTTTTGGAGACACTCAAAGTGAAATATAGGTCAAGTGTCTAATGTGTGGACTTTGGGCACACAATGATAACTGGATTTATCTTTTTTACAAATATAGTTAGAAAAGCAATCATATGCCCAGCATCTACCTATGCTTATATGAGACGAAAGTGGGTACTTCTAGAATGAAACAGATTCTAGAGACAAATGAAATTAATACTTTAAGAAGAATTGTGCATACAACTATAATAGTTAAGGTAAGAGGTAAAGAGATTATAAACCAGTTAAAATATCCAGCAATATATGATTGAGTGGATAGAAGAACAGAATGGAACCAACATGTATTTCGCATGACATCATATAGAATAGAATTGTACATGTTATAAGAGACAATCTACCTGCAGACAGGAAGAATTTGCCTGGAAGGCTGAAAAGGAGATGGAGGGACTGTTAATAACTACAAGGAACAGGCTATGAGCCTAATACAGTAAGAAGAAGAAGACAAATAGAATATTTTTTTTTTACTTTCTCATATAATTTATTACCAAAGTTCTTTGATTTCTTAGAAAATTTAAGACTGTTTTTAAGATTATTGCTGTGCCTTATTTATTCTCTTAGTCCATATTTGGGTACCTAACCCATATATATATAGCTACCTTTATATTTTTTATCATCATCAGCATCAAGGATTAGACCTGCTGGTCTGTTTCCGATCTCATGTTAGAATTGGTCTATCCATCTTTTACTGGGTCTTCCAACATTTCTTCGTACTAGTGATTTGTAATGAAGAATCTGTTTCGGAATTCTATTGTTATCCATTCTATTGATGTGGTCCGTCCATTCATCTCTGTATTGCGTAATTCTATGTAATAGTTTGAATATATTCAGTTCTCTTCGTATATCCTCACTTCGCTCTTTGATCCATTATTGTATAGCCAGCCACACTCCTCAAAAACCTCATTTCTGACATTTCTATTCTTCGTTCCTGGTTTTTGGTTAAGACCCAGTATTCTGATCCATACAGTAGCGTTGGAACCACCATTGTTTTATAAAATTTTAAAAGTGTCTCCTTTCTAGTTCCTTTCAGACTTCGTTTTATGGTGCCACACATAAAATTATTATTTTTTAATGTCTTCACTTTTTCTATATGATACATTGTATCCCAGGTAATTAAAATTGCTCACTTGTTCTATTATTTTATTCTCTAATTGGATTTTTACTCTTAGTGGCTCATACCCTCGAAAAGCTAAAACTTTTGTTTTTAGAGTAGATATTTTCAAGTTGTATGTTTCACATATTTTACTTAATTTGTAAATTGCCAGTTGTAAGCCATCTTCTGTCTCAGATATCACAACCTGATCGTCTGCAATCTTTTTCTAGTATCGGTTCTTTGTTGGTAATCTGCTCTCCTGGCGTTCCATACACCTACTTCCATAAAACTCGCTATACCTAAATCTTTATATACTATTCCTTGCTTTGGTTGTTAAACGGTTGGAATCTGGCCAGCATTTTCTACCATGAGACTTGAACGTATTAAAATTGATTGTCCCCTGAAGACGTTACTGGCATCTCACAGGGTAAGATATCTGATAGGGCTGCCATCTACGACTCGATATCAAACCGTCTGCTGTATTAACCCCAACAGAAGGAGGTACCGCTTCCACTCAGCTGGCCATTGAGGATTTTCTCCTTGTTACCCCAGAGATGGTTTTTTTTATTATTATAGATATTTTATACTGTTAATTAGTAATAAAACATAAGACTCTACTAAGTCATGCAAAAATATATGGCTTATTACTAATGAATATATTTAACTTGTACTATAATCAGTTAATTTTTTTTATCCCCAAAATAAAATAATATTCTGTATTTGGTCACTTTTCTCTACTGTTGGTAAAGTCCTCTGCCAATTTGTTGTTGAAATAATAATTTGTCTTTCATATTTTTCTCCACAATATTGCCGGAGTTCTTCTGATATATTATCTGATAACTTCAAATTCACTCCTCAGTGCTGGTAGTCCTTTTCATCTCCTAAAACATATTCACATGTGACTGACTGACATTAACAGTACACTTTTTCGAGTAAAATGCTTGCGTAAATAGTACAAATTGTTGAAATGAGGGATGTTCTCTATACAATCTGATAGAAGAAAGTGAGTGATTAAGATTATACATAAACATGTAATGTATGAAGAAAAATAGTACTATTTATTAACTACCAAAGTGTGTATGACTGACTGACATAAATGTCAACTTAACATGCTGCTTAAGATGGTAATCTACATCATTCTCTGAAATGTCATTCCTAATTCAGTTTTCTAAAATACATTATGGAGATGAAGTTTCAAGTTTCATGAAAAAAAAGACCCCTAAATCATAATTAATACTAGAGTTATGACTAGAGTCTGGATGTTAGGTACTTAAAAATTTCAAAATAGACAGACAAAAAGGCACTAAAAATCATTAATATAGGCATTAAAAAATTCAAAGTAGGCTCTTATAAACATGGACTACAACATAAATTTTTACAGCCTTACATTAAGAATATAAACATATGATAAAAACTTACTGTACCACTGAAAACATTTATATTATACTTTATTTAATAAAAATTACATACCACTGATGTACATTGTAGAGTTGTTCCATTAGAGCACTTGTTCACTGTCAACACAATAAGTACCTAGTATAATGCAGCAGTTAACCATGTACCCCTCTAGTTAAAACAGGTTGTGGAAGTAATGCTAGTTCTGGTGCAACTTCTTTGAACAACTGAACCTGGATGGAGATTTGATAAATGCCTTTTTACTGTTGGAAATCAAGGCATCTACATCTGGGAACAGACCACGAATTTCCAGATTCTAAGCAATGCATGTTACGTGAAACATGTTGGGGAACAGGACTTTGAAGACCTTGCCAGCTTTCTTCATGTAGGCCACAGCATCAGACGTAAACAGAAGAACGTCGTCATATTTTATTCCATCAGGCCACAGTATATTCAATGCTGAGGTAAACGCTTGCGCAATAGTTGAACTGTTAGTTTTATCTAATTGTTAGAATAGATTTAGAATAGATTTATTTAGCCTGGTGGAGTTAAGGCCATGTGGCCTTCTCTTCCACTCACCAGAACAAACATATGTTACATATGAATACAAAAAAATTGTTCACAAGCCAATAAATATATTTGAGAGGATTGATCATAGCCCATAGTGCCAACTACAACATTAGCAATAAATCGACCACAGGGATCTGTACTCTCGTCAACTGAAATCCATATTTCCTTCCCATTGACCCCTTCTCTAATTCTACTAATGGCATCATTGTAACAAACATCAACATATGATTTACGTAACATGCTTTCATTTGGGATTTCTTCTTTTGTGTACTTATGTAAGAAATTCTTTCAAGTCGTATTTTCTAGTTTTTGTAAAGGGATACCAGCTGAAATAAATGCTTTGCAGAGATCCACTGAAAACTGTGACTGACGTTTATTGATAGCATACGAAGATATCAGAGATGATTTTGGAATTTGTTTTGCCTTTTTACAAAGAGCAGACTTATGTTTTGCAGTATGTATGTGCTGCGTAACATGACACTTCTTCGCGCAATTCACAGAAATTTCACATACTTTACAGTACAATTATACACCGTCACTTGTGAATATTTCTGCACCACCAAATCCTTTCACGAAATTCGCCAGTTTGTCTTTCACTGTTGTCCGTTCTTTAGGTATAGTAAAATAACTGTTTTAAAGGTAAAAAGAATAAGCCACATACACTTGTCACACACTTTATCTTCAAAGCACTTGTCTATGAATGAGGACTTCAGACTGAATTCAACATCAAAAATAATATTGCCACTCACTTAAACATTTCAGCACCAGTTGGGAGACAGAGAAAAAAAGCTTGAGCCTACCCTCTTTGTTACTCAGCAATGTTTGTATTGAAAATAAGCAAAGCTGTACTTTAGAATAATACAATGGGACATAGCTTAGGGCTATTTTGCTTAACGGGAGTGCATGAGGTGGAAAAATAAAATAGCCGATACTTGTTATTTTGCCTAACGGGAGTGCATTGAGAGGGAAACCATCTACCTGCTAGGTTATTGTCTTATTGCCACTCTTATCCTAAAATATTCTAAGAGAGAATTTATAAAAAAAGAACACTTGAAAATTTCTATGCAATGATATGTGCCATGATTGTTTATCAATTTAATTGAAATACTAAGTTAATTTCGAGAAAAATGGCAAATAGGCATTATAAGTTGAAATAGGCATTTATAGGCAAAATTAACTTCATGGAAAACAACTCTAGGATCATCGGTATGAACTTATATGAAGTCACTTTTACAATACCTATAATAAATAACTGGGGGCACGTCGTAGCGTAGTGGTTAAGGCACTGCACTACAAGCCGGAAGGTCGAGGGTTCAAGTCCCGGTGGGGTCAGGATTTTTAAACTGACCCAAACCTTCTGGCGGCACTATGGCCCTGGGGTCGACTCAGCCTCTAACGGAAATGAGTACCAGACGCTTGTTCTGGGGGTAAAGGCGGCCGTCACGCAGGGCTGACAATCCGGCTGACATCAAATGCCGATTGTCAAGAAAAAGTGGGAGCCTTAACCTCCCACTACCCCAAGGGCCTCCTGAGACCTGTAGTGGGAATACTTTACTTTACTTTTTATAATAAATAACTATAGGCATTTTCCCTAACATCCGGTCTCTAGTTATGACCTTAATACATGATGTGTGACTGACTGACTTCATTCTGTGACTGACTGACATATCTGATTTTATTTAGAATTTCATATAATGGAGCTGCAAATATGATACCAATATTACAAAATAATGTTCTATGTAAAATTGAAAATTTGATATGCTGTAACTAATATAACTCACTGACTCTAATGAACTCATAGGTTCATGGCCGCACAGGCATATGCTCTCCATACATCCCTAACCTGAACATGTTTTCCAATTACCCCCTGTATAATCTACTTCCATCAAATCATGGTTAATGTTATTCTCCCACCTCATTCTTGGTCTAGCAACTGGGCGTTTTCCTCCTGGTTTTCCTACAAGAAGCTTCCACACAAGCAGTTTTTTGACACCTTTGAAATCCAGAATGGGTTGAAGCAAGGAGATGCACTATGTCCTCTATTATTTAATTTTGTACTAGAGTATGCCATCAAATCTTTAGAGGGTGAGGAAGGCCTACAACTCAATGGTATTAATAAGCTGTTAGTTTATGCTGATGATGTAGTACTATTAGCCGATAATGAGGAGATACTAAAGGACAACACGCACACACTATTGAGTAACACTAAGGAATTAGGACTGGAAGTAAATATCAATAAAACTAAATATATGGTCACACGTAGAAATACAGCTAATGACAAACGAGGGAAATTTTGAGAAAGTGGATGAATTCAAATACCTGGGAACAATAATCACAAATAGGAATGAGATGCACAAAGAAATTAAACATAGGCTCAATTCTGGAAATGTGTGCTATTATGCATTGCAGAGACTCTTGATGTCCCAACTCCTCTCAAAAAACGTTAAACTGAAAATATATAAAACTATTATTCTACCAGTTATATTATATGGGTGCGAAACATTGACTCTTACTTCAAGGGAGGAAAGGAGATTACAAGTATTTGAGAATAAAGTACTTAGGAAAATTTTTGGACCAAAGAGAGATGAACAGACAGGTGAATGGAGAAAACTTCATAACATTGAACTACATGGTCTTTATAGGAAGCCAGATATAATAAGAACAGTTAAGTCTCGTAGACTGCGTTGGGCAGGACATATTGCACGTATGGGGAATAAAAGACTTGCATGGAAGCTTCTTGTAGGAAAGCCAGAGGGAAGACGCTCAGTTGGTGGACTAAGAATGAGGTGGGAGAGTAACATTAACAATGATTTGATGAAAGTAGATTATACAGGGAATGATTGGAAAGCATTGGCTTGGGATAGGGATGTATGGAGGGCTTATATCCGCGCGGCCATGAACCTATGGGTTCGATAGTGCCAGTGAGTAAGTAAGTAAGTAATTTATTTATATTGGTTACCATGCACCATTTTAAAATTAAAAAATAATGAAAATATTAAATTTTCTACAACAAAGGGCCTTCTCTAGGATTAAATATGCCTAATATAATTTTACATATTATATTTTCTGCCTTGAAACTATAAATATTAATGTCCCCTGAAGACGATGGGGCTGCCATCTACGACTCAATATCAAACCGTCTGCTCTATTAACCCCATCAGAAGGGGTACCTCTTCCGCACTGCTGACCGTTGAGGATTTTCTCCTTGTTACCCTGGAGGTGGGTCTTCACATTTGTCCCCTGAAGAATAGGTGCCTCTTCCGCATAATTGTGCTAATCGTTGAGGTTTTCACCCATATCCCTGGGCAGGGGCACTCGTTATACCCCGAGAGACTGGGTCCTTGACAGAACTTTGTCACTAGTAATTAGTGTTCATCCCCGCAACGAGACACTAGGACGAAGAAATATTGGAAGACCCAGTAAAAGGTGGATAGACCAATTCTAACATGAGATCAGAACAGACCAGCAGATATAATCCTTGATGCTGTTGATGATGATGATAATTTTATTATATTCATAGTAACTGATTACATTTTACCTGATACAATATTTATAACATTTCTGATGCTGTTTCTAGATTGAACCACTGAATTTAGAAAAAAAAAAAATATATATATATATATATATTATATTGCAGATTTTCGCGGATATAAGTATGAATAAGAAAGTTTTCTTGGGTTTTCCACGTCTTGGATTCAAGTTCGGCCCCTGGCCACTGACTCCGATGTTTCGGCATGATCCCACATGTCATTATCAAGGAATGATAAGTTCGAGTCACAGGTTAAGGTCTTATATGATTAAAACAGCGAAAACTCTATTTGTTTAATCATATAAGACCTTAACCTGTGACTCGAACTTATCATTCCTTGATAATGGCATGTGGGATCATGCCGAAACGTCGGAGTCAGTGGCCAGGGGCCGAACTTGAATCCAAGATGCGGAAAACCCAAGAAAACTTTCTTATTCATATATATATATATATATATATATATATATATATATATATTGTATGGAATTTACAATGTGTTCCTGAACATTAAAATTAACTTTCCTATTTCCTAACTTTAAAGTCGCAAAATAATGAAAAAGTACAGTATGCACATTCTTATTAAGATTGTTATTTATCAGTGGGAAAAGCTATTCTTAAGCTATTCTTATTCTTTCAAAATAACTGATTACAAATTACAATGCTGACATGAATTCTATTTTTAAACTGAACAATTGAAACAAAACTCTTACAATGCTCAAGACCTTATTTTATGACTGACGTTTCTGCTACCAGCTGACATGCAGATTACAGTATTGTCATACGTACTCTGCCAGTTTCCAATGGTGCTACACCCAAATAATTTTATTTTTCACTACCGATGATACTTGATCACATATATGCCACACCAATGATATTTTTGATACAAGTAACTTCATGCGATTTAAACCTGTTGTTACAATCAACATGCAAGTCTCTGTTTCACACAGTGCACTGCAAGCACAACAAAGGAATTGCATCAACACAGGATTGTGAATCCCCAAAATAATACGACACACAAGTATTATGAAAGATTAACACTAATGCAAGCCCCTTTAAGTGCACGATCATCCTCATGTGTCAATAATTTTCTAAGATCCCGCACACTTTTTTTTAATAGCTCTACAGAACAATGCTCTAGTGACTCACTCTATATCACACACATAAAAAAATCACTTATTGAGGAATGATTTAAATGTCACTAATAAAAATACTGTTTTCTTTCAGAGATGAAACTTGTGAATTGTTCGCAATGATTGTTCATTTGACATATTTGTGCATAATCTATAACATACAACTCCAACACTTTTACATGATGAACTCCATGAGTTCCAGGGATAGCTAAAAGATGCTCACATAATTTTCCTATAAATTTCTTTCCTTCTTCTATCATATTTTGTGACTCTTCCTGAACAGTTATTTACTTGGTTTTCCAGCACAAAATATTATAGAATTCTGCAGCATTTTGTATCTTCTTTCCCAATTTTGCAGACATCCAAGTCATCCTTTATAATTGGCTGCCAATCACATCTACAATCCCCTTTCCATCCTATGTTGAATCCAAATATGCAAGTAAGCAGTGTCACACTGCTCAATGTATAGGCCTACTGTTTAAAAGTACCTGCTGCTCCACCTGAAAATAATTTTATCTCCTCAAACACTTCTTGTAAGCAAACATCTACAAGCATACTTGCCATGTGTTACATAATCTGACACCTAGAGCAATGGATTTATTTTGAACTTCTCTGTCACCTTCCATCTAAACCAGGCAACAACAGTTAATACTGAGATCTGTTTATTGCTCCAATGAGCTGCCTGCAACTGATTTTGCTCTTTGTAGGTATAATTTTCTGAGAAGTCAACATTTATAGCTGCTTCATTTATTGTATATTTTTCCGAGTATGCTTCTGCCTGCCTGCCTTTTAACTCAAATTGACACAGAAGAAGGGTCAGTAATTATTTTATGGAACAGCTAGTAACCGTCTTACCAGGTTTCCTAAACCATGTTTATGTTAATTCTCAGTGGAGTATAGCAACCTACTGAATCCACCATGCATATTAGTATATAAATGAGAGAACAAGAAGTCAGTCAGTGACGGGACACTAGTGGGGAAAATAAGGATTTTACAAGAAAATATCATTTTAATACTTTTTCGCTAGTTATGCACTGGTAATGCAGAATCCAAGAGAACATTTTAATCCATTAATTATTGTGTTGTATACAATAATTTTATACATTTTCTGTGACTGACTGACCATAGCTTACAGTTAACAATGATTGGGCACATTTACAATATTTAGAACATTAGAATACAATTGATATTGTTGCATTTATGACTAAGATGGACCAAAGTATGGTTTAACAAGAGTTTGTGAAATAAAACAAATTAATAAGAACAAATCTTTAATTAACATATTCGTAAAATTTTGCATGTTTTACAAGTTTGGAATGTGACAAGTTCTATTACTAATTTAAGAATAAAATAATGTGTATTTAAAATATTTTCATGTAGAATCAGAAAATTTGATCTTTATATTGTCACATATGACCAGAGAGGGGGTTACTCCTCAAGTAGTTTTAGCATAAATAATCATACACAGATGTTGATTAAAATTTTTGAAATCACTATTTACTTCTACAATTATCAGCGGTAAATTAATCACAATTTTCACTCACAATTTATCTTGATTCAAAGTTTATCTCATTCACAATTATTTTACAGTCACATATGAGTTCACTCACTACAATTTCTCTTACACTTCACCTTCACTTCTTGTTGTCAAAAACAAGACTAACCCATTTCAGTCTCTAGCAACAGATTGTATGATTATATAAGAAGGGAGACAGAAATTTCTTGATGTCTAATGGAGACCTCTGGTCATTGATCTTTCCCAAAATAGAAGGTAGAGACATCTGGAATGACAGCTCAGACATTTTGGTGGTTCGTGCAGGTCTTTCGACTTGCGGTCAGTGACTCGCAAATCTATTTTGATCAATGTGAAACCACCATTCTTACCTTGCCGCAAAATTTAAACATCATTATTACTATGTGCCACAATATATATTTGTGTCAATAAAAATATTCTCCACCAATTTCAAAATTTTCACCTTGGTACGATATTTTCATGGACTCATTCTATCATTCATCATCATCTCAGGGATTAAGCCTGTTGGCTCATTCCGGTTTCATAAAAGCTAGAATTGTTAAAATTGTTCAGACCATCTTCTGTGTGGGCGTCCAACATTTCTCCCTCCGTGCAGTTTATAATTTAGCAATATTTTGGAAATCTTCCTTCTGGCATTCTATCAATATGTTCTTTCCAGTCGTTCCTATATTTAATTATTCGGTCTGTAAGTTTGAAAATACTTAGTTCCTTTCTTATATCTTCATTTCTTTTCTTATCCAGCAGAGTATATCCTGCTATATTTCTTAAAAATCTCATCTCAGCTGCATTCAATCTTCGTTCTTGTATTTTAGTGATCGTCCATATATCCTGATCCATACATCAATACAGGAACAGCCATTACTTTATAAAATTTTATTTTTGTTTCTTTTCTTGTGTTTTTAAGGGTTCTTTCAATAGTGCCACACATTAGATTAAATTTATTTATTTTGTCATTAATATCTTCAATTTTAACACATGATAAATTGAAACCTAGATATTTAAAACTGTTCTCTTGCTCTAAAATTTTATTATCAATTACTATTTTTGCTCTTGAGGTATCATGTCATTTAAATGCTAAAATTTTAGTTTTATTCTTTGAAATTGTTAATTGTAATTGGCACTTATTTTTTCCAAATTAAAAATAGCTCTTTGTAGATCATCTTCTGAACTGGAAATCACTACTTGATCATCGGCAAATAATATTGTATCCAGCAGTTTATTATTTATTTTAAAATGTTTATTTAAATTAATCTGTCACTTTAACATAACTTCGTCTATATATAAATGAAAAAGAGAAGGTGATAAAGCATATCCTTGTCTGACACCATGTTTCATTATTACCATTTTATGTTGTTTAGATTTAAAACCCATGTCTATTACAATTTTATTATTTACATATAAACTTTGTATAGCCATAATCAAATGTTGTGGAATACCTTTATTTCTCAATATATCCCATAATGTACTTCTATTTACCATATCAAAAGCTTCTTCATAATCTATAAATCCTATATATGTTGGGATGTTAAATTCTACATGTTTTTCAAATAATTGAGTCATTGTGAATATACAGTTGGAACAGGATCTTCCTTTCCTGAATCAATTTTGAACAACCAATATAATATTTTCTATAATTATGTTTAAGCGTTTTAAAATATTGGCATAAATTTTATAGCATGTATTCAATATACTCATTCCTCTATAATCATTCTATATCTTCTCTAATTTCTTCATCATTAAGAACTTAATATCATTCTTGATATTCCTTCCATCTTTTGCTAACTTACCAGTAATCATTGTCGAATAATAATTTCTCATTTATAATATCAGATTTTGTGTTTGTTTTAAAAATATTGTTCTAATGTTCGTCTAGGCTTTAACTGTTCTTCCAGCTTTTAAATCATGATCTACTCCATCACACATTTCCTGCAACTTTTCTTCTGCTTCTTACATCTCTCTATTATCATGTTTTTGTTTCTTTATAATTATCATAACTTTCCTTTATTTGTTATATTAAATGTGATATCTATTCTGTCATAAATTATTTTCTTACTTATAATTACTTCCTTCCCAACACTTCACCTACTTGCAATAGTAACTGTATCTTTAATTTTGTTTCACATGTTCTTATGGTTATTGTTAAAGGAGATCTCATTAGTTTTTATTAAAAATTCCTGATTGACCTTTGGATCTTTTAATTTTTCTAAGTTCCATCAAACAATATATTTAGTCTGAACTTTGCAGGAAAAATCACTATGAGGTGTTTGTAACAAACACAGAAAAACGGGGAAAAAATCCACTTATTGGGCCCAGAGTGTCAAACTGGTTTTTGCCTTGAAGACCGAAGATTTATCACACCAAACTAATTTCTAGTCAGATTTTTTTTCTTCTGAAGATCCTTCACTTTGTGCAAATATTTAATTGTGTTGTTAGGTAGTAGTGACAGTTCTCCAAACTCTTCAAAGAATTCAAAGTGCAATTCACATTTTATTTATGCGAGAAACCTATAATTATATATATATGGTATATCATCAATAAGTCTACACCTGCAGAGACATTATGTGAGAACCATAAAAAATTAAATTAATTAAATATTATATTAAGGGTACATTATAAATGAATTGCAAAATAATTAAAATTATGCTAGGTAGTATATTATTTTTAGTCTGATCATCTTACCTCAATATTAATGTTGATTTGTTCTTGATAATGTTTCAAAACAATTCTGTTTTATTGTCAGCTTGTCCAGACTGGTTTGATTTATGTTGCATTATGTTGCACAACCTGGATGTTGATGTCAGCTCCATTCTGTGGTTGGCCAAAGAACCTCCAAACAAGGTCACGCTCCGTCGGTATTTCAAAATTCATAACTCTGTTTTTATTCTTCTGAATATAATTTTTTTCCCAAATAGTCAGCTCTTTTGTATTTTCTAACTGTTTTAATAATTTAGTGTCTGAATTTATATTATGTTTTTCAGACCAAACATGAGCAGCAACTGCAGATTTTTCTATTTCCCCATTTTTAATATTTCTTATGTGTTCTTTGGTTCTAATTTTTAGGTTTCTTTTGTTTATCCTATATATATCTTTTCACAACCCATGCATTCAATTTGATATATTCCTGACTTTTTATTTTTATCAGCTTTTTTATTTTTATTGGTTTTTATTAGTTTATTTAAACTTAATATAAAATTATAGAATATTCACCTGAAAGGTCCGTCTCCTCAACTTATTATCATTTAACTGTAGCGCTTTCGGGACTTGTCCCATCATCGGCAGGATTCAAAACTGGTGTTTCACTGAAGATCTGGTAGAGGGGGTTGCATGTATTGGGTTCGTTTTCGTTTATCAGGCTGTCGTTGTGAGCTGCTTTCATGATTTTCCATCTCTTCGAGTACGTTTATCTTCGCTGGATTATTTTCTCTGTGCATTACTGTTAGGGTGTTTTTCAATATTTAACATGCGATGTCCCTTCATGGATAACGTGTTTTGCATAGCTTGATTTACCTTCTGCGTGAATGAAGTCTCGAAAATGTTCTTTGAATCTGATGTTAAAACTCCTGTTTGTCCTTCCTATATAAAATTTGTTGCAGTCCTTACATGTCAGTTTATAAAACTCCTTTGCTGTTGAAAATGTTATTTTCTTCAATGTTATTGTTTATTATGTTGTTTAATTTGTGTTATTGGTTCTGTATGCTATTTTTACGTTTTTTATCGGCTTTCTTTAGTGCATTGGCTAATTTTGTCATTTCTTTTCCTGTGTATGTAAGTGTTATCCATGTTTTCTTGTTGTTGTCAAATTCTTTTTCTAGTTTAGTTATGTTGGTTATGTTGTTCTTCCTTTTTTGTTTTTTTACGAGCTTATCTATGAATTCTTCATTATAGCCATTGGTTTTTGCCATATACTTAATGTAGTTGAGTTCTTGGATATAATTGTCTTTGCTTAATGGGAGTTTCAACATTCTACTGACTTGCAATGGATACCTGCACATTGTGGAATTGCTGGAAATGACACTGCTGATTTTCTTGCCAAAAAAGGCTCCAATTTAATTCAGAATACTACTAAAAGCTTACCTTTCACATCCATAAAAAGAATAGTTAAAAACAAATATAAAATCAAACAAAACCAAGACCTATGTAATAAAGCCAAAGACAAAAAATGGAATATTTTAGTAAAGAAGCCAGATATTATTCCAGAATTTCCACGTAAAACTACAGTAGCAACATTTAGACTGCTTTACAGAACATGACTATTTAGCCAAACATTTATATATAAATAGGAATCTACACGAATCCAAATTGTCCTCTATGCAATAAAGACGAAGAAATGAATGAAGAACACCTACAAACCTGTGAAGTGTTACCTGTTGGATCCACAATAGAGAAATATTGGAGAGCAAGAACGTTAATGGCTTCGGTGCCAAGGCCCAGCATTTGAAAACAACAACAACAACATTCTACTGACTAAGCTATTAATTTTCTGTTGAAAAGGGTGTGTAGAATTTTTGTTTATGGCCAGAGCATTGTTTGTGGGTTTCCGGTAGATACCGATTTCTAGTTTATTGTTGTGTAGATTTTTGGTTATAGACAAATCTAAGTAGTTTATGCTGTTGTTAACTTCTATTTCTTCGGTGAAAGTGATTTTTTCGTGCATGTTGTTTAAGTTTTGTAGTATTTCTTTTTCTTTTCTGTTTTCATTTTCATATATTACTAGTACATCATCGACATATCGTGTTATTAGTTTTATGTTGAATTTGTGTATTAGTTCCTCAAAATGTTTATTTTCCAGTTCTTGTAGGAAGATTTCTGCCATTATTCCAGATGTAGGACTCCCCATCGGGATCCCGTCTTCTTGAATAAATAGTTCATTGTTAAAAACAAGAAATAAGAGTTAACAACAGCATAAACTACTTAGATTTGTCTATAACCAAAAATCTACACAACAATAAACTAGAAATCGGTATCTACCGGAAACCCACAAACAATGCTCTGGCCATAAACAAAAATTCTACACACCCTTTTCAACAGAAAATTAGTACATTTAATAGCTTAGTCAGTAGAATGTTGAAACTCCCATTAAGCAAAGACAATTATATCCAAGAACTCAACTACATTAAGTATATGGCAAAAACCAATGGCTATAATGAAGAATTCATAGATAAGCTCGTAAAAAAACAAAAAAGGAAGAACAACATAACCAACATAACTAAACTAGAAAAAGAATCTGACAACAACAAGAAAACATGGATAACACTTACATACACAGGAAAAGAAACGACAAAATTAGCCAATGCACTAAAGAAAGCCGATAAAAACGTAAAAATAGCATACAGAACCAATAACAAATTAAACAACATAATAAACAATAACATTGAAGAAAATAACATTTTCAACAGCAAAGGAGTTTATAAACTGACATGTAAGGACTGCAACAAATTTTATATAGGAAGGACAACAGGAGTTTTAACATCAGATTCAAAGAACATTTTCGAGACTTCATTCACGCAGAAGGTAAATCAAGCTATGCAAAACACGTTATCCATGAAGGACATCGCATGTTAAATATTGAAAACACCCTAACAGTAATGCACAGAGAAAATAATCCAGCGAAGATAAACGTACTCGAAGAGATGGAAATCATGAAAGCAGCTCACAACGACAGCCTGATAAACGAAAACGAACCCAATACATGCAACCCCCTCTACCAGATCTTCAGTGAAACACCAGTTTTGAATCCTGCCGATGATGGGACAAGTCCCGAAAGCGCTACAGTTAAATGATAATTAAGTTGAGGAGACGGACCTTTCAGGTGAATATTCTATAATTTTATATTAATTTTGAATAAACCTCAACGGAACACATCATGAATCTTATAAAAGTTTATTTAAACTGTAGTTATTTTTCGGTGCTAATTTAATATTAAACTTCTCAAATATCTTTTGGAATTTATTGTGTACCCAAGGGTGATATGTGAATTTCCTATATTTTTTCATAGGTGGTTCTTCTTTTTCAAGAGTACTTCTGTTTATCATTTTTTGTTTTTTATACTTTTCTATCCTTTTATGTACCATTTTTTCATCAAACCCATTTTCTCTTGCTACTTTGATATTATAATTATTATAATTATAATTTTGAAAGTCTGCAGATTGAAAATTCATTGGAATTAGTTAAGAAATTAGAAAAAGTGGAAATCGAACCTACAGATAGATTATTTTCCTTTGATGTCATTTCATTATTCACAAATGTATCAAAACAAAAAACTTTGAAGATACTGAACAACTGGTTAAGTAAAAACAACATAGACAGAGAGATTAAAGAAGATTATTTGAAATTAACTCAGTTATGCATTGACCAAATGTTTTTTACATTCAATGGGAGTTTCTATAGACAAATATCAGGGCTCTAAATGGGAAACCCATTATCACCTTTCCTGGCAAATTTATTTATGAGCGATTTTGAATGTAAAATCACTAAAGCACATCCCACAATGTTTAAATTTTGGAGCAGATATGTAGATGATATAATTTGTATTGTAAAAGAAAAACATGTAGAAGATTCCCTAAAACTGTTAAATTTACAGAGTACAAACATCAATTTACTAAAGAAATAGAAGAAAATAAACAAATACCTTTTTTGGATCTTAAATTGATCAGAAATGAAGAAAAAAGAAAAATTGAATTTGGGATTCATAGGAAAGAAACTCATACGGAAAATTTTATATAATCAACAGGGTTCAATCCAACTGGACATAAATTAGCAGCCTTTAATAGTTTAACTCATAGATTGGTAAACTTACCCTTAAACAAAGAAGATTTCAAATATGAGAAAAAACACATAATCAAAGTAGCAAGAGAAAATGGGTTTGATGAAAAAATGGTACATAAAAGGATAGAAAAGTATAAAAAACAAAAAACGATAAACAGAAGTACTCTTGAAAAAGAAGAACCACCTATGAAAAAATATAGGAAATTCACATATCACCCTTGGGTACACAATAAATTCCAAAAGATATTTGAGAAGTTAAATATTAAATTAGCACTGAAAAATAACTACAGTTTAAATAAACTAATAAAAACCAACAAAAATAAAAAAACTGATAAAAATAAAAAGTCAGGAATATATCAAATTAAATGCATGGGTTGTGAAAAGATATATATAGGATAAACAAAAAGAAACCTAAAAATTAGAACCAAAGAACACATAAGAAATATTAAAAATGGGGAAATAGATAAATCTGCAGTTGCTGCTCATGTTTGGTCTGAAAAACATAATATAAATTCAGACACTAAATTATTAAAACAGTTAGAAAATACAAAAGAGCTGACTATTTGGGAAAAAAATTATATTCAGAAGAATAAAAACAGAGTTAAATCAAACCAGTCTGGACAAACTGATGATAAAACAGAATTGTTTTGAAACATGTTCAAGAACAAATCAACATTAATATTGAGGTAAGATGATCAGACTAAAAATAATATAATTAAAATAACCTCAAAATATCACTTCCTAAAATTAAATATATTCTAGGTATTTCCATTTAAATACATTATTTATATACTCGCAATAAATGGCTGGATTTAAAATCTCGTGAAAAATCCTCCTTCAACAGGATATGACCAGCCATTTAACTCTATCTGCTTTGAGTGGTTAATCGAATAATATGCTTTTACAGAAGTTAATGTATAGTTAATATTCCCATTTCTTTTCCAAAATCTGTCTTATTCTAAAAATCTGATTTGCTGTAGACCTATCTCTTCTAAATCCACATTGATGATCTATTATATCATCAATATAGGGAGTAAGTCTGCTTACTAATTTATTTGTTATAATTTTGTATGAAGTTGAAAGTAATGAGATGCCCCCTGTAGTTGTTGCAATCAGTTTTATCTTCTTTCTTATAGATTGGTATGATAAATCTTTCCATTCATTTGGAAGAGCCTCTTTTTCCAAAATCATACCAACCACCCAAAATATCTAGTCCATCAATTTTTCTCCCTCTGATTTTATCAGTTCGGCTGGGATCCATCTGAACCTGATGCTTTATACATTTTCAATTTTTCTATCACCATTTCAACCTCTAGTGAACTTGGTTCTGTGTCTAACATTTCTGCTGTCTGTAAATCATCATCAGTATTATCCTGTTCTGCCTGTACACCCTTTGACAAAAAAATTAGTCATTTCTTGAATGCACATTTCTTCTAAGTCATACTCAGCACAACGCTGGGTTCAAACTAGGAAACTAGTCATAATTGTCTGCTGTGTTATGTGGCATGAACTGAAGACTCTCCTACGTGTCCTGATAGCTCAGCGGTAAAGCATGCGGTCACTATTTCTATTAATGAAGATTGCAGGTTCGCATCTTCAATTACACAGTTTTTTTTCGTGATATTTGTATTAAAACATTTTATGAATTACATACATTTTATTTCGACATTTGAATTAATCTATACTTTTTAAGTTCATAATTGTTTTTTATACCATTGAGGTTAAAACAATGTTAAATTATATATTTTTTTACCTTGTATACTACCGTCTTCCTCAACTATTTAAAATTTTCGTTGATTTCACTCTAGGCCTTTTGATGCATGCTTCATCTACCGGAGTTGTTGTAGTAGTATTGAATTAACTGTATGTCTAATAGAGGGTTTTGCTCATTAGGCATATTTTCGTCGAGAATGTTTGTATTCTTGGCCTTTTTGATAATTTTGATTTTTTTCTAAAATGTTAATTTTATGTGTGTTATTTTCTCTGTGTATAATTGACATTGTATTATCGATATTGTTGAAACTGTGGCCGCTTTCTGAAATGTGTTTAGCGAAATTTGATTTTATTATTAAAGGAGAAGGCAAATCAAATTTCGCTGTTCACCAGATGAGTCCAATCGAAAATGTGTGAGCTAAGATAAAAATAGAGATGAACTCTAATTGGCCTGCAGATGCACGAAAGACGAAAGATGGCTTATGGGCACAAATTCAAGACGCCTGGGATGCTCTAGCCGATCGCCCACGTGCCTGTAGAAATTTGATTGTATCAATGCCCCGCAGATTGAGGGCGGTATATAGATGCTGAAAATTCATACACCCGATATTGATTTTGTTTTTGTTAATGTTTTCATTTTAGAGTATATTATTTTCTTTCCTCATTTACTTATTAGAAGAAGGTTTTAATTTATGTTTTTGTGTGTGCATTAAAGCCATAAAACTCAAATATAAAATTAAATATGAAACTACATTACAGGCAAAATGCAATTCTAACATTCCGTTAAAAAAAAAGGTAGAACGGGAATCGAACCCGTGAGGTTACGAATGCAGACAATGTCTATTAAACCTCTCGACCACGGAAACACACTAAGCCAAACTCTCTCTTTAATGTTGCTTGATTGTGCACTGCATTAACTAGCAAACAACCCAGTACAATTATTGAAAACGTATTGATGTGAATACGACTTTTGCGAGCGCTCACGAAGTTCCCGATCGATTGATAGTATCAGCGGATGACTCATTTTTTGTCTAAGGGTGTACATTTAATAGCTGATTAAAATTACTTTTCCATGTATTTACTATTCTATTGGAATCTGTAATCATATTCCCATTTTTCATTCCAATTATGTTTTGTTCTAGCCTAAAAAAACTTTCCCTCTCTATCCTAATTCCCTGATGTTTCTACTTTTTGTTTATTTCAAGATCATTAATCTTCTCTCTTTAATATTCCCTCTTTTTACACTTTAATAACCTAGTGGTTTCCTGTCTAATGCTACCCAATTGTTCTAAATTTACTTCATTTGGCTTGTGTAACTAATTCATTTTTGCTAGTTTTCTTTTCTTTACAAAGTCGGCACATTCCTCATCAAACTATTTCTTCTTATGCTTCTTTTTTTAAATAACCCACATTTTTTGATGCTGACAATTTAATAGTATCTCCCATTCTTTATTTATATCAGTTTCTTCTTCAGTTGCCACATTCTCAGCTGAATATTCCAGTATTTCAAATCTATTAGCAATTTTGATCTGGTATTCTTGCCTCAGTTTATAGTATTTCAAATCTATTAGCAATTTTGATCTGGTATTCTTGCCTCAGTTTATCATTTCTCAGTTTTTTAAATTGAAAAATTTCAGAATCATTTTTAGTGTTTGTTCCTCTCATAAGCTATAATAAATCTCTGATTTTCACCCTGACCAGATGATGATCTGAATTGCAGTTTGTCCTTCTAATTGATCTAACATCGATTATACTACTGTGGCAGCATTTGAGGCGCTTAGAATAGCAAGGGCATATCAACAAAAATCACATTTTTTATTATTGCAATATAAACTCTGAACCTTCTTTGATCCCTGTGAGTAAGAACTGTTGATACACCTGGGAAGAAAATGAAATCTCCATACAATGCAGCGCAATAACAGATGAGTTTGAGAACAGCAAAGGCATATGCGGCCGGCCTAGCTACCCGCACGCTTATCTCATCCAGGGTATTTATATTACCCTTATATTCCTAGAGTTTGTTTAGGCCTGGATATTATCTTGAGTGCTTATTATTATCTGGTTATTTCTACGAGGGTGATGTGCAGATGAATAGGTTTTTTGTTCAGTTCTTTTGCTGTACACGCTAGGTATTACATACATTCTCAGTGTCTTGTAAACTCTTAAAATACAAGGTATACAGTACTATAAACGGAAATTACGGACTTATAATTTTGGAATTCACAATCTTAAAATCAGAAATGCCTCTATGTTCATTTGGTTTTCTTACATGAAATTGTGTCATAAAACTTCAATAAATTAACTAACCAAAAGATATTGTGAAATTGGTGCTACACAAAGATGACAATTACTCAAAAAAAAAAAAAAACAGACTGGCCGAGTTTCCAGGATCCTTCTCCAGATTAAAAAAGCCAGTGATTCCAAATCCAGGTCTCGTTGCACTCCCATAATATAAACCCTGCAAAGCTTCCTGATTCCTGAATACCTTCTCCTGACCATCTAACTTTCTGTAACGGGACAGGACCTATATCCAAAGGTGATTTATCTAATTCCTGCCTGATAATGTAAGTAGTGCTCTAATACTAGATAATGTCGTAATATTCCATGTTCCTAGGAACATGTCCCTGTTTTTGCGCCTTTGGCATGAATTATCTGAAGTGGTCCTCACCTGGAGAAAACATTTTTATCCAAACCTCATTTATTGAAAATTGCCTGACAGTGTTACTTCTCACTGTTAATCGATTAAAATCTTCTTCCTCTTTAATTAATTTCTTCTAGGCCATACTTGCCAGCTATTCTAGAACTGTTGACACCAATTACTGAGTTCATATCTCCCATGATGATTACATTCTCTTTCCTATCTGTTAATTTTACGAACTCTTCGATCTGATCATATATTTCTTCAATTGTATTATCTTCATGACCTGATGTTTAGAAGGTCTGTATTATAAGTAAATTTAATGGCTACGCTGATATTCTAAACAACATTAACCTATCATTAGCATGATGTGTGTTTAATATTTTTTTGCCCATTTCTCTGTCACTGTTATTGCTATTTCTTTTCTACCAGTTCTATCTCCATTGCTATATGTAACACTGAATGAGACATAGGAAAAATAATTTGTCTCTAATAGGAGGTGAATATGATTCTAGTTGATCTATTGTCTGTGTTCATGTTATCTTGAAAGGGGCAGGTAATATGACAATTCAACTTGTCTAATGGTAAGTCTGGAGTTTCTACTTACAGTTTGTTTTGGCAAAGTCCTATTGATTTAAAATTTGTCCACATAAGTAAGATGAGTTTGACCTTGGTTGTGTAAGAAGACTGCATGGATGTACATGAATTTTTCATTTGTCTAGTTTACTTTATTGCTAAATTTTTCATACATCTGTAAGTCTGAGATGTCTTATTCCTTCTGTATTTCCTGCATGCTGGGTTCTTCTCTGTCATAATTAAGCAGATACTCTCAGACATCCTGAGTGCACAAAGTCTGATTGTGCATTTTGTCTAGATAGGTGCATGTATACCGTAAAATTATAAAATCATCACATTAAATGTTTGAACTTTTTCATCTATAGTGTTAAGTGTCCATATATTATGCCAAGGTAGTTTTGCAGCATCGTCAATTAATAGAGAGTTATTGATATGCTTCAAGTCTCTATAAGTCACAAGTCTAGTTTTAAATATAGAGCAAAGGAGCAAATATTTAAAACATAATATGTTATGTGTAAGGAATATCTAGTGTTACTATTTGTGCATTTGCTTTGATTTTATGATGGTTGTTTTAATTAAGTGTAACAGTGTGTAAATTTAGATTGTATATTGCTAGAGTAGAATAATACAATTATTGTATTGTGTTGAAAGGCATACAAATCTATTAATGACTGTGACAGTATTCAAAACTGATTTATACTAGATTATAACTAGCCAATTATAGTAAATGCTGGTCAAAACTGATTTGTTTGCAGTCTGGCCGTAAATACTGATACAAAGTTTTAAAGAAAAACTAAAAAAAAAAATTTGTCTGAGATATTTTAATATAATTTTAGTATTATTAAATACAATATATTTCACACACTTAGCACTGATCAGTTTTCAAAATTTCTTCCTTTCAAATGAACACCAGCTTCAAGTCTTTTGAAGTCATTCTACTATTGCAGCATGCATGGTTTCAATTGAAAATCTGCAGTAGCAGCTCGCATTTGGACAGAAAAAACACAAATAGATCCAAATACAAAATTATTAAAACAGTTAGAAAAATACCAATGAACTCAGATATAGGAAAAAAAATCTATGTACAGAAGAACAAGGAGAAAACTATGAACTTTCAAATTCCTGGAGAATGGAGTCTCATTACCAAGTTCTTTGGAACACAGATCCAGGGCCGACAACTTGAAGAAAAGAACAAAACAGTTTGTGCAACGCTGACAATGGGGCAACAGCCCTGAAACATATGTACGGTAAATAATTCATATGAGGAAAGAATGTTAAAAATACAAACTCAATTACTGAAAAATCTGTCATTGCAGACATAAGACATGCTTCAAACTATTGATTATGGGGTGCCTCTTCTTACAAACAGTGCCCTTTACCACTGACCAAAGTAGTCTAGGGAGTTGAAGTCTGGGCTGGCAGAAGACCAGTCAATCATAGAGACACATGACCTTGCCTTATTGGCTGGAGAAAATAAAACTCCAGCATTGATTTCTTAACAAGACAAGGTAGTGTTTGGGCCTAAGACTATAGGCTCTAAAACTGTAATTTCATAAATGTTTGCATTTCTTTTAACCCCCTTCTCACAGAAATGAAGTTGAGCAACATCAGAATAACTCAGTCCCCACCAAACCATGGTAATAGGCTCACTGGATTTACAGAGCTACTTTATGAGCTTTCTGAGAGTTTGAGCCATTTACCCTGTCTTTTGTCAAATAACTCTCCTTAATGGTGACAATTTTCTCATCTGCATGAAGGATTTCTTCAGTGTCCATTGTTAGTATACTGCTGAAGGTGTCATAATCTTAGCTCTCTCTCTGCTTCATCAGCCATGGGGTTATAAAATATCTGGTATTCTGTCGGTAAGCCCAAAGTCAAAGGTCATCAGGGAATAGCATCTTTTTGACATGTTCAGCTCTTCCAAGTGTTTCTAGACAGCATTTCGGCAAATACGACTCAATCACTGCTTTCTGTGCAATAGATCCTTACAGCTTGAAGATGGTCTTGTCTTGGATGATCCTCGACAGTTTCAGTCTCAATGAATCACTGGATATCCACTAAACAAATAATCTAGTGATTTTCAACTTCTATAGAATTTCCAAACTTTCTCCTGCAGTTTTCCTATCTTATGTAAGACTATCACAGTAACATAATTTTCATATTCTTCTAATTTCATGTTGAAAACTCAAGGTAACTGCTTCCTCTTTCACTGATCATCTCACAATGAACAAGAGTGCAATTGAACATAAGGGTAGTTTTAAAAAAGTCTCAAAACAGGTGTAACTTACACAATGCATAAAAAATTTGTATCAGTATTTATAGCAGACTAGGTACACTTAGCAACAAAAAGAATAGGCTGACTCTTGATCCCGAGTATTTTGAGTCCTAATGCATGATTCACACGAGTAAACTAATAAAACAGTACAGCTATAATATGTTTCCCTTCTTCCTTTGAAGAGCATTCTTTTTAAACACAACAAGGCAGCGAATGCTTTGCTCAGTGCTTAGTGGCTTGAATCGTATCCAAGAGGTCACAGGTTCGATTCTCGGTGAGGTTAATCTTTTTTAATTGTTAAAATGCTTTCTATTTTATTGTGTACATCCATTCTTAAAGAAGAAACGTACTAACTATCGGAAATATTACTATGTTTGTTATTATTATTATTATTATTTATTTATTTATAAACAGGTTTACAATGTAATAAAACATCTTCCTGTGCCCAATGCTTTTTTAAATTTTTATCTTCTTTCTCCGTTCTTCTCTATCTTCCCATTCCAATTCTTCCAGACCTGGCTCCCTCATACCTCTGATTACATCATCCATCATTTAAATCTAGGTCGACCTCTCTTTCCTATTCCAGGTGGAATCCATTCCAAAACTTGTCTGGGTAATTTATTCTCTGCCATCCTACATGTATGACCATACCATTCTAGTTGTCTGTATCTCACAAAATCTAATATTGAATTTTGGAATTTCATTTGTTGTCTGAGGATTGTATTTCTGATTTTGTCAAATTTAGAATGTCTAGTTAAGCGTCTAAAACAATCCATTTCAGTAGACATAAGTTTTAAACTCAAATTTTTATTCAACTGCCAAGTTTCTGCACTATATGTTAGCGTGCTTGGAATTATGGATTTATAAATTTCTAATTTAGTATCTATTCTTCTGTTGTTATCCCACAAATCTGTTTAACATTGCTATTACCGATCTGCCTTTTGAAATTCTGTATTTTATGTAATTTTCTTGGGTACATTTTGAGTTAATTTTGATCCCCACTTAATTACATTCTTCACATCATTTGATACATCCCATTATTATTATTATTATTATTATAGATTAATAATAATAGTGATAATGTTAATAATAATAATAATAATAATAATAATAGTGATAATAATAATAATAATAATATCTTTCACCGTAAAATACAACCGTCAAGAAATGCAGACATGGGTTCAACTGGGGTAAAATTTTCCAGAGGTCAAATAGTCCCCCATTCGGATCTCCGGACGGGGACTACTTCAGGGAACCCATGCCAAAGGCTCAAACGCAGGGACATGTTCCTAGGAACATGGAATGTTAGGACTTTATACAATAGCGGGGCACTAGAGATATTAACGCGGGAATTAGATAAATCGCCCGTGGATATAGTCGCTTTACAGGAAGTTATTTATTTATTTTATTTATTTAGCCTGGTGGAGTTAAGGCCATGTGGCCTTCTCTTCCACTCACCAGAACAAGCATATGTTACATATGAATACAAAAAAAAAATACAATAATAGTCATATAAAACAGGACAAACATATGTTACACATGAATACAAAAAAAGTTAGGTGGCCAGGAGAAGGTAGTCAGGAATCAGGAAGCTTTGCATTATACTACGAGGGTGCAGAAGGACCTTTTGGAACGGGTTTTTTAGTCAGAAGGAGGATCCTATCCACTATCCGAGATATTAAGTTTGTTAGTGATAGAGTATCATACATAGTTCTAAAGGGTAAACAACATGATTTTATGATTGTAAATGTACATGCCCATACAGAAGATAAAGATGACAAGATCATGGATGAGTTCTATGAAGAATTAGAATGCTTATTTGATAGCCTTTCACGATATCATATGAAAATTATCTTAAGAGATTTTAAAGCAAAAGTGGGGCGGGAAGATATATTCAAACCAACAATAGGCAAATTCAGTCTCCATGAAGATAGTAACGACAATGGGGTTAGATTAGTCACATTTGCCACATCAAAGAATCTCATTGTTAAGAGCACAACATTTCAGCATAAGGATATTCATAAATACACCTGGACATCCCCAGATGGAGAAAATCGGAACCAGATAAATCATGTATTAGTGGATTAACGTTGGCACAGTAGCATCATCGATGTTAAATCAGTTAGAGGAACAGACTGCAATTCAGATCATCATCTGGTGAGAGTGAAAATCAGACAACGGCTATCGCTTATGAGAGGAACAAACGCTAAAGATGATTCTGTAAAATTTGAATTAAAAAACTTTAAAAATGATGAAATGTGGCAAGAATACCAAATCAAAATTGCTAATAGATTTGAAGTACTGGAATCTTCAGATGACAATGTGGCAAACGATGAAGAAACTGATATAAATAAAGAATGGGAGGCTATAAGAGATACTATTAAATTGTCAGCATCACAAAGCATTGGTTGTTTAAAAAAGAGGAAAACAAGAAATGGTTTGATGAGGAATGTGCCGACATTGTAAAGAAAAGAAAGGTAGCAAAAATGAAATGGTTACACGAGCCAAATGAGGTAAATTTAGAGCAATTGGGTAGTATTAGACAGGAAACCACCAAGTTAATAGAGAGTAGAAAGAGGGAATATTTGAGAGAGAAGATTAATGATCTTGAAATTAATGCAAAAAATAGGAACATTAGAGAATTATATCAGGGAATTAGTATAGAGAAGAAAGGGGTTTCAGGCTAGAACAAACATAATTCGGAATGAAAATGGGGATATGATTGCAGATTCCAGGAGTATATTAAATAGATGGAAAAGTTACTTTAATCAGCTATTAAATGTACATACAGAACAGGACATTGAGGAGGATAATTTACAGACAGCAGAAATGCTAGTCACAGAGCCAATGGCATTAGAGGTTGAAATGGCGATTGAAAAATTGAAGCTGTATAAAGCATCAGGTTCAGATGAGATCCCAGCAGAACTGATAAATCAGGGGGGAAAAAAATGATGGACAAGATACGCTGGTTGCTTAGTATGATTTGGGAAAAAGAAGCTCTTCCAGATGAATGGAAGGAATCAATTATCGCACCAATTTATAAGAAAGGAGATAAAACTGACTGCAACAACTACAGGGGCATCTCATTACTTTCAACTTCGTACAAAATTCTAACAAATATATTAGTAAATAGACTTACTCCCTATATTGATGACATTCTAGGAGATCATCAATGTGCATTTAGAAGAAACAGGTCTACAACAGATCAGATTTTTAGTATAAGACAGATTTTAGAAAAGAAATGGGAATATAATGGTACTGTACATCAACTATACGTAGACTTCAAAAAAGCATATGATTCAATTAATAGGGAGAAGTTATATAGTATCCTGCTGGAGTTCAGAATTCCTAAAAAGTTAGTTAGACTTATACGAATGTGTCTAAATGGCACAAAGAGTAGGGTGCGTGTAGGCAAACAGTTTTCAGACACTTTTGAAATCCAGAATGGGTTGAAGCAAGGAGATGCACTATCTCCTCTACTATTTAATTTTGTACTAGAGCATGCCATTAAATCTTAGAGAATGAGGAAGGCTTACAACTGAATGGTATTAATAAGCTGTTAGTTTATGCTGATGATGTACTATTGTTGGCCGATAGCGAGGAGATACTAAAGGACAATATGCACACACTGTTGAGTAAGGATACTAGTAAAAATTCATGGTGATTTTCCGTTGAGGTATTAGTTCACAGTAATATAATGTATACAAGGTAACTATATTATAGTTTTTAACCATACATTATATTACTGTTGAGTAACACTAAGAAATTAGGATTGGAAGTAAATATCAATAAAACTAAATATATGGTCACACATAGAAATCATTATATAATGGAAATGGACAGCTAAGGAATGACAAATGAGGGAAATTTTGAGGAGAGTGGCTGAATTCAAATACCTAGGAACAGTAATCACAAATAGGAATGAGATGCACAAAGAAATTAAACATAGGCTCAATTCTGGAATGCATGCTATTATGCATTGCAGAGACTCTTGATGTCCCAACTCCTTTCAAAAAAATGTTAAACTGAAAATATATAAAACTATTATTCTACCAGTTATATATATGGATGCGAAACATGGACTCTTACTTTAAGGGAGGAAAGGAGATTACTAGTATTTGAGAATAAAGTTCTAAGGAAAATTTTTGGACGAAAGAGAGATGAAGAGACAGGTGAATGGAGAAGACTACTTAATAATGAACTACATGATCTTTATAGGAAGCCAGATATAATAAGAACAGTTAAGTCTCATAGACTGCGATGGCAGGACATGTTGCACGTATGGGGAATGAAAGACTTGCATGGAAGCTTCTTGTAGGAAAGCCAGAGGGAAAACGCCCAGTTGGTAGACCAAGAATGAGGTGGGAGAATAACAATAACTATGATTTGAGGGAAGTAGACTATACAGGGAATGATTGGAAAGAATTGGCTCAGGATAAGGATGTATGGAGAGCTTATGTCTGCACGGCCATGAACCTACGGGTTCGATAGTGCCAGTGAGTAAGTAAGTAAGTATAATAATAATAGAAGAGAACGATGGATGGATGGATGGAGTGAAGAGAAGTATGGAAGCCAGAGATTTGAGGGAAGAAGATGATTTAGACAAGAACCTCTGGCAACAAATCACTTTGGGTTGAAGGAAAAAACACTGTATTGTGGAATATTCCTAAAAAAATAATAAATATTATTTTTTATTATCGTCCATCATCTATGGGCTATTATTTTATTAATATTTTTTTATTATTGTCCATCATCTATGGGCTATTATTATGCTGGACTTGACATATATAAACTAAATATTTTAATTGAAGGGTGAAACTTTTTCCTCATTAATATGTAATAAATAAATAAACACATAAATATATGAAGCTATATTATATTTTATTACATAAATTTATAGCATTATTATTAAAACATGGTGCTGCACACACACATCATCATCTTAAGGCACGACAACTTCAAAAATGAAAGTTTTGGCCTTCTCAACAATCCTCCTACATGCCAATCTGTCCTCTTGCCATATTCAAATTAGTCACTTTCATTTTCTTTATCATTGTGTCATCTCCCATCTGATCTTTGGTCTTCCTACAGCTCTGCCTCCTATAGGTTTCCATTTGTAGTTTTTTGACCAGTCTCTGATCATCCATTCTTATCAAATGTCCAAGCCAACCAATTCTGAGAGATCTTACATGTTTTGATTCTCCAACAGTTATCAGTCCCTCTATTTGGTCCAAATATTCTTCTTAAAATTTTTCTTTCAAAAATTTGTAATTTCCATTTTATTGTTTCTTTTAGGACCCAAATTTCCACAAGCATATGTAACTAATGGTCTAATGAGTGGTTTGTATAACCTTATTTTGCAGTTTTTTATATTAATTTGCTTTTAAATAAGGTTCTATTTGCAAAATAGGCTTTATTCCCATTTACCAATCTTTCTTTAATTTCCTCTTCTAATGTATTATGTCCATTTACTTTGGTACCTAAGTATTTAAATGATTCTACTGTGTTAATTTGTATATCATCAATTTGTAGATTTTCAGATTTTCTATTGTGATTACTACATTTTAAGTATTTTGTTTTCTCTTGATTTATTATTAGACCAAATTTTTTAGATTCCTCTTTCAATTTTGTGAAGGTTTCACATAACGTTTGTCTGGTTCTTGCTGTAATCAGTATATCATCTGCATAAGCTATACATTGTTTAAGTTTTGTTGTAATATTCCCCTTAATTCCATTTTCTTAAAATATATAATCAATGATTAAGCCAAATAGGGTAGCTGAGAGGAGGTCTACTTGTTTGACTCCTGATTTAATACTGAAAACTTTCACTTAGTTTATTGTTGATTTTTACTTTAGCAGTTGTATCTATTAAAGTTAAGGATATCAATTAAATTAATTTGTGTGGGTACTTGATAATATTTAAGGCATTCAATTATTTGTTTCCTATTGACAGAATCAAAAGCCTGTGTGTAATCTATAAAAATATTACGCAGATTTACTTTGTGTTCATAACACTTTTAAAAAATTTGCTGTACAATGAATATATTGTCTTTCGTTGATCTGTTTTCTCTGAAGCCCATTTGATAGTCTTCAAGTTTGCTATGTATTTCTTCAATCAATATTTTATTGAGTAATATGGCAAAAATTTTATAAGCTATGTTCAGAAGAGTTATTGGTCTGTAGTTGGCACATGTCATTCTATCACCTTTCTTGTATATAGGGAAATTAAACCCTCTTTCCATTCTTCAGGCAACTTACAGTCATTCCAAATTTCTTGAATTAAATTGAATAGTCTTTGCTTTAATGTTCTTCCACCAAATTTTATTAGTTCTGGTGGCATATTATCTGGGCCCGGCGCTTCCTTATTTCTTAATTTATTTATTATATGAAAGATTTCATTAAAGTTTGGTGGTTCTATTTCTTCGGAGGTTGTAAAGGTGCTCTCATTTGAAGCTTGTATTGTCAAGCTATTTTCTTGTATTTAATCTGCTTTAAAAACATTAATAAAATATTCTCTCCATCTCTTTAAAACTTTTGTTGCTTCAGATTGTATTGTTCCTTCTGCATCTTTACACATTATTGTAGTTGATTTTGTACAATAATTAAAATTTCTAACATTATTAAAAAAACTTCCCGAAGTCGTTCATTCTAAAATTGCTTTCTATATTTACCATTTGATGATTTATCCATTCTTTCTTTTTTGTTTCACATATTTTATTGGCTTCCTTCATTTGGTTTTATATTTGTTCTTGGCTAGCTCTTGTTTTCATTTGTATATACTTTCTTCTTGCTTCATTTTTTTGATCAATAATTTCTCTACAATCATTATCCCACAATTTGTTTCTTTCTGTTTTTTTCTTGTTTTTGAATATTTTGTTCTGCTGCTTCAATTATTGTATTTTATAGTTTATTCCATTTATCATTTATATTTTCATTTTCATTCTCAGGTAAATCCCTGATTTTACTTATTAATACTTCCTTATATTGTTTTAAGGGGGCACGCCGTAGCGTAGTGGTTAAGGCACTGAGCTACAAGCCCAAGGGTCGAGGGTTCAAGTCCCGTTGGGGTCAGGATTTTTAAACTGACCCAAACCCTCTGGAGGCACTATGGCCCTGGGGTCGACTCAGCCTCTAACGGAAATGAGTACCAGACGCTTGTTCTGGGGGTAAAGGCGGCCGTCACGCAGGGCTGACAACGCGGCTGACATAAAGTGCCGATTGTCTAGAAAAAGTGGGAGCCCTAACCTCCTACTACCCCAAGGGCCCCCGGGTCTGTTGTGGGATCAAAAAAAAAAAAAATATTGTTTTAATTTATCACTATTTTGTAAATTTTGTTTATTCCATTTAAACGTTTGTTCATATTTCTGTTTGTATTTTGCGGGCAATGATTGCTTAAAAATTATCCTAACTAGAAAATGATCTGAGTCGATATTAGGTCCTCGTAATGTTCTGACATCTTCAATTAAGTCATATTTGCTTCTGGTGATCAATACATGATCTATCTGATTCATTATGTCATGATCTGGAGAAATCCATGTTGCTTTGTGTATTCGTTTATGTTGGAAATGGGTACTCATAATTTTTAAGTTGTTTTGTATTGCAAAATGGCATAACATTTCACCATTTGTATTTGTTGTTTCATGGATTGTATGTTGCCCTGTTACTGATTTAAAACATTCTTCTTTTCCTATTTGAGCATTCAGATCTCCTAATACTATTACAGTATCACTTTTTGGTATTTCTTTGATTACATTTTGTAATTCCTCATAGAATTCTTCCTTGATCTCTATTGCTTTTTCTTCTGTTGGTGCATAAGTATTAATGAGAGTAATTTTGTTATATTTACTTTGAATTCTTAATTTGCAGATTCTTGCGTTATATGGTTTAAAATCAATTACTGTATGTAATATCTGCTTTTTAACAAAGAAGCCAGTTCCAGCCTGGCCGGTTCTTGTTGTTGCTCCACTATAAAATATTGTATAATCTTTTTTGTTAATTATGCCATTCCCATTCCACCTTATTTCTTGTAATGCAACAATATCTAGTTTTACTATACTAAGTTGTTCTGCCAATTCTTGCATTTTGCCAGCTTTTAGCAACGTCATTACATTCCATGTCCCTATGTTTATTTTATTCATATTCCTTTTGACTTGCACTGCACACACAATTAAATTTATATTGGTAGCTAAATAGTGTTATAGAGTTTACGAAGGCAGAAATATTGCTTAACATAGTGTAAAGTGGACATAGATTACATGGCAGGAATTAAATGTTAGAGGATGCATTTTGCGAAAATACAAATGAATAAAAAAAAATTGTCAAAGGATTCGAACCCTGGCTCTCATATATTTCATCTTTTTGTAAGTGGTTTAATGATCTACACTACTCGTATGTCGGATACTAGTTGTCTTGTTTACTTTTACACTATGAACGAGAGTTGAACTTTATTTAAAATGTTGCAATTTGATTCATATTGCAATTGTCAAACACTCGTATATATCCAGAAACATGTCTCCTTCACTGTTCTTTAACTATTTAAGACGATTTAAACCAAGTACAGCGTATTTAAAACATTTAACAATGCGTTATCTCGTGAACCACCACAGCTTTAGATTTTCTAGCATGCACAGTGGGCATTAAGAGGGACTCTGCTTTTTGAAGCGGCTCATTCTTTTTGTTGTTAAGTGTACATTATTTGTCTTTTGGACTTAATGATTTAAAAATTGTCAAAATTTATATTCAAACTAGTCAGTTATTCACAGGCATCAGGTTTTATCTAACCTACATGAAGCAACAATCTAAATTATTTTTTAATAAAAGAATAACATTAAAATAATGTTAATAAAACAGCAAAAATAACAAAGTAAAATCAGAAATATATTGATTTACATTTATAACAAGCAAAAATAATTTTACCAATATTTAACATGTGGCTATATCCTATTTATTCAATTCATGTGAGGCATTGGCCTCCTTACCCTATGAGAATTGGGAATTATGCACATCATTTTTGCTACAACTGTTTCACGTTCTCCAAAACTTAACTGACTCAGTTTCTTGTAAAAGTATGCAATGTAGGATTTGTAAAAGAGTATTTTTAGATGAATGAATATGAATAAATCATACAACATCATGAAGTTTAACAAAATGAATTTTCAGAAATGTGAAGTCTAGTTAATGGTTACGTGCAAAAGTACAAAAATAAATAAATCCAAATTTCAATGTTTTTCACCACCGATGTGGTCTTGAGGTAGTGTACTGCCTTGTCACGCAGTGGGCACGGGTTTGATTCCTGGTCGCAACAGGTTCTTGGTTGAGGTTTTTTCGGGGTTTTTCCTCACCTGTAAGACAAATGTCAGGAAGCTTAGTGCCCAACGGTCCCTGAAAATCATCCAGTCATCATCATTATCATCCTTCACCAATGTGGAAAGCAACAGGAAGCTACCACACCTATAATTCCCTAGTGTAACTGCAAAGCATAGCATGGAAATGCTATGATTGCAGTGAAAGACCTGCCCTCTGGCAAAATTATTATGGATTTATTATTAATTTAATACTTCTAACTGAAGGACAAATTATATTTGAAGAGTGTATATTTTTCTCTTCAAATATAAATCCAAATTTATTCAAAATTCTGATAGTGTAATAATGAACAAGAGTTTATGGAGATGAGTTTTATAAATTTTATTTTTCAGCATTACCCATAAATAAAAATCCCAAGGTGTTAGATTTGAGGAACTGGCAAGCTATAAATTCCTGTTTATAATTCTGTCCCCAAATATCTGGTGCACTTTGATCATATGTTTGTGTGCAATATCAGATATCGCATTGTCTTATTGGAAATATAAAGATGGTAGAAAAGTACAGGTGTGATGTGCCATCAGTGGATATAGAATTATTCGAGTGATTTTCTATCAAAAAAACAATAAATAATGCCATGTACATAACTCACATTTTGGGATTTGTATGTGAAAAGCCTGGATTTGTATGTAATTACTAAGGGGCAGATTCCTGTGACATGTCATATTTTTACCAAAGCCTACATTCTAAGCTTCAAGTAAGTAAAAACATTTATATATGTCTTATTATTAAGATTAAGTGGTTTTTATTGGGTCTTAAAAGTCATATTTCTCACTTTTTCAGATATTTGGTCATACTTCTACTTATTTCTACGATAAAATAATATTTTGGGGTTTTTTAATACCCTAGTCATCAGGCAATTGGAAATAACCAACATTGTATCTGTATAAAAATCGTCAGTTTCACAGCACACTTGTTTGGAAGGTTTCTGTTAAAAGATAGCAAACATTTGTACTAGACAATAGAAGACAACCTTGAATATTTGTATCTCATCCTTACCACCCCAATTGTTTGGTGTCAGGTATTCTGCTTTGTTCTCTCCACTTTACCATCCCCACCCCCACCAATCCTGTGAAATGTTCCTGTACATTCCTATTGAGACCTCAGCTTTAGTTCGATTTCACAATGCCTAAAAGTACGTGTTATGAGAGTGTAAAATTAAGGAATTTCATTTGAGAGTTTGGGGAGAAGATTTTTAGTACTGATGGTATTATTTTATATTGTAAACTGTGTGAAGTTAAAGTATCGGCAAAAAAGTGATTTAATGTACAACAACATTGTGATACTGCTAAACATAAGAAGTATTCAACGACAGCTACCTCCATGGAAAGCAGGCAGTGGCTGATGTTTGAGGCAGTTTCTTCTTCAACTGAAGCTTCATCGGATATCCCTTCAGAATTTTGTAAGGATCTTTGTAAAATGATGGTGACTTCAAACATTCCCTTAAAATAATTACACAGTGCCAGCCTTAGGTCTTTTTTACACGCTTTATATTAGCTTGACCTGTATCTATCTATCTATCTATCTATCTATCTATGTAACGGAATCTTTCAATGCGATTTTCACCCACTTAAAATCATTGGATCGACTTGAAACTTTGTATACTTGTAGAGGACCCGTGACAATACAATAATTTCACATTTATTTTCTAAAATCCTGGCCATAATCATCAGAAAATAAAAAAAAGTGTTTTTGTATCAATGTAACAGAATCTTTCAACGCGATTTTCACCCACTTAGAAACATTGGATCGACTTGAAACTTTGTATACGTGTAGAGGACCCGTGACAATACAATAATTTCATATTTTGTTTCTAAAATCCTGGCCAGAAACATCCGAAAATCAAAAAAATGAAAACTGGTATAATAGGTCGCGGACTTGTCGACTTTTTAGTCAATCGTTGTAAGAGCTCAGTTGGTAGAGCAGTGAACTCTTAGTGGTATATAATTTCAGTAATCCATACGTCGCTGGTTCAAATCCGGCTGGGAGGGTTTTTTTATAGAAGAGTATTACTTTTAGCTCATACTACAATAGTATCGAATTTAAAGATATTTACATTTTTATCTTATTCTGTAAAATATTAAAACTAAAGAAATAAAAAAGTTTTAAAAAACTAAAAGAACACGCTTTATTAGAAAACTAAAAAATGGAAAATAATTTTAATTTCCAATACGCTTGGGATAAAATTAAAGTGGTCAACAAAAAAATCATCTCCAACACATATAGAATAAAACTAGAGTTATCAACAAAAAGAAAATAATTTTACCATCAAAAGCGTGGGGTGCTTTTTATGATTTTTACATTTTCTTCTTAGAGAGCTTACTTTTACCAATATCTGTTTGTTATCAAATATATTAATTGATATAGAGCACCCCACGCTTTTGATGGTAAAATTATTTTTGAGAAGTATATCTTTCATCCAATACCTAATGAATCAACTCTGAGGAAAAACTATATATCTATCTGCTACGAAGATGTGTTGAAAAATATATCTTCTATTGGCAACAACAAGATATGGGTTTCCATAGATGAAACAAGTGACATAGATGGAAGATATGTAGCCAATGTCATTGTTGACACTCTGAAAGATGATTAGCCTGGTGCAATGTTTCTCCTAACATGTGAAGTCCTACAAAAGGTAAATCATTCAACTATTGCAGTGCTCTTCGATGATGCAATGTAATTACTCTGGCCAGATGGTGTAAAAAAGAGAGAACATTTTACTCCTTTTAACCGATGCTGCCCTGTATATGACAAAGGTGGTCAAAGGACTGAAGTTACTTTACCCCAAAATGATCCATGTTACATGCCTTGCACATGGTTTACATAGAGTGGCAGAAGAGGTTCGCAGAAATTATTCTGATGTAGACAAGCTGATTTCTAATTGAAAGAAAATATTTTTGAAAGCTCCACTCAGAATACAAAAATTCAAAGAAATTGCTCCTACTTTACCTCTTCCTCCTCAACCTATTCTGACTCTTGGGGAACTTGGCTTAATGCTGCCACATATTATTGTACCAATTATGTTGCTTTGCAAACAGTAGTTAAAGAATTTGATTCTACTGATTTGTCATCTATTAAAATTGTGCAAGATGCATTTTTGTCACCAAACCTGGAGCAACTTTGGCATATATAAAGTCGAACTTTGGTCAAATATCAGGTGCAATTACCCACCTAGAAACCGTGGGACTTTCACTTAGTGATGCACAACAAATTGTGAAAGAAATTGAAAGTGACTTAAAGCGAGAAAAGGGTAAAGTGGCTGGAAATGTTACTGCAAAACTGCAAAGAGTATTAGCAGCTAATATAGGTTATACAACCCTTTCCAAGATCAGTGACATTCTTTGTGGGCTTGAAGCAAAGTTTGAAGATTTTGAGCCAGAATTTTCCCCAGATGAATTAACTCAAATAAATTAATTCAAATATGCTCCTATAACTTCATGTAATGTGAAACATAGTTTCTCCAGATATAAGAACATTCTGTCTGACAATAGAAGAGGTCCAGTTTGACAACCTTAAAATGCACGTCATCATCCAATGTAATTTTGCTGCTGATGAAAACTAACTCAGGTATGAATATTTTATTTCTCTTAATTATTCTCTTTCTTGTTTTTTAAAGTTCCAATAATTATCTTCTCTAATATAGACCTCTTTTTTTTAATTTACAGATTACATAAAGTGCTGAACTAAGAGGTAAAGAAGATTTCCTCTTTCTTATGATACAATTGAAAATGTATATGAATCAACAATTAATATAGTATGGGTAAAAAATTAATTCAATTATAAGGTCATATTTTTGTCATTTTAAGTCCTATTTTAAACCCTTTTTTAGGTCATAAATATACATATTTTCCATTTTTTATGTCATAGAAAACTGCCTCTTAGTAATTACATATTTTTCCTTGATATGTTCTTTTGTAATAATAGAAAATATTGATGATTCATATATATCTAGACCTTATACTCAAATTTGATATTACATATTTTACCCATTACTACATATTTATTAGATTATTACATATTTTAACATAAAATGGTCTTGAAATGTAAATTCATTTTTTTTATAGTGCTAGGAAACAGATAAAATTTCTGTATGATTCGTTCTCAACTATCACTATACTTTGTCTTGTCAATCCTGCTGAAAAAGACTACCTCACATTGAAACACAATGCAAAACCTTCTAGATTTCTAGAAAAAATATGACATGGAATATTCCACAATTAAACAAAATGCAAACCTACATTAAGGTTTATAGTTTTCTTGGAAAACCTTAGCCTCAGTTATTTTTCATACCTTTCAAAATTATTCAAATGTTGAAAGAAGTTTGCCTTCCCCATCTCCCATCACCATGAAGAGCGAGTGTGAGGGTGAGTGAGAGGTTGAATAGTTTCTATTCTTTCTAATGATACCAGGATAATCCAAACAGGGAGCTCCATTATACCCTGTTGTTGTTAAAGATAACTCTTTTAAAACTGAAAACACTTTAAGAATATTTTCCAGTGCTTTGATATTCTGGGGTCGAGTGAGGAATATCAGCATAGATCAGAGATATGGTGCATGAAATTAAGTGTGGAATATTTTGATTACATCTGACCATTTTTAGTTTTGGAAAAACTGCACTTAAACTAACGTGAAATATTTTCCAAGTCCTGTAGAACAGTGGGCATGCGCCAGAGTTTATAGAGCCAGCGATAACCCACAATCGAACCACATATCGATTATCATCCTTGATTACTATCCGTCGCTATGACATTTAAATGACCAATATTTGCAATAAATCCCCAAATCTATGTTAAAAAATATATTAATAATATTAAAATTACCAAATGTTTATTAAAAAATGGGTGTACACTTACTTATCACTCCCTAATGTTGATCCAACCAGCGATAACCCAAAACAGCGATAGAAAAATCATAGACTAAGTAAAATAGCAGTTAGCATCACAATATTTCCTGTCATAATATTGTGATTTGCATATTTAAATAAATACTTTAAATTGTCTAATAATGTTATAAAAATTGTTTGAAAAAGTTTAAAATATTAAATAATGTTAATAAATACATAAGAAGAGCTATAGTTTAAAAGAATATAACTGAAAAATCAAGTGCTAGTAGAAGTGCAGTTTGAGCCTTAGTTTTTTTTAAGTTCTGACTTAGTAGGCCTAAATTGCTGTGATTGAATGTCAATGAAAGCATGTGAAAATGGGTTTGACTGCCTCATCGTAATCTGCCAAAAAAGAAATTGGTCGCGGATAACTATTGATGATGCATATATATAATTGTAGGCTTTCACGGCCGGCGTCTTGATCGATATTTGGTTCGTCTTCCAGGCTTATAGGCCGTGGTCTGGTTGTCTTCTTACTCGACGTTTCGTCTACTGCTGCGGTAGACCTCATCAGGAGATACTGCGTGCTCTCTGTGAACTCAACAGTCGGCTGCAGACTGGCCCTCACACTAGCCAGTCTGCAGCCGACTGTTGAGGAGTTCACAGAGAGCACACAGTATCTCCTGATGAGGTCTACCGCAGCAGTAGACGAAACGTCGAGTAAGAAGACAACCAGACCACGGCCTATAAGCCCGGAAGACGAACCAAATATGGATATTGATGATGCCTTTTACTACAGATAATAAAATAGTGTTGTAGGCCTATACACCTTGTAGTACATTATGCAACAAATAATTGTTGAAGTGCAAGAAAACTGTAAGTTCTGTATTTTGAGAGTTGTAAGACAACTCCTGTAAGACAAGTGTCAGGAAACTTGGCTCCAAACATCATATGGCCATTGCAATCATCATCATTCATATCCATCTTAGATTAAGTTTAGGATTAGGATCTACACACTGTAAAAGGTCATATATACAGTATAGAAATGTGCACAGAGTACTGTAGAGTGGTTTAAGAAGAAGTCCTATGAGTTTTATCTTTGATTTGTTTCATTATTCATGTAGCCTAATGTTTATTTAATCTGTCTTGCAGATTATGATTTTTACAGTAACTACTTCAGCTGCTGATTAATTTTTCGGCTCAACTGCACTTCTACTAGCGCTTGATTTTTCAGTTATATTGTTGTAAACTATAGCTCTTCTTCTGTATTTACTAACATTATTTAATATTTTAAACTTTTTCAAACAATTTTTATATCATTATTAGACAATTTTGAAGTATTTATTTAAATATGCAAATCACAATATTATGATGCAATCAGGCAATATTGAGATGCTAACTGCTATTTTCTCCATAGAGTATATTACTTAGTCTATGATTTTTCTATCGCTGTTTTGGGTTATCGCTGGTTGGATCAGCGTTAGGGAGTGATAAGTAAGTGTACACCCATTTTTAATAAACTTTGGTAATTTTAATATTATTAATATAGGCTATTTTTTAACATAGATTTGGGGATTATAGTTAATCCCTTGTACATTCCATGGATCGTAACAGGCCTTGGCCTAATACTTGGAAGGAAGAAGAAGAAGAAGATTTGGGGATTTATTGCAAATATTGGTCATTTAAATTTCATTGCGACGGATAGTAATCGAGGATGATAATCAATATGTGGTTCGATTGTGCATTATCGCTGGCTCTATAAATCCTGGTGCATGCACACTGTTGTTCTATAGGACTTTGAAAATATTCCACGCTAGTTAACAACATATTATTTTGTTATAAGTAATAAATCACTGGAGATCTTGGGTTCCTTATACAGATATATATAAGCTACTATTTATTTCTGTCACTCTATAATATACATGGTACATATTGAGGGTTTAGATAAACAATGAATGAAGAAGAACATTTAGTTGTGACATTTCACACCCAAGGAAACAAATGTAACATTATCCAAGAGAGATTTTAGCAAACTGTCCATAAACTAGGACCTACCGACAAAGCTATATGTGAGTTGATCTGTAAATATTATGCAATGGGATCCGTTCTTTATATGAAAAGAGATGGACTTTCCAGTACACTAGACCAAAGTGTTGAATTGGCATGTGAACTGTTTGAAGAGGAATCAGAGATGTAATTTTGTAGAGCATTCAAGAAGCTATTGATTCTATAAAATTTTGAAACCTCCAACATTCTTCATGAAGAAAATTACCCCACAGAAGCAGCTAACTCCATTAGATTTCTTTGTGGTTTTCTAAAATCCAAAGTCTACCAAAACAAAATCAACGATTTACTAAATGTTAAAAGCGCGCATTCAGGAAGCAGTGTCACAAATTACTCCAAGGATGTTACAAAACTTTTCCATGAAACAGCTGTGCGATTTGAGCTTTGCAGAGACAAAGATGATGCTCATGTGGAAACTCATTGAGTTTGGTAGTTTATTGTCACAAGAAGGATTAGTTATTTTGGTTTTACTACAAAATATCTCCTTAAGTAGGTACAATAAAATTCTGTTTCAGTTGTGTCTCTATCCGAAAATAGATAGTGACTTTACAGACACTATGTACAAAAAAATTCGGCCAACTTTCCTGCACTATCTGTGAAAGTTTGTCGGTTCAGTTATGTCCCTCCTATTAAATGGGGGTTGATACTAGTTATTTATCAGATATAAAATTGCACCAGACAATCATTTTTGTAGCTATATTTTTTTTCGGACCTCTTTAAACGTAGGAGGTAAATTAAATCTATAAATTAAACGACCCCGAAATATAGTCCTACAGTAAATGATTTTTAGTATCATACATTGATAAAAAATGACATTAAATACATAAACACAAAATATCCACTGAACTAACATAAACTCATATGTATAACCTATAAGAACAAATTTGAGCGGTTGCTTACTTTTTGTAAGAATATTTCAAGATTCATAAATGTTTTACTAATTAAACTATTACAAAATGTCATTTTTATTGAAAACCACACAAACAACCAAATTTTGACCAGCAGTAATGCCACTTACTTCAATTAGCGTAGTATTATTGTTGGTATTATATAGTTGGCTAACTGTGAAAACAAAGGTTAGCTACTTTCTTTTCCTTCTCCATTATCAAATATACTTTGCCATTTTTGGCAGGCCCAATTTGGAAAACTTTATATATATATACAGCTATCATTCAATTATAGCCGCCAACAAAAGGTTCCTATTTTAAAAATGTATTCTCAATTGACAGAATACACATTACGAACATAGAGAACCGAATCGCAGGGATTCCTTTAATCTATGTACGAATCAGAGAACCGAATGTATTGTACTCAGGCTTTTGCCATCCGCACAAAATAGTTAATATAACTAAAGAGAACAATTCTTACATGAACCGTGATTTGATGTGCAATTAGAGATCCTGGGTTCAAATTCATAAATATGACCTTTTCTCTTTATTTGTGACCACACATTACTCGATGATCATTTAGGGATTTTAAGTGTAACTTTGTTGGCAATGTCATGGCAAATGGCAAATGCTGAATCAGAGATTAGTCCTTTGATCTATGGCTGGACCATAGAGAACCGAACTGAATTGAATTGGACTGAACCAGAGAAAACTCACTGAATGTTTCTCTCAGGGATTATTATCATAATCCCTGATTTCTCTATGGTTAAAGAGCGGGAATGGACTATGTATAATTTTGGTGGTTGACAGATGGTTGACAGTATTTGATTTAGCATAACTATTAAGTAATATTTAAGTTGCGTTTTGTGTATCGGAATAGAATAATACTAATTCAAAATGAATATTAAAAATAAAGTAACCTCCCTGTTTACGGATTCTCAATTTAACAAAAGTGGACATGAAAAATTTATAAGGAATGCGTCAAGTGTATGAGAAGGTAAATTATTGTATTCATGTAGAATATTTGTGTGATCTCATAAAATATTTGGAATGACTGATTTTTCTTTTTAGAATAATTGGCTGGATATTATGATTAACGACTCAATTTTTCACTGTTGATACAATTTTTAAAATATTACGGTTACATTTGAGTAACATTTACCAGGTTAGAGTTTTAGCTCAACTTCAGTTTAATTTCCCCATGATTTTCCGTACTATATTCTTGTAATACTCTTGTTCTACCTACTTTTTCTGCCTTTACTAACATTTCAACTATTTTAAACGTTTTGAAACGATACATTTTTTTACAATTATTAAATTTTTATCTATGTACGTAATAATTTGTTCGAAGTTCTACAGAATTGCAGTGAGCATGCACAAATACTTAATATAACTTCCACTAGATGACAGTGAAATTGGTGTTACCAACATTCACAATTCCATATCATATTTCAAGAAATTAACTTCATTTTGTTAGGTTCCTATGGGACAAGTTAGTGTATATCAGATTAGTGTACATTCATTAAATAGTATGTACACCCTTACTCAAAAAAAAAAAAGATTCATCCGCAGATTCTATCAACCGATTGAGGAACTTTGTGAGCGCTCGCAGAAGCCGTATTCACATCAACACGTTTTCAGTAATTGTACTGGGTTGTTTGCTAGTTAACGCAGTGCACACTCAAGCAACATGAAAGAGAGAGCTTGGCTTAGTGTGTTTCTGTGGTCGAGAGGTTTAACAGATGACATCTGCATTCATAACCTCACAAATTCAATTCCCATTCTGGGTCATTCCATGAGAAAAGGGACATTTTGGTCTATTTTTTAACATTGTATATTTGTGTTTATTTTTTTATTGTAAGGTTGTCTACTCTTTGGACTTCCTGTTTCACAATAGCATATATGTGGGAAACCTATTTCTTTGTTGTTCTGGCTCGAAGAAGATAGCGGCGTTTCATGCAGATGTTATTACCCTATTTTCAATAACTTCAAGGTAATTTTGTTTATTTTTTATTATTTCACTCACCTCATACTTCATTATTCATAGCAGACCCTGGGTTTCTTCACATTTTTTGTGATATTCTCAATGCTGTGTCACGTTCACAACGTTGTGAACGTGACACAGCATTGAGAATGTCACAAAAGATGTGAAGAAACCCAGGGTCTGCTATGAATTATGAAGTATGAGGTGAGTGAAATAATAAAAAAATAAACAATATTAAAAAACCTCATAGTGTTATTTCCTATCTACATAACTAACTTCAAGGTAAGTTTTTTTTTTTAATTTTACAGCAACATAATATATTGGGAGTTTGTAATTTCCTTTCTCATACTTTGATGTATGAAATACAACAAAAAGCACTTATATAGATGTTGATTGGACAGAGTAATATTAAATTTAGAATTTGCATATTAATGTGTAATGTGAGTGACAAAATATGCTATTTTATTAATTAAAAAGCAATAAATGTTGTTCATTTTTATTAAAAATCTGTTATTGTTAAAGAGAGGTAAAGAATGTTATTGGGTGAAATTAACAACTTCCTATGAATTTTATTTAATGTGATATATCAAATTATATTAAGGTAATGTGGGTGACAATGAAAAACTTACAATATGGGGTTTTTACACATTTCAGGAGAAGAAAATTTCCTGACTTGTTTTTGGCAATGAAATAAAATTTGACATTATTGGACATTGTTTTCATTCTGTGATTGCCAAAAATCCATCAACCTCTGCTGAGAGAATGAGAAAAATGAGGCAGAAGCTTAAGGAGGAAGCTAATTATGATGAGTATAAAGAACAGCATACAATCAGTGTAAGGAAATATAGAGAAAAGAAGAAAGAAAAAATTGAAGAATCATAAGAAGGAAGTCAAGATCTCAATTGAAGAAGAAGAAAAAAGAGAAAACATGTTGCTAGATTTAGGCATCTGAGAATTAGATTCTGGCTGTGAATTCTTTGCACAACATAGTTCCGGCATGTTTAGCTCACTCATCATCTTATCTGGTTGAAATTGTATGCTTGTCAGCAAAAGAAGATTGCTGGGTCATGAAATGCTGATTGCAAGGACAGGTTGTACAATCACTTGCAGGAGAAAGTCTTTAATAATCAAGAGGTCTCCACATTGAATTGTTCATGGCATGTATGGAGAAAAGAAGGGCGTTCAGCCAGGGTTCAGGAGGAAGGGAGTGCAGTGCAGCCGATTTGGCAAAATATATACTTTCCCTGTTGCCCTTTTTCTTGGAACATTATTTTATGAAAAGAGAACAAGCAAAATTCTATAATGAAGAAAGGTTAATGGCTACATCTTCCAACTTCAAACCAAATATTGAAGTCATACAGGTGGACTTCTCTGAAAATTTTACTTGTTCTGAACAAGATGAAATACAAAGTTTTCATTGGGTTCAACCTCAAGTCAGTTTATTTACTGCAGCAGCCTGGTATTCTGGAGAACATCATCCCATAGTCATAATGTCTGATAACCTATATCATACAAAACACACTGTGATTGCATATACAGACAGGCTACTTGAAGAAATTCCAACTGAAATAAATGAAGTCAGTATTTGGTCAGGTGGAACAAGTTCACAATTTAAAAACTGATATATTGCAGCTAGTCTGAAGGTGCTGAAACAAAAGCATAAACTACAGGTGAAAAAATTGAACTATTTTGCCACTTCACATGGCAAAGGTCCTGTGTATGGCACTGGTGAGGCTGTGAAGAGGCAAGTTAGAACACATGTCTTATCAAGAAAGTCTCATGTTTTCAGTGCATACATTTTTCTGAAGTAACCAGAAAAGTATCATCTGTGAATATAATTCTGTAGATAAAGAAAAAAGAAATCAGAAAATGAAGCTGGATAAAGTTTTTGAGGTAGCACCCATCATTGGTGAAATCTCAAAAATCCATGCCATGTCTCTCAAAAATGAATTGGAAACTTATTTTGTATTAAAGCATAGCATGTTGAATAACTTAGAAGTAATTCTACAGAGAGACCTTTACACAGGATGTCATAATTGCAAAATGTGTGAAAGTGGAGCTGCAAGGAAAACGCTCAATACCGCATTATGCTGCAATTTGTCAGTTTTCAATCAATGCTGACTGTGAAGTAAAGGTGCATTTTTAAAAAGGTGGGAGAATGTAAATCATGATTTACTGTCAACAAGGAAGACGTAGTGTTCGTTAATAAAGATCCCGAGTTGGAGTGAAGGAGTAACAGAATTTATTATAAATTTAAAATGGAAATAAATGCTGCTCAAATTTATTTATATCTACTATCATCTGTTTCATATATAGTATACACATGTTATGTACTGATTTGTATTACATTTATTTCATGGTAAATAATTGTAAATCAATCACAATTATCAACCATTTTGTCATGTTGTTGATTATGTAATGTGAGTGACAAAATACTGTAATGTGAGTGAAAGATAAAATTTGTGTTTATTCATTTCAGATTTACCACAATAAATTAGAACTTTTGCTGTAATAACCTGTGTGTCTCATTAATGTACAGCCAAAAAATTGTTTTTTCCAGAACTTTTACAAGAGCAGGGAACTACATTTTTCTGTATAGTGAAATTTATCATGTCTTTTTCCCGTAATGTGAGTGACACGTATATTTTAATTTTTTTTTTGTCCATTTATTGTAATTCAAAATTCAAAGAAAATATATCAAAATGTAGAGAATTTAATGAAGAATAAACATGTTTTATTGATGTTTTAAATTTACTTAGGACTATAGATTGATAGTAAAATTTAAGGTGGGAAAATAGTCAAATTGTAATGTGAGTGACAGTGGAATGACCCTTGTACTTTTTTTAACTGAATATTAGAATAGCATTTCGCCTATAATAAAGTTTTATATTTCATTATATATTTGGGTTTTATGGCTTTAATGCACACACAAACACACACAAAAACAAATTAAAACCTTCTAATAAATAAATGAGGAAAGAAAATAATACCTTCTAAAATGAAAGCTTTAACAAAAACAAAATCAATATCAGATGTATGAACCCTTAGCATCTATTACCATTTTCAATGTGCAGGGCATTGAGATTGCCTTGTGCCTATGTCCTTGTTTGTACGCTGAGCCATGGTAAAACTCAATATGATTCATTATAAACAAACTTGTTAGAGACTGTTGCTTTTGCACAGATGTCTGCGCATCACAGTCGATTGAATGCAATACATTGAAATTACCTAGAACAAACCCTGAATGTGGTAAATATTTTTGTTACAATAACGACATTAACATTGATTTAATTCAAATGTCAAAATAAAATGTATTTAATTCATAAAACATTTTAATACAAATATCATGAGAAAAAAACTGCATAATTGAGGATGTGAACCTGCGACCTTCATTAACAAAAACAGTGACTGTATGCTTTACCGCTGACCTAATAGGACATGTACGAGAGTTTTCAGTTCATGCCACATAACACAGTAGCTCAGGGACTGCACAATTATGCCTAGTTTTCTAGTTTGAACACAGTGCTGTAGGACTTAGAAGCAATGTGCATTCAAGAGGTGACTCTTTTTTTTTTGTCTAAGGGTGTATCTAATTTATTTTGTTAGGTTAGGAAGGGGAAAGTTGGTGTACATCCATTTGGAATAAACATTTGGGAATTTATTGCGAAGGTTGGTGATACCGATTTCACAGCTACATGGTTCCATCTAGCGACAACTCTATAAGCTTTTTGTAGGACTTCACAGATATATGGTTCCAACTAGTGTCACCTCTATAAATGTTTGTACATACACACTGTTATTCTGTAGGACTTAGAAAATTTATTGTGGAAATCAAACTAAACTTTTTCCGGAATTTAAACATTTTGAACTCCAATTAAATTTTAATTATAATTTATTCAGTAGGAAATTGGGGGATTCTATGTCAGGAATCCACCTACATAACTTAAAAAAAGAACAAAAATGCAAATATTATTGTCAGTGGTGTTTCATGAGCTGAGAAGAGAGCAGAGCACAGTTATTGAAATTAAGCTGTTTACTCACAAATCATTATTTAAATATAGTTACTTTAATATATTTATATATTTAATGTAAACGGCGATGTTTGAAAACAAATGAGAAACATTATGTTGCACTTGTTTATCACTGCAACCAGATCATATAATTTATTGCCGAAGGATCGCAATATTGTAAGAATGCACCCTAGTGGAGAAAAAATGAAACACATAAAACTGTATAATGGGTTAACCCATTAACTGCCATGATCCCCATTTGGGGATTGTTGTTTCTTTTTTAATTCTGTAGCTATTTTCATGTTGGCAGACTTGATTTCTTCTTTGCATTGTTGTCTGTAGTTCCTTTAAACTTGTGTATTATGTGACAGTTAGAAATTTTAAAGCACACCATTTGTGAGAAGGGAGCAATCATTTCAACATTCTATTATATCATAGATAGATCATCGGTTGATTAATGTCTTTGACATCGTCCGATTCCTAATAGCCAGTTTTGTCGGTCCTTCCAATCTCCTGGTTTTAGATGTTTTTCCTTCATATATAAACATATTCCCTGACTCTAGGAGGTTTTAGGTCTTCCTCTGCTTCGTCTTCCCTCAGGTTTCCATTCCAAAACAGATTTTGGTAGTCGATCCTCTTCCATTCGCTGGACATGTCCGTACCATCTTAATTGCTGAGTTTTAATATAATCTAAAATAGTGTCTTCAGTCTTCATTTTCTCCCTTATAACTGAGTTCCTAATTTTTTCTCTTCTTGAAATTATTGCGGCCCTTCGTATAAAATCCATTTCCGTTGCCAAAAGGTACTTATTTGTTTTTGTTGTTAATGGCCAAAGTTCTGCTCCATAAGTAATGATGCTTTTAACAATTGTATGATGTATATTCATTTTATTTTTATTACTTTATATTTTTATCCCAGAATATTCCATTGAGGCAAGCAATTGCAAATTTTCCTTTATTATTTCTATTTCTTATTTCCTCTTCATAACTCCCATTTTTATTTATTTTTATTCCTAAATATGTGATCTCACTACAAGATTTTATTGATTCTCCAGTCTCCAAAATTAAATTTTTTGTTCTGGTTCACCAATTGATAAATATTTTGTTTTTTTTTTCATGTTCAAATTTAATCCCCATTTCTCATATTCTTCTATTAATTTTCTAGTCATATATTCTAAATCTTCATAATCTTGTGCAATTAACAATTGATCATCTGCAAAATGTAAATTGTATAAAGTTTTGTTGTTTGAAATAGGAATTCCCATGCTTGAACATTTTCTCCTCCAATTCTTTAATATTTCATGTACATATATTTTAAACAGAGTCGGTGATAGACAACAACCTTGACGAAGACCTTCATTTATCGAAAAACCATGAGACAATTTACTGCCAATTTTAATTTTAGACATGCAATTGTCATATAAATTTTGTATAGCTTCAATTATTATAGTTTTAATTCCCATACGTCTTAAAGCAATCCATAGTTTCTCTATAGGGACATTGTCGTATGTTTTCTCTAGATCTACAAATAGTAGGTGCAAAGATTGTCCATATTGCATTTTCTTTTCTGTTACCTGAGTAATGCAAAATAAATTGTCGGTTGTGGAACGACCGGCTCTAAATCCTGACTGTTCCTCTAATTCCATATCACTATAGTTTTTTTTCAAATAATATTTTAGTATACGTCCATAGAGTCTACTCATAGTACTTGTTACTGTTATACCTCTATAATTTTCACATTGGTCTTTTTTTCCTTTTTTATGGATTGTCGAAATGTATCCTAGTTTCCATTCTTCAGGAACTTTTTCACCATTCATAAATTTTGTAAATAATTTTCTCAGTCGTTCAAATAAATGGTCGGATCCATGTTTTAATAGTTCTGCCGGTATTCCTCCTGGACAACTAGCTCTTTTATTTTTTAATGATTTGGTTTTTCCTCACCTGTAAGACAAATGTCAGGAAAACTTTAAGGCCCAAATGATCCCTGAAATCATATGGCCATTATCATACCATTATCATCATCATCCTTCACCAGTGTGGAAAGCAACGGGAAGCTACCACACCTACAATTCCCTAGTAAAGCTGCAAGCATAGTATGAAAATGCTATGGTTGCAGTGAAGGACCTGCCTTCGGGCAAAATTACTATGGATATATTGACTTTATTATTACATATAATAATGAACTTATTTGGAGTATTTTGTTTTTGATATTTGGTTGGTGGGATTGCTTATTGTTCATTACATTATAGAATGTTACTTGTTATGTTTGTAAATTGAAGTGTGGTTGTTTTTTCAAATTGTCATATTTGCTCATTTGCTTGCTATCTCTTCATTAGGTAACATCTTTGATGATTGTGGAGTGTTACCATTTTATTGCAGATGGAGTACTTAAAATTTGTATAATTATTTTGTGGTAGGTTAGGCTTCTGTAATACTGAGTCTGTTCATCTTACCTCATAAATAGTTGTGTTCTTTGGACATGTTTCAATATGTTTGCATATTATTTTCAGCTTGGTCAACTGTTGAATTGTAGGTCCTAGATGTTGACTTCCCTCCATCTGTTGGTTGATGAAAGAACTTGCAAATCAAATCCTTTTCCCCAGGAACTTCAAAATTGATGATCCTATCTCTGTTCTTCTGGATGTATATCTTCTCCCAAATAGTTTGTTAATTTGAATTTTCCAACTTTTTCAATAAAACATGAGCAGGTACTGCAGGTTTTACTACCTCTCCATTTCACATTTCTAATGTGTTCCTTCATTCTAATGTTCAAGTTTCTCTTTGTTTTTCCTATGTATATATTAACATAATCAGCACATTTTATCTGGTATATTACTGATTTTCGCCATCACCAAACTTCTCATTTTTGTTACTTTTAGTTAGTTTATGTAGGCTATAATTAGAGCGAGGAATTATATGAAGAAAATTATACTAAAATATGAAATTATAATAACAAAATATGAAAATTAGGACACAAAAATATTATGAAGCTACTATTTTTTCAACTTTTTACACATATTTATATACACAAGCCCTGTATAATTTATGGGTATACATACAAGCACACAAATGAGACAAGAAGACCTTTTTGTAGCTCAAGAAATCAAGAGTTTCACTGTATTTCCATTTTAATTAATTTTTCATTACTTCTGACTCAATATAAAATATCATTTAATATAATACATTTTGGAATTTTTAACATTATGAGGTTTTATTGATTCTTATCAATAAAATATCATGTTCATGATTTGAAGCAATTTTAATGGCTCACATTGAAGTATATTGTGTGAGGAATCACGCTAACAAGCCGGAAGGTCGTGGGTTTGAGTCTCAATGGGGTCAGGTTTTTAGCTGGACCAAACCTTCTGGCGGCATCATAGCCCTAGAGTCTACTCAGCTCTTAATTAAAATGAGTACCAGATGCATATTCTGGGGCAAAGGGGCCGTCATGCAGGACTGAGAACCCAGTGGACATCCTTTGGAGATTGTCTAGAAAATGTGGAAGTCTCAACATCCATCTACCCCAAGCCTGTAGTTTGACACTTTATTTCAATAAATTAATACTGGGTTTATATAAAACACGATCAATTAATTTATCTAATGATATTTAATTACGAAATCCAAACATAAATAAAAAAACAAAACATAGTAACCGTTGTAACGTGCTTCCATTGGATATACCACTGACAAAATTTAGACTAGGTACAGTTTGGATGACTTCTATTTACCTTGCATAAAGATAATGAAGTTCAGTATATATAAATGCCACAATAACATTAATTGGATGAATCAGAACACATGTAGACCAAGTCCTAACTAACTCACTGACACAATCGAACCCATAGGTTCGTGGCCACACGGACATAAGCTCTCCATACATCCCTATCCTGAGCCAATGTTTTCCAATCATCCCCTCTATAATCTTTCCCTCAAATCATGGTTAATGTTATTCTCCCACTTCATTCTTGGTCTACCAACCGGGCGTTTTCCCTCTGGTTTTCCTACAAGAAGCTTCCATGCACGTCTTTCATTCCCCCATTCGTGCCACATGTCCTGCCCATGGCAGTAGACCAAGTACTATATGTCATATTTGGAGAAACAAGATGTTAAAATAAATTAATCCACAAATAATTCTAGGGAGTATTTCAAAACTCTCTTTGCAATTACAATTATTTTTAATCCTATACATTACACATATGAACATAGTGAAATGTATTGTTTATTTTTTATTATTTCACTCACCTCATACTTCATAATTCATAGCAGACCCTGGGTTTCTTCACATCTTTTGTGACATTCTCAATGCTGCGTCACGTTCACAACTGACGTCCAATGGCCTTCTATCCTGCAGACTGACCTCCGCGCCATCTGGTGGCCGACCGAAGAATTTCCAAATCAGTCCTCTTTCTTTATAACCGGGTATTTCAAAATTCATAGTTGTATTTTCATTCTTGCATATGTAAATTTTTTCCCAAATTGTGAGTTCCTTCGGTTTTTCCAATTGTTTAAGTAATTTTGTTTTGGTTTCTATTCTATGTTTTTTCTGACCAGGCATGTGCAGCTATTGCAGATTTTTCGGTTTCTCCATTTTTAACATTTCTGAGCTGTTCTTTTAATCTTGTATTTAGATTCCTTTTTGTTTTTCCTATGTATATCTTTTCACAATCTTTACAATTAATTTGATAAATTCCCGATTTTTTTGCAGTCTTCAATCTTTTCATTTTTGTTGGTTTTTATTAAATTACCTAAGTTGTAATCATTTTTAATAGTGCTAATTTAATGTTTGAATTTGTTGAAAATTTTTTGAAACTTGTCAAATACGAAAGGATGGTATGTGAACTTCTTGAATTTTTTGCCTATATTTTTATCTGTTCTTAAGAGTACTTTCATTGATGACTTTTTGTTCTTTGAATTTATTTATTTTCTTGTGTATCATCTTCTTTTGAAAACCATTATCCTTAGCAATTTTTATGATGTGTTCTTTCTCTTTATTGTAATTTTCTTTGCTCATGGGAACATTCACAAGTCTGTGTGTTAAACTATTAAATACTGCCTGTTTGTGTGAAAAATGGTTAAATCCAGTAGCTTTTATATAATTGTCGATGTGAGTTTCTTTTCTGTAGATTCCAAATTCTATTTTCTTTTTTTCTCATTCCTAATCAATTTAAGGTCTAAAAATGGTATTTCATGATTATTTTCTATTTCCATTGTAAATTTGATTGTTTTATTTTGAATATTTAACAGTTTAATTGCATCTTCTAATTGTTTCTCTTTTACTATTGCTATGATATCATCTACGTATCTTCTCCAAAATTTAAACATCAAGGGATGTGCTTTGGTTACATGGCATTCAAAATTCCCCATAAACATGTCTGCTAAGAATGGTGATAATGGATTTCCCATTGCGAGTCCTGATTTTTGTCTAAAGTATTTTCCTCTAAAGGTGAAAGAACATTTGATTTAAGCATAATTTTGTTAGTTTTATGTATTCTTTAACGCTATCATCATCTAATTTGTTTTCTTTCAACCATTTTTCTAAAATTTTCAAAGTTGTGTCAGTCGGTATGTTTGTGAATAATGAAGTAACATCAAAAGAGACCAATCTTTCTGAAGGTTCTATTTCTACATTTTCTAATTTCTCAACTAATTGGTAAGAATTTTCTACTGCTAAATTTTCAAATTTTTCCATACCTTTAAATTTATTGTTAAGCCATTTGGATATGTTATATGTCGGTGAGTTGATATTGTTGATGATAGGTCTCATTTTCTTTCCGTCTTTGTGGATTTTAGGAAGACCATGAATGTTGGGGAAGTTATTAAAAAAATTAAAAACACAAAAATAGAAAACATATGCAAAACAAATATGAAGAAAGTAAGAAACATTAATAATAAAAATGTTGTTTTTTCAAAGTCAGACAAAGGAATAATTTGGTAATTTTGGATAAAGAAGATTATAATGATAGGATGGAGAATTTATTAAAGGGGGAAGAAATATGAAGAAATTAAACAAATCCTCTCGCAAAAAACAATTAAAGAAGTTGAAACCAGCCTAAAATCAATTAAAAAAATTATGACACAAAAGGAAAAGTTTGAATTAAAAAATACCAAATCCCAGAAACCCCAACATTCATGGTCTTCCTAAAATCCACAAAGACGGAAAGAAAATAGAGACCTATCATCAACAATATCAACTCACCGACATATAACATATCCAAATGGCTTAACAATAATTTAAAGGTATGGAAAAATTTGAAAATTTAGCAGTAGAAAATTCTTACCAATTAGTTGAGAAATTAGAAAATGTAGAAATAGAACCTTCAGAAAGATTGGTCTCTTTTGATGTTACTTCATTATTCACAAACATCCCGACTGACACAACTTTGAAAATTTTAGAAAAATGGTTGAAATGAAAACAAATTAGATGATGATAGCGTTAAAGAATACATAAAACTAACAAAATTATGCTTAAATCAAATGTTCTTCACCTTTAGAGGAAAATACTTTAGACAAAAATCCGGACTCGCAATGGGAAATCCATTATCACCATTCTTAGCAGACACGTTTATGGGGACTCTTTGAATGTCATCTAACCAAAGCACATCCTTTGATGTTTAAATTTTGGAGAAGATATGTAGATGATATCATAGCAATAGTAAAAGAGAAACAATTAGAAGATGCCATTAAACTGTTAAATATTCAAAATAAAAACAATCAAAATTTACAATGGAAATAGAAAATAATCATTGAAATACCATTTTTTAGACCTTAAATTGATTAGGAATGAAGAAAAAAAAGAAAATGGAATTTGGAATCTACAGAAAAGAAAACTCACAATCGACAATTATATAAAAGCTACTGGATTTAACCATTTTTCACACAAACAGGCAGTATTTAATAGTTTAACACACAGACTTGTGAATGTCCCCATGAGCAAAGAAAATTACAATAAAGAGAAAGAACACATCATAAAAATTGCTAAGGATAATGGTTTTCAAAAGAAGATGATACACAAGAAAATAAATAAATTCAAAGAACAAAAAGTCATAAATGAAAGTACTCTTCAGAACAGATAAAAATATAGGCAAAAAATTCAAGAAGTTCACATACCATCCTTTGGTATTTGACAAGTTTCAAAAAATTTTCAAACAAATTCAACATTAAATTAGCACCGAAAAATGATTACAGCTTAGGTAATTTAATAAAAACCAACAAAAATGAAAAGATTGAAGACTGCAAAAAATCGGGAATTTATCAAATTAATTGTAAAGATTGTGAAAAGATATACATAGGAAAAACAAAAAAGGAATCTAAATACAAGATTAAAAGAACACCTCAGAAATGTTAAAAATGGAGAAACCGAAAAATCTCGCAATAAGCTGCACATGCCTGGTCAGAAAAACATAGAATAGAAACCAAAACAAAATTACTTAAACAATTGGAAAAAACCGAAGGAAACTCACAATTTGGGGAAAAAATTTAACATATGCAAGAATGAAAATACAACTATGAATTTTGAAATACCCGGTTATAAGAAAGAGGACTGATTTGGAAATTCTTCGGTCGGCCACCAGATGGCGCGGAGGTCAGTCTGCAGGATAGAAGGCCGTTGGACGTCAGTTGTGAACGTGACGCAGCATTGAGAATGTACACAAAAGATGTGAAGAAAACCCCAGGGTCTGTGCTATTAATTATGAAGTATGAGGTGAGTGAAATAATAAAAAATTAACAATATAAAAAACCTCATAGTGTTATTTCCTATCTACATAACTTAATAGTGAAATGTTGTTAGAATTATTTTAACATTAGTTTTTCCATGAAATTTGTCCGAGCACAGTATGTACGCATGTGCTTTGAATAATCAAATTATCAATTCTGTTCGTAATACACAGTTAGGAGCTTTTTATGTATGGGACATTCCATACGAAATCGGCAAAAAAACTGTGAAAAATGAACTCACATCTTTAAAAGTTTACCATTTTTTTTACAGTGAAACTTTATGATATACTGAATATCTGTACCGAATTTCAAGTCTTCGCTTGGTGTAATTAAATAGTAATAGAGCTGTCATATTTATCGTATTGTTTTAAATAGTCTCTTTTTATAAAATACATTTCTCGAAGTATGGCTATTCCCTCAACTTGAAAAGATAGTCACATTATAGATGATTTTATGCTCTATCGAGTGAAAATTAGTATGTTAATATTTACGTTTTTCTGAAGGGCCGTAAATGCTATTAATATGCAATTGACCTTCCTCACCAAAAAAATTATAAAATCAAAAAAGTGCCACATTATTACCTGAACACCAGTTAATTTTTGTAATTAGTATTAAAGTGGAGTCTTGAAAGGAAAACTACCAAAAATAATTATTTTTCCTAAAATCTCCTATGTGTAGACTGCCCGCAATACCTTTCGCGTGAGTGGAGATCGCTCGCTCGTACAAACAATGACGGAACTACTTGGTAATAGTCCTTTGCGCACTAACAAATATTTTTATTGTTATTATCATCATTACATTATTTTTATTATCATTATAACAATTATTTTGATTATCATTATAACAATTATTACATTATCATCATCATCATCGTGGACTAGTGGTTACTCTGCACGCCTCCGATTCCGAGGTTCGCGGGTTCAAACTCGATAGGAATCAATGGAATTTTAAAGGCGTTTTTTTTTAAACATTCTGAATTGCTATTTTGCTATTTTTTAATGCTATGTTTTGATTGCATAAAATTTATGCTGTTGTACTCTTCTTACTGACCAGGAGAGTGGAAGCAACGTTTAGAATTTTGATTTTATCTTTTTTATCACTGCTAGCCAGCAAACGCCTTCTTAAGATTTCCAAAAACCTCAATTTCATATTTATCCTCTTCTTCACTTGAAGAGTCAAATTGGTGGAAAATTTTATTTTTAATTGCCTCAGTTACACTTTTATATTTAGTTTTCACATATTTTATTGTGAGAACATTTTTGCTCTCTTAATGGGACGGTTCCCTATCAATTTAAATTATTCATTTAATGTTGGTATAGCCGATTCTTTAACGATGTCGGAACTACTATCGTTATTCTTACAGGTTGTTGTTACATCGTATTCCTCATTTCAGTATTAGTAATTCTGTTAGGCTGTACATCCTCAAACATTTCTCTTACACTCTAAAATTTAGCCTGCAATTACAACATATTTTGCAGAGAGCCAGTGTTCTTGGGGTACCCCGAGTTCCTCACCGTTTCCATGGAGGGATAGATCTGAAATTTTTTTTTAACTAATCGTATGTTCGTCGTCCGAGTGGATTGAAACATTTTCCATTCACATAACACCAGTTAAGCTTATTCATAATAGACAGTGTAATTATATGTACAGTAATAAAATAAAACACTTCAATCTGCAAACTTGTTAGTTAAAAACGATAAGATATTATTTTTAATTTGACTGTGACACTTAAAATGACGAGATGACACACTAAACAAACACGTACTGATGTAAATCAACTGCCTAGTATGTAATCTGAACTTGAGAATTGTTTATATAGGAACAGATGTTTAAGGAAGACTTGCTGACATTGCATTATTATTCGTTTGGTAGGAAGTGGTACGAGTATTAAAACATTCGGTTTTATTTGGAAGTGATATCTTATAACACAACACTATTTCGTCAACGTTATCAGGGTACAATACAATACACTGAATAAAAAGTTATTTTAAGACTGAAATTAGTAATTATAACATAATAAAAAATGTATACCAGTTTATTCAATTAATGGTTGAAATAGTTATTATATAATATTACATTTAAACTGTAATGAAAAATTTGTAACAAAATAAATAATTTGTTTTAAAAAAGGACAGAAGATTACGAGTATTTGAGAATAAAGTTCTTAGGAAAATTTTTGGATCAAAAAGAGATGAACAGACAGGTGAATGGAAAAAAACTACATAATAGTGAGCTACATGATCTGTATAGGAAGCCAGATATAATAAAAACAGTTAAGTCTCGTAGGCTGCGGTGGGCAGGAAATGTGGCACGTATGGGGGATGAAAGAGGTTGCTTGGAAATTTCTGGTAGGAAAACTGGAGGGAAAACGCCCAGTTGGAAGACTAAGAATGAGGTGGGAGAATAACATTATACATGATTTGAGGGAAGTAGATTATACAGCGGATAATTGGAAAACGTTAGCTCGAGATGGGATGTATGCAGAGCTTATGTCCGCGCTGCAATGAACCTACAGGTTCCACAGAGCCAGTGAGTGAGTTAGTTATAAATAATTTGTTTTAATAATTCACACAGTAAACGTAAGTAAACAGAGCTCTTTACTTCTCACTTCAGCAATAAAATTTGATAAATAAATATCTACTGCGTAAGAATTAAAATATCGCCACTTTTATAAATTTTCGGTACTGTTCCATTAAGCAGAACTTATAATAATCTATTCGATTTAATGGCAGTTGAAAAAGTCACTGATGAAGCCTATTTCAATAAAGTACGCGCGCGACCTTGGTCGTGAAATGAATTTGCCGCGCCGTGGACCAGCGAGTTTTTTTTACGAAAATAGAATAGAAAAACATTTATATTGTCTGAACTATTCAATTCTCCAAAAAGGTAATTGCTGGAAATTAATCCTTATTACGTGAGTAGTATCCTGTATTTTTTCCGTTTTCATTTTTTGATATGTACTGCAGTAAACCGCCATAAAACAGAAAATTGACACCGAAAATAAAAATATCCTAATTATAAAAATAACACCCTTAAACTACATGATATCACCTATATAAATATGTTTGAAACAAATTTTTGCTGTTTACTGTTTCAGAAATATTAGTTAGTAAACGTTTTAGTTTATCATATTTACGATAATTTTAGATCATCATAACTACGAACCTATAAATGATAAAAATTAAATTTCTGTATTAATACGTTTATAAATGTATTCACTATATTTAGGGATACATAAAATTAAAAAAATAAATTGCAAGATTTTTTGCTGTCCGATTTGATATGGAATGTCCCGTATTTTTTAACGCCTGTCTGTCAGAATTATTTTGTACGATCAAAAAGTATGCTCCACATTATATGATGTTATGGGAGCAGTCATGTACTGCACTCACATATATGATAGTTTGATGTGAGAATAATATTGGCCTTACCTACAAGAACTTTACAAATTTCATAAACTGTGGAGCAAGACCTTATTTCACAGCACAGCTTCAAGTTTAGCAGCAGCAATCTTACCTACATTTAAATACTGTAATCCATTCATAAAATAAGGATTGTCCTTAGGTAGCTAAAAGGAATAGGTTTCTACCTGAGAAAGAAGAGTGGGTGGTTATTATTCTAACATTGTTATTCTACTTATTCATGTTCTTCTCACAGATTAGGAAATCCCTGTTCTTTTTCTGTAGTTTCGGACAAAAGACTCCGCTTGGTCATTCCATCTCTCCTTTTTTCAATTTTTTCTTTTATCAAATCTATTTATCTTGTTCCAGATGGGATACTTGGGAATTTTCGCTGTCTACCATATTACATTGTCAAAACATTTCAAAACTGCAGTCACCCCAAAAATGTTTTTAATTAGTAGAAATTTTATTTAAAAAAATTGAAAGTTGAAAAATGTGAAGGAATATTAAATTTTTACAGAAATATGAACATTTTGCCAAAATATTATGAAATATGAAAAAATATGGTCTTATTTTATTCTACATATCATAAAATGTAAAGATACTTTGTCTCAGCGCTCTCTGACTAATAGTTTAAAACATGAAATTTCATAAAAATCCTCGCTCTAGCTATAATATTTTTTAGTGCTAATTTGGTATTAAATTTCTCAATTTTTTTTAAATTTATTATATGCCAACAGATGATATGTTAGGCTGTTAAATACTGCCAGTTTGTGTGCAATATGGTTGAATCCTGTTGATGTAATATAATTAATCATGTCTATTTATTTTCTGTGCATACCAAATTCTTTTTTCCTTTTTTCTTCATTTCTATACAATTTGAAATCTAAAAATAGTAAATGTTTGTTCTCTTTGGTTTCTAAAGTGAATTTAATATTGCTTTTACTCTATATATATTCAAGAGTTTTAATGCATCTTCTACAAGTTTTTGTTTTACTATTGAAATTACGTTGTACACATATCTGCACCAAAATTTGAACATCAAAGTAATGTGCTTTCGTTATTTTGCATTCAAAATTGCTCATAAACAAAAAATGATATAGTGGATTATCCATTGAAAGTTCTGTCTGTAGACATTCCCATTATAGGTAAAAAAAATGATTAATGCATAGAAAAAATTATAGACAAAAAGTAGATAAGTACAAAAAACAAAAATTGATGAATACAGGAAATTCACATATCCATTGGCATACAATAAATTTAAAAAAAATGTTGGCAAATTAGCACCAAAAAAATATTTCAGTCTAAATAAACTAATCAAAACTAACAAAAATGAGAAGATGGATGATGCAAAAAATCAGAAATATACTAGATAAAATATGCTGATTGTTATATGATATACTTACGAAAAACAAAAATAAACTTGAACGTTAGAATGAAGTAATACATTAGAAATGTAAAAAATGAAGTAGAAAAATCTCCAGTAGCTGCTCATGTTTGGTCAGAAAAATTTATAATTGATGTGAACACAAGATTATTGAAACAGTTGGAAAATACAAAATAACTGACCGTTTGGGAGAAGATTTATTCATCCAGAAGAACAGAGATAGAATCATGACTTTTGAAATTCCTGGGGAAAAGGATTTGATTTGGGACATTCTATACAAAATTGGCAAAAAAATTGTGAAAATTGAACTCACGTCTTTAAAAGTTTACTTTTTTTTTACATTGAAATTTTATGATATACTGAATATCTGAACCGAATTTCAGGTCTTCGTTTGATGTAATTAAAGAGTAATAAAGCTGTCAATTTACTGTATTGTTTTAAAAAATCTCTTATGAAATAAATTTCTCGAAATATAAGTACTCCCTCAAGTTGAAAAGATAGTCACATTATAGATGATTTTATGCTCTATCGCTTGAAAATTAGTTTGTTAATATTTACGTTTTTCTGAAGGGCGTAAATGCAATTAATATGCAATTGATCTTTCTAACCAAAAATTTGATGAAATAAAAAATTACCAGATTATTACCTGATGGCCAGTTAATTGTTTGTAAAAAAAAAAAAGTAAAGTGATCCCACAACAGACCCGGAGGCCCTTGGGGTAGTAGGAGGTTAAGGCTCCCACTTTTTCTAGACAATCGGCACTTTATGTCAGCCGGGTTGTCAGCCCTGCGTGACGGCCGCCTTTACCCCCAGAACAAGCGTCTGGTACTCATTTCCGTTAGAGGCTGAGTAGACCCCAGGGCCATAGTGCCGCCAGAGGGTTTGGGTCAGTTTAAAAATCCTGACCCCAATGGGACTTGAACCCTCGACCCTCCGGCTTGTAGCTCAGTGCCTTAACCACTACGCTACGGCGTGCCCCAATTGTTTGTAATTAGTATTAAAGTGGTGGGATGAAAGGAAACTACCAAAAATAATTATTTTCCCTAAAATCTCCTATGTGTTGACTGCCCATAATACCTTTCGCGTGAGTAAAGATCGCTCGCTCGTACAATGAATGACGGGGCTACTTCGTAATAGTCCTTTGTGCACTTCCAAATATTTTTATCATCATCATTATATTATTTTATTATGATTACTATTATTACATCATCATCGTGAACTAGTGGTTACTCTGCATGTCTCCGATTCCGAGGTTTGCGGGTTCAAACTCGATAGGAATAAATGGAATTTTAAAGGCATAACAATTTGAATGTAGCTTTCCCTCAGAGGGAAGGAAATCCGTGAGCCTCATGTCGTAGATTTACGGTTACATAGAGTTACCTCACACTTGAAATAAATTGCTAAATAATGACCTCACATGTTAGTGAGCGTCGTTAAATATAACAGTCTTTATTGATATCTCTAGTATGCAGTTAATTTTGTGCTTATTTTGGCTAATGTATAGTTTAATTTAAGTTATTAAGCACCTACAAATTCAAGCTTATATACCTATTAAAAATTATTTTCTAGAGAATAGTTTGTAATGTGTTGTAATATTCTGTACTTGTACACTACACTAACGTCTGATGTTGAATATTGCAAGAAATGTTTAGCTATCAAATGACATATCAAAGATGATATTAAAATGCACAATATAAGCTAAACTATTGTTATATGTGACACTTAAAACAGTACCAACTAAATTGGAAACACCATCTTGAAAGAATGAGTTCAAATCGGATCCCCAAAGCTGTTTATAATTATATACCAAGAGGATGAAGATCACTGGACCGTCCTATGAAATGCTGGAGGGAAAATTTTCTATAGGATCGTAACAGGCCTTGGCCTAATATTTGGAAAGAAAAAGAAGAAAATGACGAGGTGCACTAAACACACACTGATTTAAATTAACTGTCTAGTAAGTAATCTGAACTTGAGAATTATTGATGGAGAAGCAGATGTGTAAGGAAGACTTGCTGATTCTGCATTATTATCGTTTGGTAGGAAATGGTACAAGTATTAAAACATTCGGTTTTATTTGGAAGGAATATCTTATAACAACACTATTTCGTCATAGTTTTCAATGTGCAATACAATACACTGAATAAAAAGTTATTTTAAGATTGAAATTAGTAATTATAAACATAATAAAAATCTATGCCAGTTTATTCAATTAATATAGTAAGAGTTTTTACTATAATATTACATTTAAATTGTAATGAAAAATTTGTAACAAAATAAATAATTTGTTTAATAATTCACAGTTAACCTAAGTAACAGAGCTCTTTGCTTCTCGTTTCAGCAATTAAATTCCATAAATAAACATCTACTGTGTAAGAATTAAAATATCGCCACATTTTTTATAAATTAACGTTACTGTTCCATTAAGCAGATCATATATCATCAGACATGCACTTTTGAAGGAAGTCTGTTAATATTTTTCGTTATGTATATTTACAGTTATTTTTGTTTTGTGTGTAGTACACAATATGGATTGATACTTTTAAAATTCATGACAAAACACTGTTGAAGTTACTATGTAATATTTATAATATAAAAATAGAATACCTGAGATCTAAGTCTTCCTCAACTTTGGATTTGGGGTGTGGAGTACTTTCGAAATTGAAATACTAAAAGAAACCAAAAACACTCACCTGCTGAATGAGAACTCACCCAGTGACGTCAACCTGCTCTACAAAATTCTCACAAACAACCAGTACCGAGTTACAAGTTGAAGATGAAGCATATGCTTCAAAAGTACTCCACACCCCAAATCCAAAGTTGAGGAAGACTGAGATCTCAGGTATTCTGTTTTTATATTTAAAATATTTCAATATGGATTACTTATATAAAACAAAACTTATCTTTTGTACTAAACTGTGAACTTAATTACAAACATCACACATTAAAATACATATATATATTATGAAAGAAATTTTATAACGTAATGTAGAGTGAAAATATGCATTATTTAAATGAATTCAGTCATTTTTTGGAGGATATAATTTACAACGTGCAGACAATCCACACTTAAAATCTACCAAGAATGACTTGTTTATATATAAGTAGTGGAAAAAAACAGTAATTAATTTTTCATGTAAGCACAACAATAGAACTTTTCTAATGATTTAAATAATTAAATTTGAAGAGAAAAATTTTCGCCTAGACCGGGACTCGAACCCGGGACCCTTGGCTTTCTGGGCCAAGTGCTCTACCAACTGAGCTACCGAGACGAGTTACGATCTAGACGCAAATTTTTCTCTTATATACGTTGTAATTCCTTATCGCCAAATGCTTTTGAAACCATTGTTTCTATCTTTGCAAATGGCGGCTTCTTAGTTAAGAAGACATTTATTGGAAATTTAACATTACTTTAAAAGCCAGTAAGGCCTCTAATGATGTTTTTATTATTAATTTAACATTTCTCAATGAAAGAAATTAATTCTCTTCAAATTTAATTTATCTTTCATTGAGAAATGTTAAATTAATAATAAAAACATCATTTAAATAATTATTTGATTTAATGCGAGTTGAAAAAAATCGCTGATGAAGCGGGTCAGGTGTTTCAATGAGAACTACGTGTGCGACCTTGGTTGTGAAGTGAAGCAAAGCAGCTGTTCTTTGATCTGCCAGGTTTTAACAAAAATAGAATAAAAAACATATTGTCTGAATTATTTATCCCACCAAAAAGTAATTGCTTGAAATTAATCCTTATTATGTAAATAATATCCTGTATTTTTTTTTTGTTTCCATTTTATGATGTGTACTGCAGTAAACCACCATAAAATAGAAAATTGACACCGAAAATAAAAATTTCCTAATTATAAAAATAACACCCTTAAACTACAGGATATCGTCTATATGAATACGTTTGAAACAAATTTTTGCTATTTAATTTTAGGTAGTGATATTTTGAGGTTATTTTAATTATTTTAGTCTGATCATCTTACCTCAATATTAATGTTGATTTGTTCTTGAACATGTTCAAAACAATTCTGTTTTATCGTCAGCTTGTCCAGACTGGTTTGATTTATGTTGCACAACCTAGATGTCGATGTCAGCTCCATCCTGTGGTTGACCAAAGAACCTCCAAACAAGGTCACGCTCCGTCGGTATTTCAAAATTCATAACTCTGTTTTTATTCTTCTGAATATAAATTTTTTCCCAAATAGTCAGCTCTTTTGTATTTTCTAACTGTTTTAATAATTTAGTGTCTGAATTTATATTATGTTTTTCAGACCAAACATGAGCAGCAACTGCAGATTTTTCTATTTCCCCATTCTTAATATTTCTTATGTGTTCTTTGGTTCTAATTTTTAGGTTTCTTTTGTTTTTCCTATATATATCTTTTTCACAACCCTTGCATTCAATTTTATATATTCCGGTCTTTTTATTTTTATCAGTTTTTTTTATTTTTGTTGGTTTTTATTAGTTTATTTAAACTGTAGTTATTTTTTGGTGCTAATTTAGTATTAACTTCTCAAATATCTTTTGGAACTTATTGTGTACCCAAGGGTGATATGTGAATTTCCTATATTTTTTCATAGGTGGTTCTTCTTTTTCAAGAGTACTTCTGTTTATCATTTTTGCTTTTTATACTGTTCTATCCTCTTATGTACCATTTTTTCATCAAACCGGTTTTCTCTTGCTACTTTGATTATGTGTTTTTTTCTCATGTTTGAAATCTTCTTCATTTAAGGGTAAGTTTACCAAGCTATGAGTTAAACTGTTAAAGGCTGCTAATTTATGTCCAGTTGGATTGAACCCTGTTGATTTTATAAAATTTTCCATATGAGTTTCTTTCCTATGAATCCCAAATTAAATTTTTCTTTTTTCTTCATTTCTGACCAATTTAAGATCCAAAAAAGGTATTTATTTTCTTCTATTTCTTTAGTAAATTTGATGTTTGTACTCTGTAAATTTAACAGTTTTAGGGAATCTTCTACATGTTTTTTTCTTTTACAATACAAATTATATCATCTACATATCTGCTCCAAAATTTTTGCTGTTTACTGTTTCAGAAATATTAGTTAGTAAACATTTTAGTTATCATATTTACGGTAATTTTAGATTGTCATAACTATGAACCTATAAATGATAAAAATTATATTTCTATATTAATATGTGTATAAATGTATTCACTATATTTAGGGATACATAAAATTTAAAATAATTAATTGCTAGATATTTTGCTGTCCGTTTTGATATGGATTATCCCATTTTCAACCAAAGGTGGAGGGGAAGTCAACATCCAGGGCTGCAACCGATAACAATTGAACAGTCTGACCAAGCTACAGATAATATGCAACCATATTGAAACACGATTAAAGAATCTACACTTATCATATTTATTTTTTATTTTATATTACACCATTGAGGCTATATTTTTTATTACAATAATGTATCTACCTTTTTTATTTTTATATTTTTCTACTCCGTCTTCCTCAATTTTTCTTCATTATTCCATATATCTTATTTTTGTGAAGCTTTTCAAAAATTTTATTTCATCTTCATGACATTTGTTGTATTTGTTTATTTGTATTATGTACAATCTATATATAAACTAATACGACAAATGTCATGAAGATGAAATAAAATTTTCGAAAAGCTTCAGAAAAATAAGATGTATGGAATTATATATAATCTTATTTTTGTGAAGCTTTTCAAAAAATTTATTTCATCTTCATGACATTTGTCATATTTGTTTATATATAGATTGTACATAATAAAAATAAACAAATACAACAAATGTCATGAAGATGAAATAAAATATAATACAAATAAACAAATACAACAAAGTCATGAAAATGAAATAAAATTTTCGAAAAGCTTCACAAAAATAAGATATATGGAATAATAAAGAAAAATTGAGGAAGACAGTGTAGAAAAATATAAAAATAAAAAAGGTATATACATATTATAATAAAAAACAATTAAAGAACACAACAATTTTGAGGTAAGTTGAACAGACTCACCTTGTTATTAAAAAGATCCTCATTATTTTACTTCTTATTGTAATTTATTAATAGGATTTTGTAGTTTTAACCAAAAAATTTTTCTAAATATTTTAAAAAAGGGATGTTAAAATGGGCAATTTTGAAAAAAAAAATCCAGTGAGCTTTACTGAAATTGTACCTTTTATTTTTCAGTTACCTTTGGAGCAGTTCTTCACAGAGTTTCTCAAATGTTTGGTCACGGTTTTAAAAATTGGAGAGAAACATTCTACTGTTGATCATGTGCTTGATTTTGCTGCAAAATTCAGTGTTTCTTTCTACAATGCAACCGACAATGTGGAAGAGAGCTCAATGCAAGATACACTAGAAGAAATGCCTCCATTCCTTATAAAATTATTTGATTGGCTTTTTTCAGTGAGTAAATTATATCCATAGGGTTGTACGCACACGAGGAGAGGCTATGGTATCTATTATCGACTCTTTCATCATATATTTTCCACTAATATATTTACTATTGCCCAATCATGCCTTTCGTGGATTATCAATGAATTCTCCTCTAATCACAATATTATTCACACTCCACAGGCAAGGTAAAGTAAAGGTAAAGTGATCCCACTACAGGCCTCAGGAGGCCCTTGGGGTAGTAGGAGGTTAAGGCTCCCACTTTTTCTTGACAATCGGCACTTGATGTCAGCCCTGCGTGACGGCCGCCTTTACCCCAGAACAAGCGTCTGGTACTCATTTCAGTTAGAGGCTGAATCGACCCCAGGGCCATAGTGCCGCCAGAAGGTTTGGGTCAGTTTAAAAATCCTGACCCCACCGGGACTCGAACCCTCGACCTTCCGGCTTGTAGCGCAGTGCCTTAACCACTACGCTACGGCGTGCCCCCACTCCACAGGCATCTATCGTAATTACTAAGATGTAGGATTATAGCTTTCCAATGATTCATTCAACTTTAATATATTAATAAATCAAGTTCGCGACAACAAAATGAATAGGGAGAACTAATGAACAATATTGAACATAAAGCAGAGATTCATCGGAGAACATATTGTTTAAACAACTCACCTCATAGGATTCATGCTTCCATGATATCACGATTTCAAACATAATCATGTTCATCGTCAGCCATAACTCCGGCTGGCGATGAACATGATTATGTTTGAAATCGCGATATCATGGAAGCATGAATCCTATGAGGTGAGTTGTTTAAACAATATGTTCTCCGATGAATTTTAATGATTATACCTCATAATGTTTACTTCCCAACATTAATTAAATATAAAGCAGAGAGTTTATGCACTGGGTCCGAAATTACGTAGACATGCTTCATTTCCCAAACTATAAACATCTGCTAACTTCAAACATATTGAACACGTAGACTTTAAATGCCCAAACTGATTAATCCAAATTATAATTTGTTATTCCAACTATAATCATGAGTGAGGACTTTAGGAGAAAGTGAACTATGTACTTTATCTAAACTCATTGTAGAAAAGATTGTCTTGCAAACATACTGTAGAAAGAATTACCAACAGCATTTAACTAAAAGAATGTATCTTTAATACAAAAATGAGTCATTAAATAAAGATATAAAATAACAATAATAATAGTGATTGTAAGCCAGATAGAAAGAATAATGAAAATTAAACATACTTTAAATGTGTCTTCTCCTGATAAGTACAAACATAAATATAATCATAAATCATTCCACACAATCCTAACATACAATAACAATCATATTCAACTTAAGACAGCGATTCTTTACAGCCAATAAACAAAATACAACTCAATGTAAATCTTGTAGTGGCTGAGGGATTTGCAGCTTGGAATCCCTCGCCAAACCAAAGGTTCCGATACTAGAAGAAGACTTCGGAAGACTGCCTAACTTCTCGTGTCGCTAAACAGGACCTCCTCTCTCGCACAAGCAGGTGTGCAGAGAGGGTGGGGGAAGGGTATATTCAGGAAAGTCTATGTGCTAGATGTCAAAATTCACTTGACTTTCATCCAGGAAAGACAGGAAACAGGAAGGAGGCACAGATCACAGGAACGAACAACAACAAAGTCACGGCAACATAGATGGAAAAACATGCTTGCACAATACAATATGTAAATCTTGTAGTGGCCGAGGGATTCGTAGCTTGGAATCCCTCACCAAACCAAAGGTTCCGATACTCGAAGAAGACTTCAGAAGATTGCCTAACTTCTCGTGTTGCTAAACACGGACCTCCTCTCGCGCAAGCAGGTATGCAGAGAGGGTGGGGAAAGGGTATATTCAGGAAAGTCTATGTGTTGGATGTCAAAATTCACTTGACTTTCATCCAGGAAAGACAGGAAACCGGAAGGAGGCACAGATCACAGGAACGAACAACAACAAAGTCACGGCAACATAGATGGAAAAACACCCTTACACAATACAATATGTAAAAAATCTTGTAGTGGCCAAGGGATTCATAGCTTAGAATCCCTCACCAAACCAAAGGTTCCGATACTCGAAGAAGACTTCGGAAGATTGCCTAACTTTTCATGTCGCTAAACACCGACCTCCTCTCTCACGCAAGACAGGCATGCAGAGAGGGTGGGGAAGGGTTTATTCAGGAAAGACAGGAAACGGGAAGGAGGCACAGATCACAGGAACATACAACAACAAAGTCATAGCAACATAGACGAAAACACATTTGCACAGTACAGTGTGCTACAGACAGCAGAAATATTAGTCACAGAACCTAATGCATTAGAAGTTGATATGGCAATAGAAAAATTCAAAATGTATAAAGCATCAGGTTCAGAAGGAATGAAATGAAGGAGAGAAAATTGATGGTCAAAATATGTCAATTGGTTAGTATAATTTGGGAAATAGAGGTTCTTCCAAATGAATGGAAAGAATTGATAATCATACCAATCTACAAGGAAGGAGATAAAACTGATTGCAATAACTATTTTGTGGCATCTTTTATTGTCAGCTTTGTACAAAATTCTAAGAAATATGTTAGTAAGAAGACTTATTCCCTGTATTAATGACAAAATAGGAGATCATCAATGTGGATTTAGAAGAACAACAAATCAGATTTTTAGTATAAGACAGATTTTAGAAATGAAATGGGAATATATGTAGACTTCAAAAAGGCATAACAATTTAATTAAGAGGGAGAAGTTATATAGTATCTTGCTGAAGTTTTGAATTCCTAAAAAATACTACATTTCTTATTTGAATGTGTCTAAATTACACAAAGAGTAGAGTCTGTGTAAAAAAAAACAGTTTTTGGATACTTTTGAAATTCACAGTGGATTAAAGCAAGGAGATACACTATCTCTTCTACTAATCAATTTTATACTAGAGCATGCATAAGATTTTTAGAGGATGAAGAAGGCCTTCAACTCAACGGTATTAATACGTTTATGCTGAAGATGTAGTATTATTAGGTGATAGCGAGGAGATACTAAGGGCCAACACATACACTCTATTGGGTAACTGTAAGAAATTGGGTCTGGAAGTAAACTTCAATGAAACTAAATATGGTTGGTTGGTATCTAATGTCGAGCAATTGATAATGAAATCATTCGCTCTCTTGCACTCCAATATTTAGCAGAAAGGCTGGTCTCTTCTACAAAAGCTGGACAACGGAGGAGATGGTTTCTTTCCATATCTTCATTTAAATTGCAAAAAGGGCATTTAGGTGAATCTGTAATGCCAATTCTGTGTAGGTGTTTATTCAAGCAGTCATGTCCTGTTAGCAGTCTGAATGTTGCTACTGCAGATTTTCTTTGTAATGTAGTAATGTCATAAGCTTGTAGATTTTCCCATTCCTTTCCAGATGTTTTGGTGGTGTATTCTTCTCTAAGTTTATTGATGTATTTATTTGAGATAATTCTTTTGATAGAGTGAAAGGAAACTGGAGCAGGAGTTGGGTTTGAAACAATTTTGCTACCCTTCTTGGCTAGAAAATCGGCTATTTCATTGCCTGTCACTCCACAATGGGCCGGAATCCATTGAAGTACAACTTTTTTTTGTAGACGGGATAACTGTTTTATCATTTTGTGACATTCGATAATTTTGATGCTTTTGGGTGTTGTGTCTCGTGTTATAGCAAGAATGGCTGCTTTGGAGTCACATAGAATTACAACTTTTGTAAATTTTTGGATGTGATATAAAAGATTTTGTAAACTTAAGAAAATTGCTAGAATTTCGCCATCAAAGTTTGTTGAATTTGTGTTTAGTTTACGATAAAAGGAAAAAAGTGTACATACTGCACCAGCACCAGTGCCACCGTCATTTGGTAGGCTGGAGCCATCTGTAAAAATATGTATCCATTCAGGAGCTGGGTATCTTAGATTTATTATTTCCAGTGACATTTGTTTTAAAATATATGGAGGAGTTTCAGATTTCTTGATGTCTTCTGTTAAATGAAGGTTATATTCGATTTCCAAAAATTCTAGAGGGTTGTTTCTCATCTGCATATTTTCTTTTGAATGTGGAAGTTGCAATTTCTGTTTGATTTCTTGTACAATGCTTAGGAAGCTTTGCTGAGATTTTAAACATACTTGTGGTTTTCTTTGGGTCCAGTTATTATGGGGTAGCCTTAAAAATTTTTCATACTGTGTGACTGCTGTTTTCTCAATTTCAAATGCTATGTTTGGGTTATTTGTTAAGATTTGCATGGCAATGAAACTAAATATATGTTCACACATACATTATATAATGGAAATTGGCAGTTAATGACAAATGAGGGAAATTTTGAAGAAATGGCTGAATTCAACCAATAATCACAAATAGGAGTGAGATGCACAAGGAAGTTTGACATAGACTCAATTCTGGAAATACATGCTATTATGCATTGCAGGAATGCTTGCTGTCCCAATCTCTCTCAAAAAAAAAGTTAACATGAAAATACATAAAACTATCATTTTCCCAGTTATATTATGTGGAAGTGAAACATGGACACTTACTTTAAAGGAGGAGAATAGTATGAGTTTTTAGAATAAAGTTCTTAGGAAATTTTTTGGATCAAAGAGAGGTGAACAGACAGGCAATTGGTGAAGACTTACATAATAGTAAGCTACATGATCTTTTTAGGAAACCAGATATAATAACAACAGTTAAGTCTCATAGACTGTGATGGGCAGGACATGTGACACAAATGGGGAATGAAAGAAGGGCATGGAAGCTTCTTGTAGGAAAACCAGAAGGAAAACACCCAGTTAGTAGACCATGAATGAGGTGAAATAATAACATTAACCATGATTTGAGGGAGGTGGATTATACAGGGGAAGATTGGAAGATATTAGCTCAGGTTAAGGGTGTGTGGAGAGCTTATGTCCGTGCAGCCATTAAGTACGGATTTGATAGTGCTAGTGAGTTTTTAGTTAGTAAAATATTACCTCTCTATCTCTCAGTCCATTTTTCTCTTTGCCTTATCTTTTCTCTCTCTCTCTCTTTTTTTGTGAATTTCAGCATTTTTAATCACCAGTATTCCATTACAGAATTGGTTCTTAAGAAGAACCTTTGATACATTCTCGTTAGCATTTTGCATTATCCTGTGAGCACTACATGATGGAGACTTACATTTCTTCTTATCTGCCGTTATTGTTATGATTAATTTTTCCTTATTAAATTTTAGATAATTAGTTTCCTTTGGGTATTTCTCACTTTCTCTCCCTTTTGCTTTCTCCCTCTGTATTCCTTTCTCTTATCCTCTCTTTGTGTCTAATCCGGATGTGTTTTGTGTGGCAGGTCCACTATGCAAAGGATCAGGCAATCAGGTTCAGAGTTTGTCAGTTTATCAACAAGTTATTGCACAACTTGGGAGATGAAGCTTCTCTAGATGACAATCTGTGTGATAAGATTGGCACTAACATGCTAGAACGACTTCAGGATAAGGTGCCAGCTGTTCGTGCTCAGGCTGTCATGGCCTTGCAACGTCTCCAGGACCCAACTAGTGCAGAGTGTCCTATAATAAAAGGTTTGTTCATTTTGTTGAATTTCTTAATTTTCATTACAATTTTACATTTTTGTGCTCATCTTTGTTGCTTACAAGTCTTAAAATACCCCATATTCTATATAAATAGAATAAACCACACCACTGGGTGTTAAACATTTATTGGGTTCTAAGTTTGAATTGTGGATATAAGACATACATTACTAAAAATCTATGATTTAATTAATGATAATGTTTATTAAATTAATATTAAGAAGCTAAAGCTGTTACTATGATTGAAATAAGTATATTATAGTACACAACTAAATTATTGCAATCAAATGGTAAAGAGAAAAATGTATGCCTGAACCGGGAATCGAACCCCGAACCTTCAGCTTTCCATGCTGATGCTCTTAACCATTGAGCTAATTTAGGATTCCTTCCCATCCAAACATAAATCCTTCCTTTTACCTTATTATCTTGGTCCCACATTCAAATGTAATGAATCATCATTCACAAATACACAATGAATGGCTTCTACATTAAGAAGACATGAAGGGACTCCACATAGCTAAAGCATTATTTATTAAATTAATATTAAGAAGCTAAAGCTATTACAATGATTGAAATAAGTATATTAAAGTACACAACTAAATTATTGTAATCAAATGGTGAAGAGAAAAATCTATGCCTGAATTAGCTCAATGTTTAAGCTGAAGGTTCGGGGTTCGTTTCCCGGTTCAGGCATACATAACAGTGAGTTACATGATCTTTATGGAAATCAGGTGTAATAAGAATATTAGATCTCATAGATTGCGGTGGGCTGGACATGTGGCATGAATGGAGAGTGAAAGAGCAGCATTGAAGCTCATTTTAGGAAAACCAGAAAGAAACCGCCTAGTAGGTAGGCCAAGAATGAGGTGGGAGAATAGCATTAATCATCATTTGAAGGAAGTAAATTATATAGGGGGATGATTAAAAACATTAGCTCAGAATAGGGATGTAAGGAGAGCTTATGCCCATATGGTAAAGATTTGATATTGTTAATGAGTTAGTTTTTAGGAAGTACAGTATAATGAAATATAAAATAATTTAATGTATGTATATTTAGGGTTATTAGGTCTAGAATATTGAGATGGGCAGATCATGAATTTGAATGTAAGTTAGTCCTTTTATTGTTAACGTTATTAAGTCTAGAGTATTGAGATAGGCAGGCAATGAACTCGAATGAGTGATAGTAAAAAATATATTTAAAATTTGTATTGGGAATTTTTTCAGAAAAAGACCATAAGGTAAGTCTAGACATAGGTGGGAGGTTGATGGATCTTAGACAAGTGAATGGTGGATATATGAACTGGATACGATTGTCTGAAGGTTCCATAACCTTATATTTAGTTCTTAGGGGTGATGGAATTGTATTTATTGCAGCGTACCTGTTCCACTTGGGAGCAGATCCCAGTGCATTTGTACGTCGCTCTGTGCTGACGGTGATTGGACGCACACATGTAACATTGCCTTACATTCTGGATAGAACGCGTGATGTGAAGGACACAGTAAGACGTCATGCATACCTTGTAATCTGTAAACTGAGCATCCGTTCACTCACCATCAAACAGAGAGAACGACTTCTACGAGAGGGACTAAAAGATAGATCAGGTATTCCAAGATAACAACATTCATGTTTCATATTATCTATTTGTTTTGTAAATATGTTGTTTCCCAATGGCTGGATTGTTGACTTAAATCATTAATCCTTAACCTCCCATTAAAGATTTACTAGATCTTGACATTCTTGTTTCCTTTGTCGAGTCAAATTTATTATAAGTAATGCCACGAGTGATTTCCAATTTATCTAGAGGATTTGGAAATCAAGAGTGGCATTTGTTAGGATTATTTAACGAATAAAATTAAGCTGTTTACTCACAAATAATTATTCAAATATAGTTATTTTAAAATTTGTATATATTTCATGTAAATGGCGATGTTTGAAAACAAATGAGACATATTTGGTTGTTTCATTTGTTCATTTCACTGCAGCTAGATCATATTATTTATTGCCAAATAGGATACCAATATTGTAAGAATGCACCCTAATGGAGAAAAAATGAAACATGTCAAACTGTATATTATAACCAACATAATAGGTTATTAATTAATTTTTTTAGGAAACAACTCCATAAAATCATTATTTAAAAACACAATTATTGAACACACAATTATCAAATGTGTAGTTCGAAGGAATTTGTTTATTATTTGCTATATTCAACATATTTGTTCGAGAGTCATTCACCGCAAAATAATACCATGACCTGTTCAGAATATTAAAAAGGAGGAGCTTTTTTTAATATGATAAACAGAAGTAGATAAATGTGAAACACAACTGTGATTGGTTGTAAAACAAAGTTCATTGAAATGTTATTAGTCATTGACTCCCATTTAGGGCATGAGTTAAATAGTCTACTTAATTTTATTACTTAGTTGGCACATGTGTTTGTTCTGTCGTTGCTATTTTGTTAAGATATTAGGGGATTGTGGTGAAAATAACTATTTATTGTACTTTTAAAAAAATATGAAAAGATGATTAATATTTAATTTTAGGAAGTTATATTTTGAGGTTATTTTAATTATATTATTTTTGGTCTGGACATCTTACCTCAATATTAATGTTGATTTGTTCTTGGACATGTTTCAAAACAATTCTGTTTTATCGTCAGCTTTCCCAGACTGGTTTTATTTATGTTGCATTATGTTGCACCACCTGGATGTCGATGTCAGCTCCATCCTGTGGTTGGCCAAAGAACCTCCAAACAAGGTCACTCTCCATCGGAATATCAAAATTCATAACTCTGTTTCTGTTCTTCTGAATATAAATTTTTTCCCAAATAGTCAGCTCTTTTGTATTTTCTAACTGTTTTAATAATTTAGTGTCTGAATTTATATTATGTTTTTTCAGACACTAAATTATTAAAACAGTTAGAAAATACAAAAGAGCTATTTGGGAAAAAATTTATATTCAGAAGAACAGAAACAGAGTTATGAATTTTGATATTCCGATGGAGGGTGACCTTGTTTGGAGGTTCTTTGGCCAACCACAGGATGGAGCTGACATCGACATCCAGGTGGTGCAACATAATGCAACATAAATAAAACCAGTCTGGGAAAGCTGACGATAAAACAAATTGTTTTGAAACATGTCCAAGAACAAATCAACATTAATATTGAGGTAAGATTAAGTATGAGGTGAGTGAAATGATAAAAAATAAACAATATTGAGGTAAGATGTCCAGACCAAAAATAATATAATGAAAAGATGAACTTATTAATGTTGCAGAATATGATTAGCAACCTGAAGAATGTGTATGTATATAGTAATCTGAACAAAATATGAAAAATAGTGAAAAAATTAATTAGAACTAGAGATAAAAAGATATAAGCATTATGTATTATGAAAAGATACCTATGAATGGGTCTTCGCATCAAAATTTGACCATTGTCAGCAGTTTTGTGGACTGGTACTGGGAGGTCAGAAATAAAATGGTGAACTTGTAAATAATCTAGCTTGTATTATTGTTACATATCTATGTATTTATTTTTTCCTGTTCTATATGCGTAATGTTCATTTCTTTGCACTAGTAGTCATTGTTAGGTTAATGACATCAGTCAAATACCTCTGCATTAAATAAATAAATAGATAAAATAATTTTTTTTAAACTATATCCAAATGTTGTCGCCAACACGGTCCAATTTTGAGTTCCTTGCCTAATATTCCTCTGGTAGTGCTGGATTTTATAAAAGGGAAATTTAGTTATTACAAACACATGTAATCGTGAAAATATCAAGTTTATTTTCGTGCTAACCTAAATAATGACGTGGATACAGTAAGCAGAATCAAATGTTTAATCAAAGTCCATTCCTAGGACTAGAGGGGCCTCGAAGATTATCAACTTCGAATCAGTTAGCACGTGGTCCTCAATAACCACGTGATTGTGCCCACCGCACACTGCGATGCCTAACACGCACAACGAGCTCCTAACACGAGCTCGAAACACACACAATGAGGTGTTCCTAAACCTCTTAACTATAACAGGACCGTCGCCCTCGACGGCCTGGCACACTCTGAGTGAGGTATTCAACCTCCAATAATCAAAACGATACCATCGCCCACGATGGCCCGGCTAACACTGAGATAGAGTGTTGTAGTCATCTGCAGACCTGAACAATACGCAGAAGCTGGCAACAGTATAACCAAATGCTACCAACATAACTCAGCGATACTGGATTCAGGCGCCTACAAGCGGCAGTCAGATGAACTACATCAATTAGCGTAATAGTAGACGGCAGGTGTCTGCTATTACCGACAGAGAGAGCGACTCTTGTCGCAACACCAAGTCTGGAATGTGTTAATTTAAAATATAACACCAAAACAATAAGCTTTACCACAGTAATGTTTAAATTCTCAATAAAATATACTTCGAATAGAAGTCGTCAGATGTTGTTGTTGATAGTGATGGCTATCAGCCTTCAGATGAAAGGAGAATTGTATAAGTGCAAAGAAATTTGACATTCCTATCGGAAGTTCGAATGGCATAACGGTTATTGCACTGATGTATAGAGTCAGAGATCCGGGGTTCGACTCTCGGTTCGAATGTATTTTTTTTTTTTTCCAAAATAAAACTATATCCAATTCTGGAATGTGTTAATTTAAAATATAACATCAAAATAAAATAATGTTACCTCACTTGGTATTTCATAATGTAAACTAACTATAGCTAATATTTTATTTTAGGAAGTAATATTTTGAGGTTATTTTAATTAAATTATTTTTAGTCTGTTCATCTTACCTCAATATTAATGTTGATTTGTTTTTGAACGTGTTTCGATTATATCATAATCATCATCAGCATCTTGCCCAGACTGGTTGGATTTATGTTGTATACCCTGGATGTCGATTTCAGCTCCACTCTGTGGTTGGCCAAAGAACCTCCAAACAAGGTCACGTTCCGTCGGTATTTCAAAATTCATAACTCTGTTTACAAACCTCCAAACAAGGTCATGTTCCATCGGTATTTCAAAATTCATAACTCTGTTTACAAAAACAGAGTTATGAATTTTGAATACCAACGGAACGTGACCTTGTTTGGAGATTCTTTGGCCAACCACAGGGTGGAGCTGACATCGACATCCAGGGTATACAACATAAATCCAACCAATCTGGGCAAGATGCTGATGATGATTATGATATAATCAAAACATGTTCAAGAACAAATCAACATCAATATTGAGGTAAGATGAACAGATTAAAAATAATTTAATTAACTATAGCTAACCTAATGAAATGCAACCTAAGGTTTAAATAAAAATGTATTATTTATCATCTCACCTCATATTCAGTCTTCTATTTAGACTAATTTACGCTGCGGAAAGGCTACTGTTTTTAACAGAGAGGAGACCCTTTAATTCCTTCCATCGAAGGCTTAAAGGAACCGACCTGGACAGTAACCTAGTGTCCAATCCCTCACCTTCTCGTGGTGCAGCTGTTAGTAATCATGCTTATGCATGATGAACGAAAGGGAAGGGCTACTCACCAACAAGCACTGGTCAGCTTGGTGAGTTTTTCTTTTTTGACCGAATTGGTATTACTTCTTCCTCCCATACCAATTCCCCTCTTTCAACTTTTCTATCCAGTCTCCCTTGACTGACCTCTTGTTTCTCTCGACCCTGATGGTATTAGAGTACTCGAGGCCTAGGGGTTTCATTTCTCCTTCCTTCCTATACCTACTTTCTCTCAATGGGGTGACGTAACCACCACATGTGGTGCCTACTACTAAACGGTACAACTAGTTTATTGTACTCCATTACAAACATGAAGCCTTGGAAAAAGAAATACAAATCCGGAGGTAAATAGTCCCCCATTCGGATCTCCGGACGGGGACCTTTTCTTCAAGGAAACAAATATACCAACCAAACTTGATCAAAATCCTCCAGTGGAATACTGGAGGACTATCACAAGCTAAAAAGACTTAACTTACAAAAATGCTATCTGACCACCAAATTGATGTATTCACAATTCAAGAAGCAAATTCTCACACAGGAACAGTTTACAATATTACCACTTCAAAGGATTTTACTGTTCACATACTTCCTAAAGGACGGACAATAAGCAGTGGTATTTTAGTTGGAATTCGAACACATATGACTTCGTCCGTTCAAATTATCAAAGAAATGGACAATGTAGACAAAATTGAAATAATTAAAATTAACATATGGATAAAATAAATCTCAGTACAATATATATTCAATTTATAATCCACCAAATAACTCCCCTAATCTTGAACATATTACAATAACCCAAACACAATTATAATGGGAGATTTTAATGCCCATTCACGACGATGGGGCTATACCCAATCTAATAATGCAGGGAAAATTGTAGAAGACTTATTAAATTCAACACCCATAGAAATAATACACAACAAAGAGGATCCTCCAACATATATACATTACTCTGGTTCAGGAACTAATCCTGACTTACTCTTTGTATCTTCTACATTATTTACTCCAAAACCAAAAACCAAATTGTAGAAGATCCTGGCTCAGGACATAGAGCCATCATTGCTACTATTCAACTGGGGAATAACAACTTACTTCCAATTGCATCTTAAACCCAGGTGGAACTTCAAAAAAGCCAATTGGAAACTCGTACACAGACGAACTGGAAACCAAATTTGAAAATCCTTTAAACATATCACTTCAGTCAGATCAAATTAACAAATCTATATGCAAAATAATATTAAAAACAGCAAAAAATATATATACCCACGTGGAATAGTTAAAAACTACAAACCCTTTTGGAATTCAAAATTAGAAAGAATGAAAATAGACCGAGATCTCGCTAGAAATAAAGCAGAAAAAACAAAAGACCCAAAAGATGTACAAAATTGGAGAAAACCTGTGCGCACAAACTCAAAAAAGAAATTAACAGCAATAAAAGAGAAAATTTATATAACTTCCTCCAAAAAATGGATTATAGGAAAGATGGCCAGAAAGCATATAGATTTGTACACAATATACAAAATAAAAAAGAACGGCAAAAAACACCATTTATCCACAACAACAAACAGATTACAAATGAAAGTGAAATAGCCAACAAATTCAACAAACACTACGCTAACACCTACACCTTTGTCCTCAGAGAACAAAAAAGAAGAACAAAAAACAATAAAAGAGAACCTAAAAAAATACATAAAAACAAACAAGCAGTACAAAAGATAATATCTTTAATAAGAATTTCAACATTAAAGAGTTTAAACATCGCCATTAATAGTTTAAAATCAAACAAATCTCGCAGGAGCAGATAGTTAGCATGCAAATTTCTCAAACACCTTGGCACATAATCCAAAACTCAAATGGCTCTCTCCGTTATAATCTTTCTTGGAACACAAAAGTTCCTGATGATTGGAAAAACTTTCTAATACCTATTGTCGAAAACAAAAAAATCAGCACAAATCCTTTTTCA